>JNEY01000029.1:576156-615679 GCA_020875895.1 Aphelenchus avenae | reverse complement strand
CGAGTAGGGATCCGGTACGGCACAGGAGCGACCATTGGAAGCTCTTGGTTTTTGGTTGAGGTAGTGGCGAGTACGGAGCCATAAATGCTAAACGCACGGGTAGGGATCCGGTGCGGCACAGGAGCGCCTAATGGAAGTCCTTGGTTTTTGGTTGAAGTTGTGGCGAGTATGGAGCCATAAATGCTAAACACACGGGTAGGGATCCGGTGCGGCACAGGAGTGCCTAATGGAAGTTTTTGGTTTATGTTTGAAGTAGCGGCGAATATGGGACCAGGAATGATAAGCGCACGGGTAGAGACCCGGTACGGCACAGGAGCGATTATTGGGTGTTCTCGGTTTTTGGTCGAAATAGTGGCGAATTAGGAGCAGGAAATGCTAAGCGCACGAGTAGGATCCGGTACGGCACAAGAGCGACTACTGGAAGTTCTCGGTTTTTGGTCGAAGTAGCGGCGAATATGGGACCAGGAATGATATGCGCACGGGTAGAGACCCGGTACGGCACAGGAGCGATTAGTTGATGTTCGGTTTTTGGTCGAAATAGTGGCGAATATAGAAGCAGGAAATGCTAAGCGCACGAGTAGGATCCGGTACGGCACAGGAGCGACTACTGGAAGTTCTCGGTTTTTGGTCGAAGTAGTGGCGAATATAGGAGCAGGAATGCTAAGCGCAAGAGTAGGGATCCGGTACGGCACAGGAGCGACTACTGGACGTCCTCGGTTTTTGGTTGAAGCAGTGACGAATATGGGGCCTGGAATGCTAAGCGCGCGGGTAGGGATCCGGTACGGCACAGGAGCGACCATTGGAAGTTCTCGGTTTTTGGTTGAAGTAGTGGCGAGTATGGGACCATGAATGCTAAGCGCACGGGTAGGGATCCGGTGCGGACAGGAGCGACTAATGGAAGTTTTTGATTTATGTTTGAAGTAGCGGCGGACATTGATCATGTAAATTCTCTTTTTTGGAGGAGCTACGCTTTCTGAATGAAGTGAACCATTTCTTAGCTAACGCTCCGAAATGGTTTTGTATGACTCGGATGTGGGTTCGTGCTAGGAAGAAGGTATTTGCTGTAGGAAAACGTTTCATAATTTTATAGCGTATCGAAAACGAGTTACGAGACGGCCCGCCGAAGGCGGGCCCGACTGAAACTAGTACACTGAAAACCATTACCATCGGTCTCGAGAGAACTGTACATGCGATCACTGACCATCTTCCACGGCTCCCACTCGTGGGCACCGTTCCGTTTGGAGACTCCTTCGCAGCGCATTCGTAGGAAACGCAGCTGGTCGTCCGAGCAGACCAGTACAGAATGTATGGCGCACGGCATGCGGAATAGAGACTGCCTGACGGCAGTTGCCCCGGTAGACTGAGGGGTGCATGAAATCGATGGCGAAATGCCCTGGGCGGTGGGGTAGTACTGTCGTTCACCGGGCACTCGCAGGCTCTCTGACAGTTCTTCGTCATATTCTGGCCGACATGCGGCGTCACCGCTTCAGAACAGGTGGGCTCATTTACAAAAGAGATAGATAGCCGGACGTTGCCCGCCACAGAGGGTGTGCTAACTCCTTACCCGCGGGCCTTCGCGCCGCGCGCCGCTAGGCCGACCTCCTTCCGGCGGTCACCGCCCTTCTTCGCGCCTTCGCGTCGATTATCGCGACCTCCTCTTTAGTCTAGACAGAATCAACTCTCGCGGGCGGCTTGTGCGGAACTCCATTCCGCCTTGTCCCTAAGCTTGTGGATTCCTGTTGCCTAAAGTAGTGCCTGCATAAACTTACTTTTGAGACTCCTTAGCCTGAATGCTTCGTATTCTGCCTATCTAAAGCTACGCATAGCGGTTACTCTAGAGCTAGCAACTTACCTGACTAAGCCTCGTTGAGTTAGTACAGAGAGACACCCTGGAGGTAGCACGTGGCACCCTGTGACCACGGGAGTACGGGAAGATAAAACAAGAACGCTGCGCTACGTGTGTTGAACTGGCAGGGCAGTCAGCGTGTTTGGTTGTTAACGGCAGGCAGGACCAGGACTCATTGTACGACTTGGGTACCTCACTTGGCAGATTTTCACCTTTCGAAATGAACTTGAACTAATCCGCACGTAATGCAATTTAAAGAATGTAGTAATAATATTTAGTTAGAACGCTTGGATCATTTTACGCCTAATAAATCACACATGGATAAATAACGCACGTATGGCTACGCTATTAAATCAGCAGTACGTTTTCATACAGAAGATTCGCCTGATCGTTGCGCTACAATGGGCATATGTTTGACGTAGCTGACAACGAGCCGCGCGAGAAGGCCGATGACCATAGTGAGACAGACGAGCATCACGAGCTTCCTGTTAGCATCACTCTTCTGATACTACATGGCTTGCTTTGTCCCTTTTGATGTTCCAAACGTAATTCTTTGTGATCTCGACATTAACTTCAATGCGGTCCACTAGTGCGCCCTATAATCGTCGCCTAATCTTCAATATCGTAATCGCAGAGACTCGTAAATGCTTTATAATCGATATCCGTCTCATCGCAGTCGCAGCGGCATCTTGTTTGGAGGAACTTTCTTCATGTAGACGTCTTGTTGCTCAATGCTGTTATTCGTTCTGCTTCCTGCTGAAGAGCAACGAACATGCAGGCGGAGCTTTTCTTGTGTATGGCTATGGCTCTTCCTCGTCAAGCAGCGGCATGGTTCTGCACGGCCGAAGGTTCTTGGTGGCAAGCACCGGCCTTGCCCCCAAGATCCGTTTCTTTCGAGTGATCCTTCTTCATTGCAGTTACTGCGCCAGCTCGCTTTGACGAGTCTTCTTCCCTAGACTCTTTGTCGCTTAATGCGGTTATCCGTTCCGCTTTTTGCTGAAGAACTACGAACGTGCAGTCGGATCTTCTGTTCGGGCTCTGGCCCTTCCTCGCCAAGCAGCGTCATGGATTTGCACGGCCGAGGATTCTTCGTGGTAAGCACCGATCATGCCTCCGAGAGCCGTCTCCTTCGTGGGATAATTCTTCATCGCAGCTGCTGCGGCATCATGTTTGGAGGAGCTTTCTTCAGCTTGACGCATTATTGCTCCATGTGGTTAAGCTCTTCATACCTCCTGTTCCATGCCGTTTCAGTGGAGAACGGCACGTAAACACCACGGAACGGAGTACGGTACGGAGGGGCTATCCGCCAAGTCTACCAAAAATGTCAGCAATGAAACTTGATAAACTCGTGTCGCTAAAAATGCTTTTTACATTGAGAATATTGTAACTGCATGCAGAATGAAATGCGGGCATCTAAGTTAAGTTCGCAGACAGCGGGCAGCCACATCAGATAGCGTAGCAAGCGTCGTGTTTTAGTTGCCACGGTCTTTCGCACTTGAGAATGACAGCCTACCGCCCAATGGTGTGTCCGATGCCACATTTTTGCCGGATGCTTTGCTGCTTGAAAGTTACTTTTGCACCTCGGCCCGAAAGTGCCTAAGCGTTATAACTCTCAAAAAACATTTGTGTACATAGCATTGGCTACCCGTCTGCCGTCCTGTGTCCTGGAGTTTAATTGAGTATTAGCACTTGATGGCCCCTCCCTCCGGGAGGGGCTGCTTTAAATTTTTGTTGAATTCGGTGTTTCGAATGGAGCTTCTAATTAAGAACTACACATACTTTCATTCGACATTTGTAATTTATGGCACTGAATGGCCCCTCTCTCCGGGAAGGGCGGCTTAAAGTTTGTTCGAACTGGCTTCCTTAGCACAAATGCAATTACATCGTGAGTTAATAGATGAACATTCTCCAATGAGGTTGGACTCAATTACGCTGCACTTGTTACATTGGAACTTAGCTTAAGGAGGGTCATTGTAACTCCTGTAGAACTAAGCTTATCTTTCCACTCACTGGCACTGAACTCCTTTAAAGCTTAGATTACTGTGTCACTGGCACTAATCTCAGTATAGCTTAGCTTTCTTCATCTCGCTGTCACTGAGCTCCCGTTGAGCTTCGCGCATAGCGTCGCACTGGCACTAAACTCCTGTAGAGCTTAGCTTCCCTTCTCATATCGTTGAACTTCTCCTGTAGAGCTTAGCTTCCCTCTCACGGGCACTAAACCCTTGTAAAGCTTAGCTCTCGCTCTCATATCACTGAACTCCTGTAGAGCTCATCTCGCCACTCCTGTAGAGCTCAGTTTTACCGTTTTACCTCTTACTGTCACTGAACTCCCTTAGAGCTCCGCTTACTGTCTCTCACTATCACTGAACTCTTGTAGAGCTTACCGTCTCACTGGCAGTGAACTCCTGTAGAATTTAGCATAGAGTCGCACTGGCACTGAACCCCTGTAGAGGTTAACGTACTTCCTCGCTGTCACTGAACGCCTGTAGAGCTTAGCTTTCCTTTTCAAATCGATGAACTCCTGTAGAGCTCATATTACCCTCTCACTGGCGCTGAACTCCTGTTGAGCTTAGCTTTTCCTCTCACTGACACTGAACCCCCCTTAGATCTCCGCTTACGGTCTCTCACTGTCACTGCATTCCTGTGGAACTTAGCGTAGCGTTGCACTGGCACTGAACTCTTGTAGTCTTAGCACAGAGTCGCATTGGCACTCAACTCATGTAGAGATTAACGTACTTGCTCACTGTCACTGAACTCCTGTAGAGCTTAACATAGTGTCACACTGGCACCGAACTCCTGTAGAGCTTAGCATAGGCACTGGACCCCTGTGGAGTTCGCTTTCCTTCTCACTGATACTGAACCGCTTAGAGCTCCGCTTACTGTCTCTCACTGTCACTGAACTCCTATGGAGCTTAGCACACCCTCTCACCGACACTGAACTCCCTTAGAGCTCGGCTCAGCCACAGTCACTCTACCCGCTAAAGCTAGCTTAGCCTAGAAACAGTTACTCCACCCACTAAAGTTAGCTTTGCTTGGCCACAGTCACTGCTTCCGCTGAAGTTAGGTTAGCCTGGCCACTGTCACTCCTTCCGCTGAAGAAGCTTAGCCTGGCCACAGTCACTACTTCCGCTGAAGGAAGTTTGAACTGGGCCACCGTCACGTCTTCCGCTGAACTTAGCTTCGCCTGCCACAGTCACTTCTTCCGCTAAAGTTAGCTTTGCCTGACCACAGTCACTCCTTCCGCTGATGGTAGCTTGGACTGGGCCATAGCCACTCCTTCCGCTGAAGGAAGCTTGAATTGGGCCACTGTCACGTCTTCCGCTGAACTTAGCTTAGCCTGCCACTGTCACTCCTTTCGCTGATGGTAGCTTGGACTGGACCATAGTCACTCCTTCCGCTGATGGTAGCTTAGCCTGCCACTGTCACTCCTTTCGCTGATGGTAGCTTGGACTGGACCATAGTCACTCCTTTCGCTGATGGTAGCGTGGACTGGACCATAGTCACTCCTTTCGCTGATGGTAGCTTGGACTGGGCCATAGTAACTCCTTCCGCTGATGGTAGCTTAGCCTAGAAACAGTTACTCCATCCACTAAAGTTAGCTTAGCTTGGCCACAGTCACTTCTTCCGCTGAAGGAAGCTTAGCCTGGCCACAGTCACTCCTTCAGCTGAAGGTAGCTTGGACTGGGTCAATGTCACGTCTTCCGCTGAAGTTAGCTTAGCCTGGCCACAGTCACTCCTTCCGCTGATGGTAGCTTGGGCTGGGCCATTGTCACTTCCTATGAAGTTCGCTTGGCCCGGCCACAGCCACTCCTTACGCTGAAGGTAGCTTGGACTGGGCCACAGTCACTTCTTCCGCCAACGTTAGGTTAACCTGGCCACTGTCACTCCTCCGGCCGTAGTTAGCTTAGCGTGGCTACAATCACTCCTTTGGCTGAAGTTAGCTTGACCTACCTGTCAGTTCTTCCGCTGAAGTTAGCTTAACCTGGCCATTGTCACGTCTCCGCTGAAGTTAGCTTAGCGTGGCCACAAACACTCCTTTGGCCGAAGTTAGCTTGACCTACCTGTAACGTCTTCCGCTAAAGTTAGCTTAACCTGGCCACTACACTCCCCGGCTGTAATGAGCAAAGCTTGACCACTGTCACTCGTCCAGAAGAAGTTAGCATAGCCTGGCCACGATCACTCCTTCGGCTGAAGTTAGCTTCGCCTGACCACTGGCAACCCTCCGGCTGAAGTTAGCAGAGCCTGACCACAGTCCCTCTTCCGGACGAAGAGCTTAGCCTCCCGTCAAAGTTAGATTGTCCGGCCACTGTCACTCCTCCATCTGAAGTTAGCTTAGCCAGGCCACTGTCACGCGTCCCATGGAATTTAGCTTAGCCAGGCTAATGCCACTCCTCCTGTTGAAGTTGGCAGAGCCTCCCCACAGTCACTCATCCGGCTAAAATTAGCTTAGTCTGGCCACTGTCACTCCTTCCGTTGAAGTTAGCTTAGCCTCGCCTCTGTAACTCCTTCCGTTGACGTAACTTAGCCAGGTCACTGTCGGTCCTTCCGTCGAAGTTCGGTTAGCCTCGCCACTGTCACTCATCCTATTGAAGTTAGCTAAGCCTGACGCTGTCAACTCCTCCGGCTGAAGTTAGCTTCGACTGACCAATGTCACTCCTCCCTTCGAAGTTAGCTTAGCCGGGTCACAACTTTACAAAGCGTTCTGAGCCTTCAAAGTGTTACGCCCAAGCCTAGGCATAAGAGGCCTAAAACGTAGGTTTGACAAAAACTAAGTTTATAGCCGTAATTAGCGCCCCAGAAAAGCCCCAAACCCAAGTTTGTAGCGCATTCTGAGCCAACGGAATTTCAGGCCTAAACCTAGGCATAAGTGACTTAGACTTAGTTGTAGACAAAAACTAAGCATTGCATCGTGATCAGCGTCCCAGAAAACCCCTAACACCGAGTTTATAGCGCATTCTGAGCGATCGAAATTTTCGACCTAAACCTAGGCGTATGAGGCCTAATCGTAGGTTTAGCCAAAAACTAAGCCAGCAGCCGTAATCAGCACCTCAAGAAGCCCCGGTACGCCTGTCGCCTGTAGTCAGCAGGTTAAATCTCGCCGCCGGATGCACAGTCGGTCAGTCGCGAATGAATATTGACTGCATTCCGCCCGCATCATGAACATGAGCCAAGAGCCATCTTAGCGCGACAACGCAGTTTGCGTAGTCTTGGTTTGTTCGGCAACATATTACATGATACCGCGTTGTTTACACTGATTCTTGACCGGAGACATTTGTTTTATAAATTGTCAGTCTCAAACTATGCGTCTAGGTATAAATTCCTCCAAGTACTAAGTTTTGTCGTTAAAATGTGGCGCCAGTTGTTGTACGCCCTCAGTTTGCTATTTAGGACTAAGGCATCCTTGATATTTTGTCGAACGATGAAGCTGAAGCTAGTTAAATTCGAGCCGAAGTGCCCGCGACGCTACTACGACGGCTATTTTTACACACTGCATAATCGAGCTCGTCCGCCGCAAGAATATTCGATGTGGCAATGCACGCCGAGGAAAAGGCTAAACTGCAAAGCCTACATTCACGTAGATCGAGCGAGCGGCGAAACCAAACTGTTCAACGGACCGCATACCCACGACCGGACACCTGAGCAAGAACAGCAGTATTTCGAAATCAAAGCCTCCGCCAAGCAAATGGCTTTGACACATCCTAATGTGGTAAGAAGTAATTGGGCTGAAAACGTCTTCAACCACGCATACCCCTTTAGGTTCCTACCGAAATCGTTAAACACGTCGCAAAACAACATAACGTCAATGTGACTTCGACTTCCCCGGAGGGCAAAGCTCTACTTAACGCAATTCGAGTGGCTCGGTACGGGCCGACAGCTAAGAAGCGAGGACTGGCCAATATCAAGGAAACCAAGGCGCGAGCGAAAAAGCGGTATGTACCGAGCAAGGTTAGACATTCGAAATGGAAGTCACATGTCCCTTGAGGTCAAATCTGTTTCTCAAAATCGGTTTTTCAAGCCGTTCGAAGACAGGTACAATCAAACGTTCGCGGCTATCGCAAGAACCGGCATCAAATCTAGTTGAACTGACTTTGCGCAAAGGGCCGATTTTAGGACTGATTGCGCAAGAAGGATCGAGTGGGACAAGGAACCGTTCCAGACGGCTGTGGCAAGGCTTTTGCAGAACGAGAACGGCTACACAGTACAACAAGCAGTGAAGGACATTCAGGCCGCCGGCGAGAGCGTCCATAGAACTGTCTTACGTCAGCACGTAATCAACCTAAGGAAAAATGTATACATGCATGCATAATGGCAGGCGAAAATACTCTGTTCAGCGTCGCGAGGAAGTGATTCGTGACTGCCAAGAAGAAACGCGCCGAACTGAGTCGGCTACTAAGCGCCGCAATGCCGGTGAAACGGCCGACGCGATTCAATGGCAGTTTGACAGCCTGGGCCGAGAGGTCGCAACCGCCGAAGCGATGCGTGTTTCTCTTAAATGTCCGGTAAGCACTAACTTTATTTACTTGTAAAGTAAAGAAATGTTGCATGTTTGGTTTTCTTCTATTTCTTGGCGACTGAGGCCCTCTCAAATGTTTGCTCACAGGACGTCCTGTTCCTTTGCCGCAAGTGCTAGGAAAGATGTACATCCTTAAAAAAACAGTGAACATGTTGTGAGTCGGCATTGCATGAAGCAGTCCAAAAGTGATCTGAGTAGTGGTAGCTCTGATTGTTCCTATTGTGCCGTCCGAATGGTTAGGGCGTTCAACCGCCGGTTTGCAATCACATAATTCGTTGCGCATGTAGCCGCTATCACAGACACGCTATGCCATCAGTGAACAGCCATAACCAGCTTCTTTCAAGCGTTGCGGTTTTCGCATGGTATAAAGGCGTTCGACGAATGCGTAGTGGCGGTGGATGGTTCGGTGCATATTGCCGAGCGGGGGTAGTTGTCGGGCGTCCTTCCGGGGAAACGTATGTGCCGCATTCTTTGCGCGCGTATGTGGATTCGTACAGGACTGTGATGTGATGTGCGTGTCTGCTGTGCAGAATGTTCGACTTGGCACTTGCAGTGATGACCAGAAATTATGGACAATCAAAAAATTTGTATGACTGGCCTGACGCATGGGGAGTATACGGGTAATAATTTTGCTCTGAATTCAAGTAATCGTGTCAACGAAGGCGTGCCAATCACCGTTAGTTTAGAGAGCTTCAAAACTCATAAAACTGGAAGTAACTGGCCTGAAACGCGCAGCCAGAACTGCGGCCATATGCTAGCCCTCGACGCGATCTCTGCCTTTCCTGCGTGCACTGTCTATCCAAGCATTTTCTCTCTAACATGCCCTAAAAGACTGCGTTCAGCTCCCTCGCTACCGCCCCTCGAGCCACGGGCACCGTTTACTAATACGCCTATGGTCCTCTCCGCATAGCCGCCGCTCAGCCATTCCCCACGGACGCGTCGAGAGCCGTTTGACCACTGGCGGATGCGTCCGGCGAGATCCTCTGCACTCATCCACACTCGAGCTCACGTGTTTACGCGGGATGGCGGAGGCAGAAGCAAATGGGAGGACCGTAGGAAACTCTATCGCATTGAAGTGTACAAGTTAATGATTCCATGAGAGAGGGCCAATATAGCGTGGACATGTATTATGTAGGTAGTCAAGTTATAATGTTGACTCACGCATAATCAACTCCGATGTCCAGCTGGTATTCAACAGAACGTTATTCACAGTGACGCCATAAGGTTGTCCGGGATTTTTCATGACTTGGGCTCCGTTTTCATGATATGCGCCACTGTCCACCTGCCCACATGGACAATTGCCACTCGAGTACGATTAGAGGGACTGACGAGCGTCCCCGTGAAAGCGGGCGCATGGCGTGACCTTGCGATCTCGGAAGGCCGATATCCATCAGATAACCCGACACCGTTCATCGTTATGCGACATTACTCCGGCAAGAACTGCGTGACACGGCAGTAACGCTTGAACTTCTTCCAAATGTTTTGTCTGAGACTACCCCTCATTACTATGTTTTGTTCAAATCTAGCTCGTTTTAAAAGTCGTTTGCATAACATTTTACCTTTAAGCAAGATTTCACGGATGCTATCTGTAGCTAGGGATATGCCTGGAGTACCTTAAAGGTCAGTGTCTGATGGAAAAGACCCTCGTCGATGTCAAAGTAGCATCAAAACTAGTAACTTGCGTGCCGATGAGTCAGGACTTGAGGGGGAAGAGATGAAAGGCTAACTAATGTCCCACGGCTTTTCAGTCACTTGGATCGACATAAGGTGCAAAATGCGAACGAAAATGCATTGATTCCTGTACTATCGTGAATGCATTGGCGCGTACAAGAATCTGCATTGATCAAGACTGTGCAATGACTCACCTGAAAGGCGTAGCTCATGGAAACAAAGTCATTCGGGCCTGGGTGCCGAACTCGCTCAACTTTCGATTTTGTTGTCAAGCCTTAAGATTTTACGCGTTTTGACGCTATTTACTTGCGTTCAACGTTAGGTAGGTGTATCGCAACAAGGGCAATCCTAGCTTTTTAACATTTCCCACGTAGCCACCTAGCCCTAGTAGCCACATGACATTGCATTACTTCCCGTCGGTCCGAGTCGCACGGTTCAAGTTCTGGCATGTTCAAGCCTAAGCTCTATGCGCGTTGCAACGTACATCATACTAAGCCGGCCGATAGTGTTCTCGATTATATCATGTCCAAGCGTAAGCTTAGTAGGCGTTGACCGTGGACATTTTATGAAGACGAATGATATTGTCATGCTTTTGGAGTAACTAAGCCTACTCTTATTTTGTTTGATGAGTCAGGCTTCATGAAGCGCGAACTGAGCAAGCCCTCCCGTAATGGTACATTTGTCGGACTTTGCACAAAGTAGGACATGTATATCCGTCTCGAAGCGGTGCAGTATTCGACTGTCAGAAAGCGTGTTTGCAAATTTCGTTACGGACTGTGTGAATGCGAAAGATCTATACCGAAACAAGGGCCAGTCCGACTTTGCAACCGTCGTGATTGTCACGTTCTACGTTTGTAAGCAGCAACCCATCAGAATGCTTGACATTTAGGCCAGCATGTCAAACACGAACGCTGAACACAATCATGCGGAAGCAGCCAATTCCACCGAAACACTGGACCAGCCACGATCCGAAGCTGCACCGAAAAAAAGGCGTGGGCGAACTCCAAAGGTGCCGACTGCGACCCGCGGCAACCTCGACCGTCTATCGAAGCCAAGTGCTGCTACTCCGGTACCAACTGCGGTCCACGGCACCGTTAGCCTATGCTGTGTACCTGTATCCGGAATTCGCATCAACCAGCTGACCAGAGGTAACTAATAGGGCACAGTTAGTGGAAGGATGCAGCCAGGCCATCCGCTTCCTGGAATAGGACAAGGAACACCGACTAGTGCCGCCCAAAACCATTATGCATCCTCCTTGATTTCCACCAAAATATTGCCACTATGGGACAACAGAACGTAATTGTTGCTCCGCCTGTGGCGCATAACGGCAGCTTGCGAAACCTAAATTTGTCTAAAACTGACGTAGTTTCGTCCGTTCGCAAGGAGAATGGTGCGTGCAAATACGTGCAGACCAGGGGTATCGCTGAATGGGGCCCACTTTGCAAACGTAATACAGTACGCATGCCGTACTACGGCGCTTATCGTACTGAGCACAGTACGGGTACAGCACGGAGTACGATATGGCTACGCCATAGGCGCTCCGATATGTAGTATGGAGTGACCCATAGCATACCGTA
This sequence comes from Aphelenchus avenae, assembly GCA_020875895.1. Lineage (NCBI taxonomy): Eukaryota > Metazoa > Nematoda > Chromadorea > Rhabditida > Aphelenchidae > Aphelenchus > Aphelenchus avenae. Next base: position 604,071 of record JNEY01000029.1, on the reverse strand, counting down.
AAATGGCCCGTACCGCATTTCGTACCGCATTTGTACGGAACATTGTGCGGAACTTGAGAGAGCGTCTTATGAATGCCGTTGTTTTAATTCAGAATCACGGCAACTGGCTTTTCCTGCCTGAATGGATTCTTTCTCCATCCAGCTGTGAATTCTTCAGGGCACTTCGTCATAGGAAATCTACCTGTTCGAATAAACTAAGACCGTTTTTCATCGTTTTGACAAAGTCAACAACCGTTTTTCATCGTTTTTAGCAAGCACACAGCTGACGCCGAGCACCAGTGAGCACATTAGTCGACCCATCAATCGCTCGGATGGGAATCGCACTCCTCGACGAGCTCGCGACTCATCCTACTCCTCGTCCGCCTACACATCCACTGCTCGCAAGAAGAAGCGCGACGCGAGTACCGAGCGGACGCCGAAGCTGGAACCTGAGCCTGACTACGGACTGGCACCGGGCATCTACGTGGAGGACGGAGAGGTTCGAATGCGCTATACGGCTCCGAATTCGGGACCCACGTATATCTTCGTGCGGTCGTCGGGAAGCGAAAAGAAGTCGCATTACCGCTGCAAGGCGTGCGTTCAGGGTAAGAGTGTACGCATACCCATGTGGACGGTGCCTCTAGGAAGTCGCTTGCGTCTATCAACTGCGTCCTGTCCACCTACCCTATTTTCCCGAATAGAGTCACATGCGTAATAGAGCCCCTACCCAAATATGCTCATGTAGGAACCATGTTTAGATGGCGTATTTTAACTGACCTCGCATAGCTATGAGTATCCTGTTTTAACTAAGGCCGAAAGCCCTATCCAAAAATACGGTACACAATTGCATGCGCTATACAGACTGCGTCTCATAAATGATTCAAAGGCACCGAGATTGCTAGCATGCGTCTAGGAACTGCCCAACTGCGCTGCTTTTATGTTCGCAGACCTCGTGGACTTGCGTCTACCACTCGCATGCGCGTAGCAACTGGCTTCTGTGAAGATCAGTCCTCTCATGCATTAAATTAGTTTCTTCTACCGCTCATGTTTGAACGGATGCATGCGTCGAGCGTCTAGCCACGACTTTCCTTGAACAATCCGTAGCGGCATGCAACGCACATGGTTGTGTTTAACACATGCGAATGCCTCAAGTCGATGTCCCGTACACATCCATGTCTGTCGCTCGCATACGATTTACAACTACGTCGTGTGAGCCATGAAGATTGCATGCCTCCTACATTCGACCCTATCATCCGCATGCGTCTATCAACTTCGTTCTTTAACGTCGTCGTCTAGCCGCATGCGTCATACGTAGTTGTGCTCAGCATTTGCATGTGTCTAGCAAGTGGTCTTGCGTATCTTAATAGGTCGCATGCCTGAACATGATTGCGTCTGCCAGTCGCCCGCGTCTACCAACCGCCTTACCGTCTACCACAAGGAAGGGGGGGATGCGTAATGCACGCTAGCGTCTAGGTCGCACTTTCAGAAAGCGTAAATATTTCTAAGGTTTGCTGCAATTTCGTGGTTTAGTGACACGCAAAAGCGTGAAGACCGTCGAAGTCGTTAACGGACGCTTTGCAACTGATCCGCAGTGCCCAAAAGGTATTTCGCATTATGCTACAATGTGCGTCTCATAGACTTGGTGATACCCTCCCCCTCGTACCGTTTTCCGTCCTGTACTGAACCGCAAATGCCGTGCTGCTTACATAATTACGGCACGGCAATGTGCATGTAAAAGCCATTTTTGTGCACTGTGTCGTAAAACACGGCACGGAAACGGTAACGGAAAACAATACGGTACGGCCCGCCAAGTCTAGTCTCTCATAGAAAAATCTTAGTCTAATTGTTTAGGTGAGGCCCATTGGTGTCAGGATACGAGTAAGACGTCCATCCCTACGTCTGCCACCGATCTACGCCTAAGTGCTCCTGCAAATGACCATGTACCTGCTCCTCGGCAGGCTCAGCATACGACGAGCAACGCTATTCGTCGCGATTCCGTCGGTGCTTCCGCTACTCCAGCTGATGCCAGCGCCACTCCACCCGGCGGACACCGTAAGCCTGGCGCGAACGTCAATCCAACCGCGGCCAGAGACGCGTCCGGAACGCTGCCGCATGCTCCGCAGACCGCAATAAAGAGCTCGAGCACATCAAGGTATCTGAGTGGCCTGGTTGCCTCTCAGTCTGGCGCGACCCGTCCCAGCCCGACTGAGAAAAATGAACACGTGCTTAACGAAGTAATGCCGACCACTAGGAATGCTCCAAACGGTGTACTCCTGACGGCGATGAACACCTCAGGCGGACAGCTACCGATACTCCGACTGGGCATGACTCGATCGACAGTCGATTCTGCTTGTGGTGGCACCCACAGCAAGCGTCCTCGACAAAAAGTTGCGGTGACGCCGACGCATGCGACAAGCATTCCACTGGAAGGAAATGCGCCGGGAAGTGCGACCGAGAAAGGCCCGATGAGAATTTCGTCGAGCGAAAACGACACAGAAACTTCATCACAAGAACAAGTATCGGGACGCACTTCGGCTCAGCATTGTGCCAAGACACCGACCATCACCAGCAGCCGCGCTGCAGCCAGCTCTCCGCAAAATTCCTACTGCGATGCGGTAGCGCATGCCGCTACCTTTGCTGCAGTGCCAATCGGAGACGAGGGGAACCGCGTAGGTTTCCCCTCGCGTCGATGGCCGGGACAGGACTTCATGTTCATCAACGCTATTGGAAATGGTGTGGAGAAGGCCGAGTACCACTGCGAGGACTGCTCTAGTTACGGACGTGAGTTCTCGTTCCGACCATTGGTTTTGAGGTAACGAGTACCTGCTTGAATTCTGCAGTGTTGCACCTGCAAGCTACTTACATTTGGGATAGCATTTCCGAGCGATCGAGTAAACTTTAGGTTGTAAATTTTCCGAGGGGTTTTTTTGTTCCAGTGTAATTCCGAATCCAAGCAACTTTTTCTTGGTAGCGCTCGGGTTAGCAAGCTGCTTTCGATATTGACTGAACGTAATTCATTCAGACACTTGCTCCGTGGAAGTAGCCGGCGGCTTGTTCTTGAGCGATCCCGAGATGGGTCACCGTTGTATTGAACTCGCCAACGCTATCGACCGGCCCGAGGTCAAGACTTCCCCAGTCCACACTCCACTTTCTACGCAAGAGCAAGCGCCGTCTCCGACGGACATCAGTCAACCGAACGAAAAGCATGCAGTTGATAGCCTACTGGCGGCAAGCGATGTGCCCGGCAGCAACGGCACTTCCAGATCCGGCTCACCTTTACGAGGGAGGGAGAGCCGGCACTTCGGCACAGTCCGCTTTCTCGATGGGGAGCGGCGACGCTTCGTTTACGACAGCCAACGACGACCAGGTGCGCGAAAAACCAGTGATTGACACTTCGCAGATCCCGGTCCGATCCCAAAATTGAAAACTTTTACGACATTATAACCGGCCAGGGCTATTTCACCTGGTTGGGTTATCTAAAGCATAAGAAACGCTTTTGCAGCCTTTCTCCATTGGTGTGAGCAGCGCTCTCTGGACTAGGACAGATAGTATGACGGCATTCAAGGACACTGCTAATTCCTCCTTTGTCCGTCCTTTCTTCCCCTGATTCCCCTTCCTTTGTCGTTCGTCTACATTGGGCTGGGCAAGGATTTTTGACAGACATCATTACAGCATGTCTGAATATTGCCCGTGTTCCGCTTGGTGCATATCCTATGTCGGTACGTTAGGATTTGCATGTGGTACCGCTGACTTAACGAATGCATGCGTCTGCCTACTAAAGATCTTAGTCCGCATGAATACACGCAAGCCTGCGCACAGCCTGGCATGCGAATGTTCCTACGTTCTTTTATGTTTTCACGCGATACCACTCAGTACGAACATGCGCACGCGTGCATGGTCTTGCATGCGGTATCACTTTGCACGCAGCAGCATTTGTTGCTGCAAGCATTTCCAAAAAAATAGTTATCCCGTGTGTGTCGTTTGAGGCGTCTTTGTCGAAGCTCTGAGGCGTGCTACTGGAAGCTCCGAGGAGTCCTGCGTTAAGCTCAGAGGCGCACTGCTTGAAGCTATAAGGCGTGCTGCTTGAAGCTCGGAGGAGCGCTGCTGGAAGCGCAGAAGAGTTATGCTTGAAGGTCCGAGGCTTGTTGTTTAAAGCTGTGAGGCGTGCGAGTGCAGTACATTTTGGCAAAAACAACCTGGCACGGTACGTTTTGGCATGAAACAACTTGGCAAAAATGGCATGAAACAACCTGGCATAAGTACAACTTGGCATGAAGCAACTCGGCATTTGAAAAATTCATGGCGGTAACAATGTCTCTGATAAAACACTTTAGTCGTCCGCTCCATCTGAACATGTTTTCTTAACGGCTCCACTGGAAATTCCCAGGAGCTTCGAGCTACTGGCAGCCCCCATCGCCCTGCTTAAAGCTCTAAGTGCTGGTTTAAACGCTGAGGCGTGCTGTTTGAAGCTTAGTGTAGTCCTGTTTGATGCTCGGAGGAGTCCTGCTCGAAGCTCTGAGGAGTGTGGTTGAAGCTCTGATCCGTACTGCTTCAAGCTCTCTGCGTGCTCTTGGAAACTCGTGGCGTGCTGCTACAGGCTCAGATGAGTACTGTTTGAAGCTCGGATTAATCCTGCTTGAATTCTCTGAGCCGCGCTGCTTGAAGCTCTGATGGGTGCTACTGAAAGCTTTAGGGGAGTCCTGCTTGAAGCTCTGGTGCGTGCTACTAGTGCGTTTGAGGCATACTTCTTGAAGCTCTGATGCATGCTGCTTGAACCTCTGAGGCATGCTGCCAAAAGCTTAGATAAGGAACCCTGCTGGAAGCGTAGCGTAGTCGTGCTGAAAGGTCTGATAGTCCTGCAGGAAGCGAAGTAGTACTGATGGAAGATCGGAGTAGTCACGCTGAAAGCTCTGAGAAGTCTTGCTGGTAGCTCTGGACTGAGCTGCTGAAAGCTGTGTGTTGATGAGCATAGGTGTAGGTGTAGATCAGGGGCGGAGGACTTAGCTGCTGATGAGAAGCATTGAAGACCGTCGAGAACAATGAGCGATGGGCGCAGAATGATGGTTCCCACTGGTTTCTGCCCCGTTTATAGCGTGCGCATGTTATGTAAATCTGACTAAACTGACGTGCACATACGGGAAAACGTATGTTCATGGCAGCACTAACAACTCCGGTTTTATGGGGGTGATTTTGTACCAGGGTTCATCATTCTACGGATCCATGGCCGACTTCGCAATTGAAAACGAATTCGCTTTTAAAACTAACCTATTCTTTAAACCAATTTTTATTGCTGCACGGTCATGCTTAATAACTAAACCTTAGATTTAGGCAAAGTTATCACATTCATCCGAGCCCACACGGAGGCGAGCGGCACTGTGGGGTACCGCTGTGAGCAATGCACGAAACTCAAGGGTGAGTGCCCTGAAGTCGCACTAACTGCCGGAATATTTCAGCCAAGATGCCTCGCCAGGAACACTATGTGTACGTCAGAGACGGGCGGATTATTCTGGCAGATCCCGACGAAGTGTGCGCGTTCCGAACGACCGGAGAACACTACGCGCCTGCTGCTCCTCAACGTGCCATTCAAGCGGAGCAGAGCACTGACGCCGATCTCTGCGCAACTCTGCAAGTAACACAGAGCGCTGCTCTGCGAGACGGCCAAGATGCTGCCCAGTCAGGAAGACCGAGCACAATTCAACTAGGAGCTCCGAACGTGGCGCATCTAGAGAATCCGACCATTGCTCTGCGAGGAGGTCCGAACTTAGCCTTCGCGGGAAGTCAGAGCCTGGCGCCGAATGGAGATCAAAGCGCTGCTGTGCAGAGTATCCAGAGCGTGGCTCCTTCTCATCCGACGCCCAATCCGAGCCGACCAGAATTTGAGCCCACCCAGGACGCGAAGACTGACAGCAGCGGAGCACGGCTTTACTCAGTAGGCGGAGGCGGATCGCAGCACACTTCCCTAGCCACACCACTGCCGCATCTTCAACTGCGTAGCCTGAACACACCGCTCTTGCAGGCCGGCACACCAATGCTTGAGCAACTTCCGTACTTCGGAGATGCCAAAGAACAACGACAAGGAAAAACGTTGTTCTTCACCTACACGTAAGCAATTGCTCGGTTCTGCTGTATATGGGATGTAGGCGGCAAAGGTGGGCTCCTAAACCTTTTGTTGTCGATACGGTACACCGTTACGATGTGGGGTCATGTACCGCGTCTATGTGCCTATACATGGTACGGAAGCAATGCGTACCGTAAAACGTACCTTAGTGTTACGGTAGGGAATACGGTACGGTGGTCAGTACGGCTTACGTTACGGTACGATATTCAGTAGACTGCGCCCAAGAAGTACTGGAATCTAGTAACGTCCCGATGCTTCTATAGAAATGCACAATTCCTGTAGTTTTACGAAATTGGGTGTATGACTTCATGGAAGGACCCTCACCGGGAAACGATGCCGCCCAGATTGAGGCACAAAATGACAGACCATGTCCTACGGTAAAAGGGACATCGAAAACAAGACTTATTGTGGCTCCCTGTTTTGATCAGCGCCGCCATCCGTAAGACTTACCATACTGTCCCCCTCCTTCGTCCACGTACCGTACAACCTAGCTAAACAATACGTACGAAGTGCCGCATGGGCCGCAATACGGTACAGTAGAGGCGTGATCCGCGCTAAATATTGAAAATTAAGATTTGATTTGACGATGATAGATGAGAGATTACACTGTGCCGTATTGAGTGCGGTACTGGACATAAGGCAGTACATATGCCAAATTTTAACAAAAAGATGCGTATTTAAGAGGCTTGAACTGGTACATTCTGGTACAATTACGGCAACAATTCAATCATATCTTCAGAAGCAAATCGACGGGCCTGACGTACCGCTTCGTGTTCATGTCCAGCAATCCACATCCCGACACAGGGGAGATGATCCGCCTGTACAACTGCGAGAGATGTCTGCAGTGTAAGACACTTGATAGCGGCTAAGGAAAAGCAAAAGAGCCATTTTAGGGAAAACCGTCGACCAGTACCACTACCTGCAGCTCGGCTTGATGATCACACACGACCACCGGATCGTGACGAACCCCGACATGCCGCAATGTAAGAAAACTGGCAGCTCACCACTAGGTCAAGGTGGTGGCAACTTCCGTGAATGTTGGTCGAAGGACGTTATGGACGGACCTTCTGCATACATCAGTTAGCCTTGAGTTGTCCGCTCAGATTGAGCCAACACCGCATTACCTCTACAATAAGCACTGTCCTTATGTTGTTCCAGGAGGGTTGTAGTCAGGGATAGTTTAGGTATCCGTGTTCACTACCCACCCGACTCTTCACCGGTGGTTCGGACCGTTAGCGACGCATTTACTAGGACTTCACTCACGTACCGACGTCTAGGTGGAACATAGATAACGAACATTAAGCAGTAGCGCATTGTCATCAAATGGGGCACAGGATACATACTATGCTACAAGGGTCGAAATGCGTAATTTGTGAGAAGTGTTACGGCTAGCTTTGCCTCCCTGGTACCCAACCCTTTCGCTTTAGGCCAACCTCACCTTTGCGTGCAAGCGGAGCAAGCGCAAGCCGCCTGTGCGTCGCTCTCGAACACCGACACCGCATCCGAGGGCAGCAACGCAAGCGCGGAGAAAGACGCCAAGCGCAGCCCCAGCGATCAACAATAATGCGAAGGCTGGATCTCGACCGGCATCCTTTTCCAGCTCTAATTTTTTATGCACTCATCAGCATTGGTGCGGAGCACTGGTGAGAGGACTAAAAAGTGAATAGAGTCAAACTTTTCTATTTTCTCGTTCTTATGTTGGTCTCCTTCGAAATACACAAAAGCTAGCGTCTCCTTTTCGTAACCTCTCTTGCTCTCAGTTGGTGCCCCTTAAAGCCCTTTCCACTCCCCGTTTACTCATTTGTCTACCATCCAAAACCACTTTTTCCTCATCTTCACCGCAGTCCATCTGCGCATGTCTACCTTGCACATCCGACACGCCCTTCGTTTATTCTTGACAGGACACGTTAAACATTTTCTTGTTTTGTTCCCGCTTGTCACACGTACCCTGCAGGGCCGTATTTAGGATTTCAGGATAGGGGGGTGGAGGTCGGGGGACAGGGAGGGGTGGACCCTAAAATGGGCCAAAATGGGGTCAAAATGGCCTCAGAGCCCTGAAATAACGTTAAAAATAGCATATTTAGGCTATATTAGTTAATTTAGAGCCTTTATCCCTTAATTTTTTACTAACTTTCTGAAAATTTTCTTCACCAAAGGGTCCCCCCTTACCTATCGGCGGCCTTCGGCCACCGATGGGGGGGGAACCCCCCCCCCCCCACCCCGCTAAATACGGCCCTGGTACCCTGACTGTTGTAATCTTGAACTTGCTACAACGTCCCATCCTCATAAGCGTTGTTTGGAATAAAAAAACATACTGCCTCTTCGTAGGAGCCGCGCTTGCTCTCAGCTGTTGCCCCTTGAATACCTGTTCTACTACCCGTTTCTTCCTTGGTCCTTTTCCTCGTCTCCACCGTGTCTGGCTTGCGAAGGTCCACCTTATTTCGCTATTGACAGGACACCTCGTTTTGCTGCCGCTTATCACACACACCATATGTTATGACTTGAACCTGCTCCAGCGCCACACACTTTTAAGTTTTGTTTGCAATAAACTTAGTGTATTAACTACGCCTTCTCTTGTCGATTCGAGGTTTTAGCTCGTCGTGAAAAATAGTGAGCGTCCTTTGTTCCAAAGGACGTCTCCCAAAAACTGTTATTTTAGCGAGGGATTCACATACATTCTGTCCGACATGCGGCTCATCGCTAGTCTTAGATTATGAGAGCCCATAGACATGTCGCGTGGTGGCACGTGGCGAGCCTTGTGGGCAGACCTGTCGCTGCTATTATTGGAAAGTATGCACGAAGGAATGCATTTCCTTCGAGAGTCCTACAAAAATAGGGCCCCATGTGCCTAATTTGACAAAGTGCTGTATGCCTTCGAACGGCGAGTATCGGAGGATAAAACAAGGACGATGCGCGATGTGACTGAATTCGCCTCGTCGTCGGGGTTATCGGTTGTGGACGGCGGACAGGATCAGGAAAGCAAAGCACGACGTGTGGAATGCGTAACATGTGCTCATTTTTGGAAATGGACTCAGCTAATCCTGAAATGGACTCAGCTAATCCTCACGTAATTACTACACTGTTCAACGGTTTGAGCTTGGGGTATTCTACATCAAGTGGCTACATCAGAAATCCCTACCCGCGTCTCAACGCAACCAGACGTATAGGAAGTAGAAGTAGAAAAAGCAGTCAAAGAACATCGTAACGCCATTTATGAAACGCTTTGAACATCCAGGCCTGGTTACTCGCACGCGAAAGAATAACGTGCTGAACCGGTATATGCGTATCAAGTTAACTGCGTGTTTTTTACGCAGAATGATTGATGCCCTAGAAGGGCATGGGCACGTATGTAGCTAAGAACAAGCAGCAGAAGTCCGATGTTCAACGAGAGACAGACGTGAATCGCGAGCTTATTCTATGCACGCTTTTCTGGTACGGCATCGGCTGTTTCGTCTCTTTCACTTCTGTTCCTACGTAATCCTTTGTGTCTCGACGTTGGCTTCGACGTGGTCCATTAGCGCGTCCTAAGATAGTTTGGCCTGCGTAGTACGTGCAAGTCATTCGATAAAGGTACAACTTGATGCTCTGAAGGCGGAAACAATACTGCTCTAGCCAGTGTCAGTTTCAAGAAATCGGACCATCTGTTAGATGCGATGCATATTATCCGGCGGTACTCATCGATAAAAGAGGCCACGATAAATTTTGAATCGAGCGAGTTATGCCCACAAAAGCTTCACATGAACAAAGAAAATCATAAGGATGGTTTGCAAACATGTGGTGTCAATTAAACAAACAAACGTTAAGACATGCATCGTGTATGGTAACGACCTGCACGGACAGCAGTACTTCTTGAAGTCGAGCTTGTTGTGCTGCCATTCTTTTCATATGCGAACTCATCCGCCATTGTCATCGCGCTGGTAACCGTCGTCGCATACGCAGTCTGCTTCAGTGCAGTTTTATCCTGGCTCAAGGCACTGTCTCTCAGCCGTGTTCGTCCCAAGGTGCGTTGTTGACGACCCTCTGCAAGTAATTGATCGTTCCAAAACTCGGACTACGCAATGTACCAGAAGGACAAATGCCGCGCGGCACAAATTGGACGTTGTTGTCCCAAGAATATCTGACGTCGTAAAGCGCTATGACCGGAAAGTGCAGATGCCGGAGCTGCGGCTTTCGCCGGCGTGGCAGTGGTGGTTGTCGCAGGTGGCCTCACAACCAAGGCGATAAGTTTAATCGCAAGCCGACGACGTCACACAAGCGTTGAACGTTAAAAATTCGTAATAACGCTAACAATCTGTATGCCTCGTAGTATTGCAGTAGCAGAGAGTGTTGTATTGCTTCACTTTCCGAACAGAACACATCCGCCATTGTCGTCGCGCTGGCAGCCGTCGTCGCATGCGCAGCGTCCACGTTCAGTGCATTCAGTGCAGTTGTAGCCTGGCTTGTAGCGCGTCTCTTTTTCGTTCTTGCACGCTGCAAAGCTGTTTAGTCATGCTAACGGAAATACTGTGTACCAGGAGGACATCTGTCGTCTTCGATACAGTGTCCGCTTGCGAGAAGAGCGCATCTGACGTCGCAAACGCATTGAGGCACGAAAGTGCAGTTAATGCTGGTCTACAGCTTTCGTCCTAGCCATTCTTCCCGAAGGGCAGGCTTAAATTGGCATGTTCAGAGCTACGCAGATCAGTTGTTGTACCCCCAGTGGTTGTCGTTATAAAAACTGAGATGGTCGTCATTTCTGCCTGACTGCTTTAGGTCACATATTTTCCTCGTGTGTGGCGAGTCCTGATGTGGAAACCGTGGCACTCGTGGTTATCGCAGGTGGCTTCACGGCCAGGGTGATAGATCTCTTGGCAAATCGGTGGCTTCCCTAAAGCCAGTAAACGTTCGAGCATTCGTGAGGTAAATAGCCGCCTGTACGGGTCGTACTACTCGTCGAAGTTGAGATTATGCTTCTGCATTCTGCCTCCGAACACATTCTCCATCGTCATCGCCTTGGTAGCCGTAGTCGCATGCGCAGCGTGCATGCAGTGCAGTTGTATCCTGGCTTGGAACACGTGTCTTCGCAGCCGTAATCATCCTAGTGTGCGTTGTCCTTGCCCTTTCTGAAAAAAGTGGATTTTCCATTCATAAACTAGGGGCACTGTGTACCAGGACAGAAGTTGTCCCGTGCGACGCAGTTTCCGCGTCCGTCACGAGCGCATTTAACGTCACAACCGCACTAAGGCACAAAAGTGCGGGGGATGCCACTGGATCTTTCGTCGCAGCCGTCCTTGTCGCAGCGTGAAGGGTTCATCGAAGGAACCCTGCAGGTATAAATTTACGCTCCCAAGTACCCAAGGACCAAGCAACTTTGAGACACCATTTACATGCATCTGATTTGGGACGGCAAATTTCAGATCGTTTCCTAAATACGCTTTTAACGCGTGCGCCGGGTAATTTTTACTTGGCAATCCAATCGTCGCAGTTAGTGCCAAGGACACGCCGTGCCGCGACTAAAGTATACTCGGTTCCTCAAAAGTTATTTCGAAAAAGATGAAAAAATAAAATGGCGTCTTCAGAATTCCGGGTTCAGAAGGAAAACTAGACAGAGTACACAAGTTAACTGCTATCAACGCAAATTTAGCGTTATCGAACGGAGTGCAAGGCGTCCTTAGCAATGCGCGAGGTGACCATTCGACGTGTGAACATCACTGACGTCTGGATCAACGCCTACTACACATCATTTTCGTGCTATCAGTGCCATAGTCGTGGCGACACAAAAGACAATCGCGTGGTGTTCCATCACACGCGATATATCGTCACACCTTCAAACTCACGCCACTGTCTGTGCTTAACGTATACGCCTTACGAGCTAGTACAAGTCGTCAACTGCAGCGCTGAATGCTGTGGTATCGACGTTACCATCCATCAGTTACATCAGAAAAGGTAAGTCCAGAGGGAGCATTTAAAATTAAGGTTGGATGCTTTTTATCCGTGTTTTGTTTGTGTTCTGATAGTAGTGCTTAACGTTATCTTTATACACTAAAGGGTACACTAAGCGGCTGGTATGCGTGGGTCGCCAAAAAGTTTCGCTACCCTACCCGACTAAACATTTCACCCTTAGATAGCCCACAAAACGTAAAATGCCTAAAAACAGTTATGTCCCGTCAGCAATTTATGCATTCGTGCTATAACAGTGTAAAGCCCGAAAATGCATAATTAATTAGAATCATGGTTGACACAATGTGAATGCTAAGCGCATTTAGACCATTGCTGCGTTTCGCTGATATTCGTTATGGAGCATGGCGCTTCCTCTCCCGGGTGGACCTCGATGCGTGCCTGACAGTCAATCGCCTTTGGAAAGCGCACGTGGATGGACGCAGCATGCAGTTAGCGCTGCGCAAGCTTCGACATGTGGAATTCGTTTGCGTACGTAAACGTTTTGCTTACGCTCACGAAACGGTTGTTCTGTTGAATTTCAGACGCGCGAAATGGAAGGAATCTTGAGCTTCAACGTCTCAGGTAACGACGCCGACCCGAGTCTAGTTCGAGCCTTTACGCTACCCAGAAATGCCATCGTCGACCGTGTCATCGCACTGAACCATTTGCGTAACTGCGTGACGAACGAAATGAGGTTCAAAGCTCTCGTCGGCCACATCGGTGATAGCGTCGGTCCTTGGATCAGCGGACTCCTACGCTCCGTACGAAATTTCATTTTCACAAGATTGGAAGTGAATGTCGGAAGCGCTGACGCAGCAAGCGCGGTTAACTTCATGTGCTCTACACGGAAGCCTTATGCCCTAGTCACAACTTAGATGGGGATGGGACGTGAGGCTGCTGATCCACAACCAGATGCTGTAAGGTCTTCTGAAAGAACGCTTCCTGCAGTGGCCCTACGTGCAACCCGGAACGCATTCACTTGCATATTGTAAGTTTACGTCCGATGAGCCACTGGCAAGAAATGTGGGCCCACTGCAAGTGGCCTTTAGCGGGAATCGGTCCGACCGTACTGGATGAATAGCAGCTGTCCTTGAGGCAAACTCAGCTGTTGATATCATTTGACGGCGGAGGCGAAATCAAACGGTTAACCTATCATGAAATTCCACGGGCTCAAACCCTTATTAATGAGAACGCGTCCCTTTTTGCTCTGACAAGATGCTTCGGAGCGTTAAACATACTCTTCATTTTCCAGTTCTTTCATCTTGATCTTCCTGGCGACCCTACTTTGGTTCGCGGCCTCTTCCAGCTTCCCAACTGCAAGGAGACTGTGGTCAGGTATAGCGCAATCTTCCCCGACACACCTGACTGTTCTGGACACGTGTTGAACGTTCTACTAGAAGTTACTGAGGTAATGGAACTTTGGACGGTTGTTATTCTTTTCGATGTAAGGTTTGGGTTCTTGTGCATCTTTTTGATAGAATTTAGTGGTACGCTTTAAAATTTCATAAATTCGAGGAAACTTAATCTCCTCTGATGACTTACTATACTTTCCAGGGCCGTAGCCAGGATTTCCGGACAGGGGGGTGGAGGTCGGAACCAGGGGGGGGGTTATTTTCCGCAAGGAACCTTATAATCCTGAACCTGCTAAAGTGTCCCGCCATCGTAAGCGTTGTTTGTAATGAAGAAGCTGCCGCTGTGGGAACCTAGTGTGTTTGCTAGCTTATAAGTCACGAATGCAACCTAGCTTATAGCGTACACACTGCCTCCTGTAACAGCTAAGCGCTTTCCTTTACTTTCAACAGAACTTCTAAACATACGCGGGACACAAGAGCTTACAAGGCACTACTAAGAACACGGTAAACAACAGGTAAAAAGACGATGAGCGTGGAGCACTCGACGGAGAACTACAGACCGACGACCGGTGATTTTCGACTGAAAGACTACGAAGAGCCCCAATTTTAGGGCAGACGGTTTTTCTATCGTACGAAGAACTTCGCTTTGAAACCGCGGAGCATTCGGGACGCTTAAGGAAAATCGGTGGAATGTTATAACATTCCATAAAAATTCCGACCCGAGCGGGCATCGAACCCGGCTCGCAAAGAGGAAGCGCTGTGGCGCTATACACTAGGCCACTGCGACAAGTGGTATCGGAAGCGAACGAAGGGGCGATATGCATGCGAACGGAGCGTCGAAGTGCTCAAACGCGTGCTGTCGCCAACAATCTCGGCGCCCCCTCAGAGCTCGGCCTGAGCTCGAACTCCGAGGCCTTGACGTTCATGCTTGACAGTCGGGCTCACAATCGCTGAACCCCGCAACCAACAGCATGGCTGGTGTGCATTAGGTGCCGACTGGGCAATTTGGTGCCGATCTACAATGGCTGTCTTCAGACGGTGGAAAAAAGAACGACAGTTTAAACAAGCAACATGTGAACAATGTGGGATTCCGACGACACGACGTCGACGTTGTCCTTGTCCTGCAGTGCTGCTTAATGAGGCGATGCTGTGTGCTGCCACCCCGGTCCCGCTTGAAAGGCGCGCCCCGAGCCGGTGTCGACCCCGGCTTGTGACGACGTACTTCGTGGAGGAAGGAGGCGACTAAACATCACGGTTTACGTCATGACAGCAAGATGACCACGATAGCATGCTTTTCGCTTCTGTCATTCAAAGGCTCTCCTAATTGTGCGAAAGGATCCACAGCAGATGGACGCACTTTTGCAGTGTCAAAAAGGATTAAGAGCTTTTGAGTCCAAAAAGTTTCTATCGTAGTCGAGCAATGACAGAACTTACGTCGGTGGTGTGGATCGTGAAGGACCGACGTGTTCCACCGGAAGCTTGAAAGGGCTGAACGCAGTGAGCTAAACAAGCGATAACATGCGTGAGCTTCACCGAAACTCGTTTACGTACCACGTTGGCGTCGCAACATGTACAGGGCACCGCCAAGCATCGCTGAACGTAGCGCGTAAGGTAGGCCTAAAACGAAAGTTTTGCATAAAGCGGTCGTTCTTAGCGACTCACAGCGATGCTGGAGAGCGCAGCAACTGGGCGTGCGGAACGCGGGCGTAGCACGGAACGAACTAAATTTCATGACTTTAAAGCAGGGCTATTACGTGCCACTTGACAAACCTGCATCATTTTAAGAAGGTAACGACGAGGACGCTTGCCACCGGCAAGGAATGGACGAACGGGAGAGTACCGCTCTCTGCTGACGAGTAGACGAGACGCTGACGCGAACTTGGCGGTCCATGGAACCGCGCGGGACGAGCCGAAAGGCACAATTGAGGAACTCCTCTTCGCTGGAGCGGAGAAGCTGCCATCAGGACGACACTAAAATAGGCACAATTAGGAACTGTGAACAAAACGATAAACCAACTAACAAAAATTGGAACAAAAACTGAACTAAGAAAGCTATGTTTAGCTGTTAAAACGTTCCATTTTTTACGTCAGGCTGAAAGAAATGGGACGTAAGCAAAAAAGCGAAACAATTAACAAATAGCTAAGCTAAGCGCAACCAACAAACTTGTAAAAACAAATACGCGCTGAACTACAAAGATTTAGCAACTTTGCGTGTGAGACCCAAGGAGACCGATTAGACGAGAGCGCAGCTTACTGCTTCTTGTCAGAGCCGGGTCTTGACGCCGCTTGGACTTATCTAGGTCTCTGTTTTCGCCTAGTTTAAGACGCAACGCATCACGCAGCTCACCGAACGAAATTCCAGGCCGGTCATGCAGAATGAACTTGTACTGGCGCAGCGGGGCACTGGTTAGGTAGTTACCGAGGTCTGGCACACAGGTTTCACTGGGACTTGCAGCGTACCGACGTTGGAAGTTATCCATGAATTCCCCGAAACTTTGCTTGTCCGCCTGACGGTTTCCCGAGAAAAACGGCAAGGGATGGAGCGACTGCCGAGCGAAACTTTCCGCTAACATGCGGTTGCTTTCCGAGATTTGGCCTGTGAGCTGGCTCATAATTGCAGCGAAATCGTCCGTACATGCTGTTGAATGCGGCCGAGGCGGAATCGGGCGGGGCGGGGGGCATCGGCATCTTCGCTGGACTCGATGACGTGCTGCCCGAAGGATCGACGGGTGCCTTAAAACCAGTTGACGTTTCGGGACCTGTATGACTGGACGTACTTTGAACATGCAGCTCGTCGCGTAGATCCTTGATCGTCTGGGAGAGCAACGCAACACGCTGAAGTTGTGCTTGCAGTGCGGTGTCCCTGTGGTCGATGTCCGCTTGGAGATCGTTGATGCGTCGTTTGCAGTCGGCGTGATCCTGAAGAGAACCAAGCTCAGTTAACTGTTTTTGCAAAGCATCTATTTGGCTGTTTTGGGCTGCCGTGGCTGTGACTAGCTTATGGGTCTCTCTCTCAAGATCCGACGGATTGCATCCTAACACTATGCTGAGACTGTTGCACAAAATAATTTTCATTGAGCTCAACAATTCGCTTCGTTTTGTCGGCTGCTTCGTCCCGGGCGTTGCCAAGGTCCCGTTTTAGCGCACCTATTAGGGCTTCCAGCTCCGCATACTGGGATTGGGAAAGAGTAATACCCTTCTCCGCGCTAGAAGAAACTAGCGGGTCGTCTTCCAAAGATTCCCGGTTGAAGTCCATTGGGCCGAAAAGCCTAGCACCTGCCAGTTGCTGGAACCTACTAGCAAAGCCGCCTTCGAATCCATCGATGGAAGCTTGAACTTTTCGAGTGAGAAATTCTAACCTGCCATCAAGAATGACATCGAACTGCTGGTCGTTTTGGCTCTTCTTAGCTAGCTTGACTAACTCTTCCAGGGAATCCACCCATTCGGCCGCTAAGCTTTCGCGGAGGTCCCTTGTGTTAACCTCTACCAGCCTTCTACCATTTTCAGGAGTATGCTCAGGCTCTTTTGTCTTAATGAACTGCTCCATTTTTGACGAAAATGCTGCCTTAAGCGGGCCCTCGTGGGACTTGAACTTCTCTTTCAACTTGTTTTTGAGCTTAATATCGGGAGCAACGCACACGATGTCACCCTGGAGCTTTTCAAATTGCGACGTTATGGCAGCCCATACCTCTTAGGCATCGATCATTGACTCGTCCGCGTCGGCCATCGTTCGCAGTGCTGCTGGACGATGCCTAAACAACAAACGCTAGTCAACTGCAATATGCGAATCCACGACAAACGACAGCGTGCAAAACACAAAATTCTAAGGGAATTATGTCTCAAAGCGTACCGCAATGCTGAAGAAATGCCCAGCAAAATGCGACAATAGCCAAGCCAAAATGAGACAGCTGCCTCAAAGAAAGTAGCTACCGATTTTGCACGAGAAAATTTCCTCTATGTCGGTGCTTAGCGAGATTATTCAACCTAAGAGTTAAGCGGAGACTTTCAGCCTCAAAAGAAATTCGCTGTTTTCAAGAAATGCGCAGAACTATGGCTCAGTTAGTCTAGTTGTTACGCCGGCCCGAGATCCCCATGTGGGAACCTAGTGTGTTTTGCTAGCTTATAAGTGCACGGATGCAACCTAGCTTATAGCAAACACACTGCCTCCTGTAACAGCTAAGCGCTTTCCTTTACTTTCAACAGAACTTCTAAAGATACGCGGGACACAAGAACTTACAAGGCACTACTAAGAACACGGTAAACAACAGGTAAAAAGACGATGAGCGTGGAGCACTCGACGGAGAACTACAGACCGACGACCGGTGATTTTCGACTGAAAGACTACGAAGCCCCAATTTTAGGGCAGACGGTTTTTCTATCGTACGAAGAACTTCGCTTTGAAACCGCGGAGCATTCGGGACGCTTAAGGAAAATCGGTGGAATGTTATAACATTCCATAAAAATTCCGACCCGAGCGGGCATCGAACCCGGCTCGCAAAGAGGAAGCGCTGTGGCGCTATACACTAGGCCACTGCGACAAGTGGTATCGGAAGCGAACGAAGGGGCGATATGCATGCGAACGGAGCGTCGAAGTGCTCAAACGCGTGCTGTCGCCAACACCGCCACTAAGTAGTAATCCCTCATGCCCTCAACTGTTGCCCATTTGAAACCTTTTCCACACCCTGTTCCTTCCTTTATCTACCATCCACAGCCACCGCTTCCTCGTCTCCACCGCAATTCGGCTTGCGCATATTCACCTTCCGCTTCCGACACGCTCTTCTTTCTTTTTTAACAGGACACGTTAGATTGAATGTTTTGCTTCCCCTTGTCATGTATCCCGACTGTTGTAATCTTGAAGAATATAAACGTCCCGGGCTCGTACGCATCGGTTGAAAAAACCTACCACCTCATCGAAGTAACCCCTCGCTTTCTTCCTTTGCCTTCCATCCAAAGCCTCTTGTTCCTCGTCGCCATCGCAGTTCGGCTTGCGAATGTCCACCTTACTTTGTGCTACACGGGACACTTTAGACATTTCCTCGTTGCGCTGCCGCTTCTCACACACCAAAACGTTTCTACGTAGGAAAGACAGTGTAGTGCTAGTGCTAATCCGGGTCTTGTGTTTAAATGGCGCAGTGGTTGTCAACGGCTTAGGTAGGGCATTCCTCCAAGCCGCTTGGACGTGCGATGACACGCGGAATCTTCACTGAAATTTACTGCAAGCAGTTACAAAGGAGTAGCTACGAGCACCATCTTAGAACATCATCTTTACCACTAGTCGTTGCCGTCGGATGTTCATGGGTCGCCTCGTTGTTGGCAATGCATCGTGGTGTGAGAGAATTCCTTTGACGGGATGTCAATGCCCGCTTTCGTGTGTTGTAGCGGTGGCATTAACGTGGAAGTATCGTGACTTTGAGAGCTTCCAGTTTCATGCAGTTCGAAGCGATGTGTCTTGAAATCATCGCCAGTTCTGCGTGCTGTATGCGCGTCCTCGAATCATCCTCCTCCTTTCCTGTATGCACTGTCTTTATCCTCATTATATCTGACGTCGCTTCAAAGACTGTGATAGTCTCTCCGCCGCCTTACGCGCCACAGGCAGCGCCGACTAATACGCATGTGCTTCTTTCTGCAGACCGCCGCTCGGGAGCTCGAGGACCGGGGACTCGCCGAGAGACGTTCGGCCAATGATTGTTCTGCACGGCGAGGTCATCCGCACTCACTACGCATTCAAGGGCATATGTTTATGTGCGACGGCGAGGGCAGAAACAACCGGGAGAACCATAAGACACAACCGGGTTCATTCTCAGTGAAGTATGTGACGGTAATTAAGCTCAAAACGAAAGTGGTCGTGTACTACCAATCTCGTCAATTTGAGCGGCATAAACTAGCATGATTCGGTGTTTGGTCGTCTTTTAGTAAGCAGTTAAACGACGGTATTAGAAAAACTGCTGCAACGACATCACGTAGTTCTCTGGCTGATCCCGGTGTCTGTTCGTGGTGTCCGCATTGACATTGATCCTTATATGTCCTTGAATTATCCAGCGCTCTTTCTTATATTTCGCTTGTCATTTTTAGCTCTCAACGCCGCTTCATTTGCTCCTTTAGGATTTTGCGACACAACGTCAAGGAAACTTGCTAGTACTTCGAATGGCAAGCCAGCTAAGCAACCAGTCCGTCGTGGAGATTTGCGCATTCGTCCCGAGGAGCAAGTACAACAAGTACAAAAGTCTGCCGAACAGCGAATGGCGCGCCGCAGCTGAGCACTGCGTAGTTCCAGAGCGGGGCAATCTCGGAGACGTCCTGCCTGCGGAATATTTGTCCAGCGATGACTTCCGCATTTCTGCCGGGAAGTACACTCTTCGAGAAGCACTGGACGTCGTCTTTTCGCGCGGCGAGCCGATACTGCTTGTGAAGGCACCACCGAAAGGGTTCATCGAATGCATTCTGGAGGTAGCATTATTTTGCAAACGTCATCATAGTTTGTGTGATAGACTTAATGAGCTGGATAAAAAAGACGTACTCAGTTCTTCAAAAATCTGGCCGACAGAATTGGCCGGATTCAGAAACTCGGTGGTTTTCCTACAAGTTTCGAAACAAAAAAAGGCCAATTTAATATTCCGAGTATGCCACCAAAGTCAAAGCTGAGCGTACTACTGCCAGCAACACTAACCGAGGAATTTAGCGCTACGGAAGAGCGTGCAAGGAGTGGCTCGTCATGCGGAATGTGCATATTAAAATCGAGGAGCATTCTTCGGAACAGACCGACTTTACCGACTTCTGGATCAACGCATACTACACGTCGTTTCCGTGCCGGCATTGCACTGGTTATGATAACGCCGAGGAATACCATGAGGTGTTCCATCTTACACCTCCAGACGCAAGCCAGTGTCTGAGCCTGAAGTACACGCCCTACAAGCGAATAGAAGTAATAAGCTGCAGGCCTAACTGCCACGTCATCTGCGTGACGCGTCCGGAGTTTCATCAAGAGAGGTAAGCCTAGCCGAGGCATTCCTTATTAAATGTAACGGCCTCACAAAATCCTTTAATTCTCTCCGACTAGTGGTTTCTAGTCGTCCCAATAACGCCCTGAAACGTCGCGGAAATACGGAAATACGCCTTTGCGAATGGCCACTGCTGCACAACCGAAAAATTACGACGTCGTGCTAAAAATGCTCCGTAGTATTGTTATCGTACCGTACCGTATAGTAGTATTAGTATCATCCGCATTATCGTAGCACTTGTACAGCTGGAAACGAAAACAATGAGTCACAGAAAATCAACGCACGCCACGTCAAGCGCGATTTAGGCACGTGCTTCGTTCGACCGATCTTCTCTACCAAGCTTTTCGAGTTCTTCCTCGGGTGGACCTTGACACATGTCTGCTCGTCAACAAACTTTGGGGTGCAGAAGTGAACGAACTCAGCCCGGAGTTAGCGCTGCGTGAACTTAAATGTCTAAACTTCACTTACGTAAGTTTAGGGCACTCATAAAAGCCATCCATGTTTGCTTCTTTAGAACCCCGACACGAAGAGTATGTGCTTCATGATCCGCATTGATAGGCTAGGATACGGAGGACTTCGTGAATTCACAATGCCGAGAAATGCGACCGTCGACAGTGCCGTCGCACTGAACCATTTGCGCAATTGCACGACGGCCACGAACAGCTTCGTGTTCGACGTCTTCCGCCGCGACTACGAAGAGGAAAACGTCAAACTCGACTATAGCGTCCGTCTATGGATCACCAACCTGCTCGGCTCCATGAAGGCCTGCAACTTCCACTTCAACGGACTGTGCCTACGCGTCGGACGTGTTAACCCAGCACAAGCAGTTGACTTCTTGTTCACCTCGAGCATTGCTCTGCATTCTTGTGCCAAGTACAATGGACTACGCAAGATCTCGTTGGGGTTCAATTACAAAGCGCTGGCGGGTCTAGTCGACCAAGGCTTTCTGCAGTTGCCGTACGTGCAGAAGCTGAAGGAAATTAAGCTGGCAATTGTGAGTTTTCGCTTTAAGACCTTTCGGAACGCAGGCAGCTGCTGGCGATATCGGCACATGTTTAATGAATGTAGCATACGGAATTAACTTATATGTGCGGTACCGCCTAGTTACCTATATGCGTCGTTTCCAGTGGGTGTTCGGACCTGATTTTCCTGATGACCACTCCTGGATTCGCGGCCTTTTCCAGCTGCTCAACGGCAAGAAGATTCTGGTCGAGTATACTCCAAGAGGTCCATCCAAACCTGACTGCTCCGAGCATGTATTTGGAGTTCTTCTCCGAACCGTGAAGGTAGTTGCAGTGACTCGACAATTGTCTGTTTATATTCTGGCCTTGATAACTTAGTTTTCAGTATTTCGAAAATACCATTGACGTAAGCGGCTTCCCTGACGACTTCGAGTTCGTTCTCGAGCAGGATGAACTGACCTGGGACCACCAAGAATCGACACCCACCTACTCCAACGTGCCGGTGCCAATGCTTGATGGACTGTGGAATATCTACGTCACGAAGAATATAGCGACGGGCGTGCCGCTAAGCGTTTTCGTTTCTGCGAAAGAGAACTGTCAAGAAGACGGAGACGACTACGAACCTCCATTGCTCCGTCGCTTCATTTTCCGCAAGGAACTTTACGTGTACGAGCCTGTTAAAACGTCCCGACCTAGTAAACGTCATTTGCAGTAGAAAAGCTACCGTCTTCTCGTAGAAACCCCTCTAGTTCACAATGTTGCCACTTGAAGCCTTCCCCCCCCCCCGTTCACTCCCCTTGTCTGACATCCAAAGTCACTTCTTCCTCGTCTCCACCGCACAAGTCTATTCGCCTTGCACTTCCGTCAAGCTCTTCTTCGTTACTGACAGGACACGTTAGACAGTTCCTCGTTGTGCTTCCGCTTGTTACGTATCAGCCTATTTACAACCTTGTTAAAGCGTCGCCACACTTGATGCATTGTTTGCAATTATCTACCCCTAAGTGCATTATATACGCGTTCTACCAACGATACAATACTTAGCTTGTTGTGAAAATAGTGCTCCGTCTTATTCCAAACAGCATCATCTAAGAACTGTTGCTCATAGTGACGAATTCATCACAAACTTTGAGGACGACATGCGTCGGTATCACTTCAGACTATGATAGCCCTTTGACAAAGAGGTAATGTAGCCCGCTTGGGAAATTACCCACCGTGGAAGGATATCCACGCGTACAAAGAAAAACTTAACATAGAAACAAATCTTGCTACTGCCGATTCGGGTCATTGTTAGTCGCGAGTACCGCATGCGTTCGCATAGGATTGCTCTATAAAGAGCTTATTTTACTGGGAAATCAAAAAAACTTGCTTGTCGCTCCAAGCAGTTGACGTATCCGTCTCGAAGTTTATCAGGGCCAGTCTCATTCTAAATTTCGTGCGCAGATCTAGCCAAACTTGGAGACTATTTATTAAACGACCGCGTTTAGAGTATTAAAGTGATGGAGTTCTTACGACATTTTCCATTTTCATTTTCAGTGAAGGAGGTACTCGTTAGCTACTTGGAGCTGCTCAAACCAACGAACTCATTCCTGCACCAGAAGCACCGTCTCGCTGCAGTTCAAATACGAAGCGCTGGAAAACCTGGCGAAGAAACACTTCCTGCAGTGGCCTTACGTGCAGAAGCTGGAGAACATTAACTTGACAACTGTAAGTTCGCGCTTGGTGAGCCGGTCGCGATGAAATCACTAAAACTTGTAACAGGCCGACCCATCTGCACCCTTGCACATGACAAGCTCTTCATGTTATGGCTGGCAACAAAATAGAGTTTGTGGTGTTGACCGAGCCGAATCTGCACGTTTTTTGACTTGTCTTCGCGTGCCCAATAACAATCCTACTACCAAATGAAGTCGATCCATTTTTCAGTGTCTGGTTAAATCTTATCCTCCTGGCGATCATCCGTGGACTTGCGGAATCTTCTAGCTTCCGAACTGCAAGAAGATTGTGGTCAAACATTACGCAAGGGACTATTACTGGAGCTGACTGCTCTGCGCAAAAGTAGGTACGCATGATTTTTGAGAGGAAACCATCGGTAGCTACCGGCAAACGGAGCTCGATTGCTATATAGGTAGGATAACTTCATACCGTACTTTGAGGACTTTAGCATAGTCTGCTAGCGGACTGCGAAGTGTTCCCCTAGCCTCATGCTTTGCAGCGAACGCCACACAACGTTTGTAACTGCCAGTGGCATGATCCACAAATCGACAGTTGCATCCTTGGCAGCTCAGTAGGAGCGAGCGGCGAGCAAAGAGTTTTCGACGAGAACCATTCAGATTGCTGCAAAACATTGTTAGTTGCCACCAACATCCGCAGGTATTGCCGGACTTTTGGTGCTGCTGCTCCCGAGCTCCTTTACTTGACGAAACGTCCGATAAAAATGCAGCGATGCTAAGTGTTTAATCTAGAAATGAATCAGTTCCAGAGGCAGAATGAATAAAACATTAATGAACCGAAAAGCATTTAATAGTTGTAGTAAGAGGAACAAAGAAAGAAATTATGATAAGCGGGAGATTGTGATATTGCCAGTGTCCAAGTTAACTCGTAAGTTAAAGCATGGAAGATTCTGCAACTTAAGAACGAGCTCAGCGGTACGGCCGAATACGCATTCGATTTCAGCGAAGCTGTGCGTGCCACGATTCTGTTCGTCCACCTTGGAATCACGGATGAAGAAGCGTAGGTTCGAGGTCGAGACATTGGTTGTATGTGCCTAAAAGTTCGGCTCTTCGGAAAACATCAAATTTATGCAAAAATCGAAAGACCCCCCCCCCCCCCCGCCGGTCTAGGTCTGAACATGTCCGAAATGACTTTTTATACTTCTGACTGTGTATTCGTTATTTTCAAGAAGTCTACCACGTTTGGCATCAAGTTTAATCCCCAGATAACTAGGCAAGGGCTACGAGCGTACCTCAATGATCTTCAGAAGGAACTCCGAAGAAAGGCGCAATCCTCGAAAGGTGATGTTCATCTCCCTGCGTACCGGCTCGATTGAGAATAAAGAGATCAAGTCCTCGTCATGATAACGGTCTTGATCCATCGGTGCGTCCAGTAGGAGCTTCTGCGTCACGCAGTCCTTGAGTCGTTTGATTGCATGGCCGGTGAAGACTTCGTAGGGAGCGCGGAATGACTGGAAGATCATCGACGGGAAGCCAAACAGTGCAGAGTAGACCACATCCAGAGGTACATTATCCGCTAAAAACAGCTTGAGTTAGCTGGTAATCCGCCAACTGGGTAAAGAAGCATGCTTCCTAGCACAATGTGTCTATGCCTCATCCCGTGCCCTAAAGCCCCGGGTCGGCTCGGAGCAAGTATGTCCATCCCCCACATATGGTTCCCTGTGCAAAGGAATCGGCAGCATGCAACGCGTAAATTAGGTAAGACGGTAGTGTTTAAAGCCACGGGAGGTCAACAAGACTTGTTTAGACTGTGCCTACGAGCTCACAGCTACAGCTTCACGAATGGGTATGCCGATTCCCACTTTTGACTCATTGCACTACCTGCCGCCCTGGAGCAGAGTAATGTTCCACTGCGAGTACGAACCCCCTACGGTCGAGTCTTGGCGTAATCTATCACGGGTGGTACTATTTTATACTGCCAGGTTTTTTTTAACGATCTCCAAAATTAAATTGTTCATAACTTGCTTATGTTTCGTCCTACAAAATCAACATATCCCGGGGAGGGGGAAGTAAGGAATGGGCAAAAGTTGGGGGGGGGGACTAATGGACGTGGGGTACTGTTGGAGAGGGTCTGTTCAAGAAATAGCGTATCATCCTGTCACTGAGTATTTAAATCGCTAATTACGGTATGCTGTTGGCAGTTTAATATTTTGGCGACCTTAGCCAAAACTCGGTATCTGAGCTTTTAGGCTACGCTTAGTGAGAAGCCTTTATCCGCTAGCGCTTCCTCCGGCTTTGTCTTTACCCATAGTGTTGATTTTTCTGAATCCTAACCTCATTCCGACAAACTCACCAGTTGAGCTGACGCCGTACGTGCCGCTAAATACCACGCTACCAACATTCGGCTGAATGGCGATCAGTGCCTTGAATGCCACATCGTCGAGGTCCGCTAGATCGTCTATGCGCATCGTCTTGACAAAGCACTTGCTGACGACCCGCTGCATCAGGACGTAGACGTTCTCACCGAAGAGTTTCTGCCCCACAGGCACAGCGTCCGTGTGTCCTTCGTCGACGGCTCGGAACTTCGCGTCGTCGTCACCATCGATGTCAATGCACCCTAATCAATGTTCTACTCGAGCGAGGTTAGACGTTCTCACGGAAGTGTTTCTGCCCGACAGGCGCAGGCGCGCCCCCGAGTGCCTCGGCTACGGATCGGAACATCGCCTTCCCGTCGATGAAAATGGAAACCGATCGATGTCCTACTCGAGCGAAGTCGACGGCAAGGAGACACACGCCATCCATGTGGGTGCTGACGATGGAGTGGAACGTCGAGCAGGAGATCTCCAACGTGTTGAGGTCGCTTTGTGGCAGAAACTTGAAGACGTCGACGAATCCTTCCAAAGCCAGACGCACGCGTCTTCCTGCAAGCATTTGCATAAGATCTACCTAGTCATGAACTTGTTTGAAGCATAACGAAAAATTCAGTTTGATGCCCAGTGTCCACTTACTCTTCCGCATTACCGCTATCGCCTTTTGCTTCTCGCGACTGAGGTATCGCTTCTCCCTCGCTTTGGATTCACGCTGACGCTTGGCCTCGAGAGTGGCGGGGTCCTCGAAGTAAGAACACGGAATTTCTCGCTTCTTCATGACCTGAAAGAAAACAGCGCTATGGCTTAGCGACGGAATAACGATACTGATAGGCGGCCGATATTATGCCTACCCAATATCGACCCATTTTGACTACCCAACGCACCCTCGATAAATGACCTCGACCACGACGTTAATCGGTCCTCTCAATAGCTGGGTGCGGCTGTCAGCGTTTTTGATTGCTACTCTGGTTTAAACAAGAACAATTACAAATAGGTCACAACAACATGACAGTAACCTAGACAGAACGGTGCTATTGTCGTCATAATTTGCTCCGAATATCGACGTCACCTCATCCGTGAGGTGACGCGCACCCTTGATAAATGACCTCGACCACGCGTTAATCGGTCCTTTCGATCACGCGACGCACGCAAGTATGGTTCGATAGAAAACGCGGGACAGCAACGACCTGGCTCTGTCGGTGTAGAAAAGGGTGCCACGTTACTATGTAGCCAGACCCCACCAGCCTCTATCTTGGAGAAAAGCAGAAAGTTAAGGCAATTAAGGGATCGGCGTGACACATCCGGGCCGAACTGCCGCCAGTTTTCATTCGTTGACGGCATCCAGAACCGAAGATGATTGCAGTCATACGTAGCATGGAACATGCGGAATCCAATGAATTTTTCCTCCAAAGAGGGTTGAACTGAAGCCCCACCTCTAGATAATGCACACATCCGCATTTCAGCTTGAATACACTAAGTTGAGTGGACTTACTAGGATCCCTATGTACTACTCAGTTCGTAAAATGTTTGCTAATGCTTGGTATTTATTGGTATTTGGTACTTGATATGTCAGATAAGTCACACTCTGAAGATGTAGTGGTGACGCATGTCAAAGTAATAGCGCATTTTTCAGAAGTGTTCGCTTAATTGTTGCCGTAGAAAGGTAAACACGCAGCTAAAAACAAGCAGTTCAAGCAAGTAGTATATAGCCCGCTTTTATAACAGAAACCCCCGTGGGAAAATCGGCTAAGCCGAATCCTACGGGGGCCTTTTTTGGAGGTAAGCCTAAACCTATAGGGCAATTTTTAAGCCGAAACCTATTGGGCCTTTTTAGTGTATCCCTATAGGGCCTTTTTTAACGCTAACCTATAAGGGCCTTTTGGGGGGGGGGGTATCCCTATAAGGCCTTTTTAAGCCTAAACATATAGAGCCTTTCTAGGGGCTAATCCGAAACCTATAAGCCATTTTTTAACCGAAGCCATCCCATTCCTTATTCAAATTCGCGCCGAAATTTGGCGCGAATTCAAACTCCAAACCCGTTTTCAATATCATGCAGAAATAACGATAGGCTGTCAGCTGCCGTTATGGTGTAGTGGTCTAAGGCGCTGCATCGGTGAAGGTGGCTAGTCGCAAACTGGGTAGTCGGGTTCGGTCTCCATGGCAGCTAAATGCTACTTGCACACGGACCCTCGACACCGCAGCGGACCCCAGGGTTACCTGGGTGGGCGCGGCCCTCTTACCCTAACGGGGGAGGATTCCTGGGAGCTTTCTGCTCCCCCGGTAGTTGTACGACTTATCCAAACCGTTATGCACTTTTTGGATCTGTTTTACAGACCGGACAGGTTCGATCCCCGTCCGAGAAAAACTTTTTTACAGCATCCCAACAACAAGCCTTGTCTAAAACTTGACGGATGGGTCGTGCCTTAGCCCTCTACGAACCTATTTCGCAATTCTTTCCCGCTCGGTCGCCGCGTGGTCGCACCTGGCGCTAATTTGAAATTAGCGCCAAATTTGTAAATTTTCCTATTTCTCCATGGCTACGGCGCAATTT
>JNEY01000029.1:525227-572995 GCA_020875895.1 Aphelenchus avenae | reverse complement strand
GCTACGGCGCAATTTTAATATCGTAAAGCAGGCATTATTGTGCAATTATTTCCCGCCCGGTCGCCGCGTGGTCGCACCTGGCGCTAATTTGAAATTAGCGCCAAATTTCGAGATTTCCTATTTCACCATGGCTACGGCGCAATTTTGATGACGTAAAGCAGGCATTATTTCGCAATTATTTCCCGCCCGGTCACCGCGTGGTAGCACCTGGCGCTAATTTGAAATTAGCGCCAAATTTGTAAATTTTCTATTTCACCATGGCTACGGCGCAATTTTAATATCGTAAAGCAGGCATTATTTCGCAATTCGTACTAATAGCCGCGCATTTGTCCTTGACAAATGCAAGCTCCTCCCACATTTGAGGCACACGTGCCTCAGCGCAGGCTCCGCCCACTGTTGGCGGTATAAAAGTCCCGGATGGCAGCATTTTCGTCATTGTCGCCATGTCGCAACCAGCGAATGGTGATCATGTCCCGCGGCTCTCGCGCCAGCAGCTTCAAGCTCCGATCAAGCCATGGCATCCACCACTGGCTCTCCCGGGATCGAGGCAGCAGCAGAAGAGGAAACGTCAGCGCAGTGCTTCGCCAACGATGCAGCAGAAGGACTTCGGCACCCTCGGCGGATACGTGGACCCTGTCACGGGGCATCCACAAGAGCACTTTGTCAAAGTGCTGGGAACGAGGCATAGTGAGAACTCGCGGTTCGCTTATAAGAGGTTTGTGGGAAAAACACTTATCTGGTTTTTGCAATGTGTATCGCTAGGTCTGTCCCCGTAGTGTCCGCCGTCCCCCGGGTATGGGCGCGAACATCCTGAGAATAAACAGGGTGCCTTCTCTCTCACGTGCATCATGTGATTAATATGATGCTCAGCATCTGGACTTACGATAGCACTGCGGGTCCGTCTTGCGCGCACCGATGCATCGCTAAAAAATTTTTAAATCACGCCGTCATTCAGAGCCACCACTACCGTCAGACTTGAAAACATGGACGCATGCTGCATGCCAGAGACGCTGCTTCTCCGGACTTTCGGAACGGCAATTAGGGAAGCGTGTGTCGCGGTTGGCGGGAATGTGAGCAGGGTCAGTGTCAGCATTGAATCTCCTGTTCTACGTCATCCAATTGGCGTACCTTTCCGTCCGCTTCACCAAAACACGCCGCATGCCCTGCTTTGCATGTTCCTCAAGTACGAGCAGAGTGAGACAATTGCCTCTCTGCTAGGTGCTCCCTTCAGCATTGCAGTAAGCACCATCGAATCACGACGAGGTGCGGGCAGGCCGAGAGCCGAAGTCAAGCATAACGTCAACGACAGCTGCCTGATTGAGGTGAGAATAGACCTCTATTGCCCTCATAACCATTGTATTTAGATTCGGAACGAGGACCGATTGTGCCTCTTCTACGCGCTCGAAGCATCGCGACTATATGCCACCGTCGGTAAACCGGGAGGCATGAAGCAAATGGAATTCGTGCGCGCGATTCGACGCATCGGACTAGCTTCGCAGAATTACGGCGAAGGAACCAAGGGAGGCCGTCCACAGAAGACCAGCATCCTGAAGGATCACGTGGACGACTTGCTTCGGGCAACTGGCATCGACTCCCATCTGGCAAACTACTCCATCGAAGAGCATGTGCCTCAAGTGCAGCAGTACTACAACCAGCGATGGCCGGGCCTTTACCGCATCGCCGCCTTCACCGAGAACGGAGTCTACAAGCCGGTCTTCAAAGGTGAATTGGCGCAGTACGATGTATGCGTCTATCGCTCTGTCACCGACGGCGGAAGCTGGCATTTTGACGGAGTGCGAAACGTCGCAAAAATCTTCGGCAAGGACAACTATTGCCTCGATTGCGAAAAGCCATACTACAGGAAGCAGAAACATACCATCGACTGCATTCGTCGTTGCAGCAATTGTGCTCGTATGGGGCCCGACTTCCCATGCCTTCCCGACGATCCCGCCTTCTTCAAGAAGTGTGATGACTGCGGCAAGTCCTTTAGCAACAAGTCTTGCTATGAAGTGCACTTAACGTCTGGCATGTGCCGCCTCTACCACCGGTGCTCCGATTGCGGTACGGTCTACAACACTGACTGTCTCAAGCAACTATCGCCGGAAGGCCATAAGTGCGACTACAAGTTCTGCCAATTCTGCCATGGTTACCACAAGCGGGACCAAGAGTGCTTCATCCAACCCCTTTACCCGGCTAGAGACGACAAGGACGTTCGTTTCGTCGCATTTGACTTTGAGTCAACGCAGGACCTGGAAACATCGCCGGGAAAATTCCAACATCGGGTAAGTAAAAATATTTTTAAATATTAATTTTTTTCTTAATTTAGGTCAACTGTGTTTGCGCCCAAGTCTTCTGCACCAAGTGCATCGGCAATGACAAGTGGCGTCAAATGGGACCTACCGGGTGGTGCGAAATATGTGGCCCTGAGAGAGAGCGAGAGCGAAGTGCAAAGCTCCTTACCAGCGCTAGCAGTGCTGATCCTGACAATCGAACTGCCGTTGCTAGTTGTTGTTATTGGCGTACGTCCGCTCAGACGTTCAAAATGTCTCAAAGTCTAACAGCGCAAGTGGCTTATGGTATTTGCATTATACTGGCTTTGTTGGCTGCATTTCCTCCACATTATCTATTGGTTGGAGCAACCGTCGCAGACGCTGGTAAAATTCATTCCAGTAATGGGACATATTGCAAGACGACCTGCAGTTCGCAGAATTATTTGTTACACTGAACGGGAAAGTCGACCACGAATATTTTTGTCACACTTAGAGGTCTTCGTCTATCACAATATCTTCATCACTTTAAAAAGCTTAGAGACTCAAAACTGAGAAACTTAGTCAAATGTACATCAACTAATTTTTCTTCATTTAACACAAGTCGCTCTGGGCCGTGTCTGCGGCAGGCTATTTTAGAAAATTTAGAAAATCACACGTATAACCCGCTATAAAGGGGCCAAATTCGACCTATCGACAAGTACAGGCGGGTGACCAAAGGCATTTTTCTTTTTGTGCTTGCTCTTTACCATTTGCCGGGCCTCGATTGGAAGACGCGTTGTACATGCTTGCTTCTTTTGCGCAAAATTAAGGTTCCGAACCCGACCGATCAGTGGACTTGCGAGTTGCTTTGTTCCGGAGAAGGAATCAGCCTCTTTTTTTTTTAAAAAGGGTTTAAAAAGGCCTCAGTCATTTAAGCGATTCATTGTAAATACTGACTAGCTACTAAGCAGTCGCACATAATGGTTCATGTCACATTTAATCCCTCAAGCGTGTCAATCTCAGACATCCAATGCGGAGGAGGATATTTTGAGGGTTACCCCTATCAAAGAGGTGGCTCAGTCCAAAGAGGTGCCGGCGTCGGGGACGTACTACGACGTCTGTGGCGTTTCGTCTTGCGCCTGGCCAGGGCGGCGGCGCCAGTGGCCAAGGAACTAGGAAAAGAAGGGCTAATGGCCGGATCAAGAGTCCTTGCTAATGTGGTGGAAGGTGGTGACTTAAAAGATGCCTTAATTTCGGAAGGAAAGCAAAGCGTTAGAAATATGGTCGGTAGAATACAAAAAGGCTCCGGCAAACACAAAAGAAAAATTCCTGCAAGCGGCGTCATTCTACACCCCTGCGACTCTAGAGGTCGGTCGTGCATTGCACCTGCCTCTCTAAAAAAAGCGTAGGACAGATATACTCGGCGAGTATTAAGATGTCTTACAAAAAAATTGATCAGAATTCTTCGAATTCCATTAGCAGCGCTTTAAATCTGTTCGATACACCACCTACAAATGTTTCGGTTGCTTCTTCTTCGTACCAAGAGGCACTTACGCTCAATGCCGTGGATAGTCCGCCCTTCCACTTTAAAATAAATGCAGGTTCTAATTATGTGGACTTGAGCAAATGTTACATCCTCACAGAAATGAAAATTCAAAAAGAAAATGACGATGGGTCGTTGACTAATCCCGATGCAACGGCGGAGATTGCCCCAGTGCAAGGCATCGGGGCAACGTTTATTCTAAATATGCGAATTTGCGTTAATGGGCGTGAGACCTTCAATGCCAACTCGTTTTACAGCTATAAAGCATATATTGACAATGAGCTGTCATATCCGACGGACGTAAAAAATTCGTACCTTTCGGCCATGGGCTGGACCGTCCATGACAAAAGTCAAGTTAGCAAAGACGACCCCGGTTTTATTGCACGACGCGAGCTGTTCAAAAAGGGTCAGGTCGCACAATTTATTGCCCCCATCCATGCCGACCTTTTCAATCAGGAAAGGTTTTTGGTAAGCGGAGTCGAAATCGATATCGAAGTGACGCCGCATGATGACGGTTTTGCCCTAGTTAAAGGGGACGATGGGGACACAAATACGTATCGCCTCCTAGTCACCTCTTGCAAGCTCTACATCAAGTCCCTGACGCTTATGGACGGTTTGTCACTTAGCATTGCTAATAAGCTGCAATCGACGCAAGCACGTTATCCTCTGAAAAAGGCCCACTTGAAAACAGACTTTATTCCTGCAGGCACTTTCGAAAAGACGACCACGCTGTTTACCGAAAATATTCCGCGTCGACTCATAATTGCCTTCAACTCGACGGATTCTCATAAAGGAGATTTGGCTTCAAGCCCCTTTGACTTCAAACCTTTCAATATTAGGCAAATTTCGGTGAATGCGAGCGGTAATAGTTACCCCAACATCCCGTACAACCTATACTGGACGGGAAATAAATTCGCACGTGCCTTTCATGATATGCATGAAGGAGTAGGCCTGAGCCTATCAAGCGGCTCGAATGGAATCTCAATGGAAAAGTATCGTGACGGATGGACCGTATTTTTCTTCAGTATGTCTAGTGACCAAGAGAATGACGGTTCCTTCGAACTCATTAAGAGCGGCACGACTTCGGTCAATGTCAAGTTTGGAAGCGCGGTGCCAAATAAAGGCATTTACATGATAGTGTACGGAGAGTCCGATAGCCTTATGCTCATCGACAGCAATCGAAGCGTGTCTACCGATTTGACTGGTTAGTCATTAATGCAATTAGCCTCAATCCAGAATGGTTGTGCCTAATATAACTCTCGCCAAATTAACATTTGACGCAACACCTCCATCTTTTTGCGACTTTACCGGAGAAAATTGGCCATACGCGCTATACTGCATCCTCTACCTTCTCGCATGGTTTGTCTTTGCACTGCTACTGCTTTGGCAGATTGGCCCAGATGCCCTTAAAAAAATCCGGAGAAGAGCTCGACACTCTACAGATAGCAACAGCGCTTCGGACGTGTCAGACAACGTCTAGACACTTTGTTGGATGCTTTGCAGCGGACCAAATTCCGCTTTTGACGAAATATCCGGCGTCAGCGGTTGTTAACCTTGACACTTCCGATAAGCCCGGTACTCACTGGGTTGCGCTGTTTGTTAAAAATAAGTCCAGTGCGTTGTTCTTTTGCCCGTTTGGTGAAACACCAAAAGGATTAATACGAGACTATCTGTCGCGTTTTAAGCAGGTATTGCGAAATAAGTGTGTCTTCCAATCAATATTTTCGGTCGTATGTGGGCATTATGCCATATTCGTGCTGTACTGTCTCAGCAGTGGGTGCTCTTTTGAGAAGACATTATCGATCTTATCAAGGTCCGAGGATCCCGATGCGTTGGTCCGGAAATTTGTTAGCAAGCTAACATAGTACTTGGCATGCCCTTGCGGGTAGCCACAATTTTTGGAAGGCGGGGCTTTGGCCCTGCCGATAAGAACTGGGGGGGGGGGGTATGACATAGAGGACGGACAAACCATATGGCGGGGCCGAAGCCCCGCGTTTCAAAAATACGGGATTTCCAGAGGAATCCGCATATAAGCTGGTCCACAAGTGGACCGTTTAGTACTTGACGACTTCGAGAACCTCTAGCGGATAGAAGTCCTTCTGGCCATTTATTCCGTTCACAGCAACGCACGGAAGGTACGGATGACGCAGCTCGACGCGATGACGTGAGTAGAAGTGCTGACGCACAGTTACTCCAAGATGGCCATTATAGGCTGGAAGAAGAGACGATCCTTGAAGGTCGAGGTAGCCGAACTCCACTTCTTTGTTATGCTCCAGATGAATCGTACGGAGTTTAAGGTTGGCAAGGAGAATCGAGGTTGCTTGCCAGTTGCGGAAGGCAGTGATGCGTGGTCCGAGCCATTTCGGGCCAGTTCGAAAGAAGTCGCAGAGCACATCCACAAGATTGCCCATTTTGGCAAGACGGTCCCTGAAAATAAAAATTTTAAAGAAATGGTACAAGTATTTACTTACACCTTGGGAAAGATGGCGATTTCATCTATGGGTAAATACTGGCGATGCACGTTAGCGCTGTAGGCCTCAATGCAGGGAAGCCCGTGTATACGCTTGACCATTGGAAAAGCGGCGTCGAAATGCTGGCCCACTGTGAGGCTACCGCAGCATGGCATCGGCGTCTCGTCGGGCGTGCGGCTGGTCAGCGCCCTTTGAATTCCAGCTTGCTGGTATCCAAAAGACGAAAGATGTCGTGTTTTTCCACAACGTCCTTAACCGCAGTTTCGAACGCGACGCGACGGTTTTTGTAGACGGCTGGGAGTTCAGGCTCGTCCACCTTTAGGGCAAAGGAGACTGCGAGAGAGAGAGGAAACATAGTCACCAGTCTCTACCGCTGCAATGACTGCAAATGACGTTTTCCGAAAATATTGGCCTTATATACATTTAATGGAGCCTTGAAATTCAGGGATTATCCATGCAGGACCAAAATTATTGCGAAATCTTCCTGACGATCAGGCTTTCTCTTCAGGACCCGGTACCCATGGGGAGTATAAATAGGGCGTCATTTGCGAAATACTTCATTGTTTCGCAATGTCGAGTGACGAGCAGTTGCTTAACGAGCTTATCGAGTTCTTTCTCCAAGAGGAGAAAATGCCCGAACAAGAGTTCGGTATTGACTCGATGGATGTTTCAGACGGACCTGTGACGGTTCCGGCACCCTCTAAGGGTAAAAATAATGTCCTACATGGAAAGTGGAAGCTCATCAAGATGCGAACTTCGCTCAGCTTCCATTTCAGACGTCGACGCACTTGTGCAAAGACAGTCCGAACCTACTTTGACGGAAAGCGCACTCACATACGCTTGAGCATGTGTGAGTTGTGCGCACGAGGAAATATCCAGATGACCGATGCATTCGTTCACAATTTTGTTGATAAATAATTACCGGGCACGCCCGTAAGGGAAGCCATATTTTTGGAAGGCGGGGCTTTGGCCCCGCCAATAAGAAGTCGAGGGGGGGGGTATAAAAGCGTAAGAAATGTTGAATTCTCATCACTGTCGGGCATGGGTGCACCAAGAGACGTGTTCGATATGTCCTCGCTCCGTAAGGCGCTGGACAGGCTCTGTCGGAAATGCCGACGCAGATTCTTCTATATGCAAAAGAAACGACATCGTTT
Organism: Aphelenchus avenae; assembly: GCA_020875895.1. Taxonomy (NCBI): domain Eukaryota; kingdom Metazoa; phylum Nematoda; class Chromadorea; order Rhabditida; family Aphelenchidae; genus Aphelenchus; species Aphelenchus avenae. The sequence continues at coordinate 565,578 of JNEY01000029.1, read as the reverse complement.
CAAACCATGCGCTAGATGCAGCCCATAAGAGCTCAGTGCTCACAAGTTTTTGGAAAGCGGGGCTTAGGCCCCGCTAATAAGATTCAAAGTATAGGCCCCTCTCGGGACTCCACAAAATGGCGCGAATTCAAATATTTACTCGGAGTCCTGACTCGGCTGCTGATCCACAAAGACCAATTCGAGCGGATAATACGTTTCGCCTATTATGTCCGCATGTTTGCGAACGACGCATGGCAGGCGAGGATACTGGAAGAAAGTTCCGCAATGGTCGTAATACACTTGCTCAAGGGTAATTCCTAGCTGACCGCCATAAGCGAATACGTTACGAGGACCTGCTTTTGTAAGCCCGTCAAATTTTATAGGATGCCACTGTCCGTTATGTGATGTGTACATAGGCATCCCGCTAAGAGCGGTCAAGACGCGATCTCGTTCGCGTACGCAATAATCCTCCACGTTGCCTAGATGGCACTCCAGAAAATCGCACAACCACTCTACGAGAGGGATCATGGTTAAAGTGAGAAATAGAGACAAAAAGAAGTATTTATACTGGTACAGAGGGGCAGGAGGGGGATGAGTCGTGCCCGGCGCTCCGCTAGACGGTCCCGACAAGGAAGATACAGCAGACATCAATAGATAATCGAGGGGACCTCATCTGACTTAGAAAATTACTGGGGTGAATGGTCGGGTATGGGAGGCTGGGACAGCACAATGCCCACGTCTAAGGACAAAATTAAAAGATTTCTTGCATGGCGCAAGAAAATGGAGAAAAAGCTTTTAAAAGCTCCTCGAAAAAGACGCGAGCCCATGATCATGATGAGCACTGGCATGCAGCCACGTAGACTGTTCGAGTAAATGCTTATCACAGAATTTTTGGACTGCGCAGCCTTCGGGCTGCGCTAATAATTGGCGCCAATTCAAATAGAGGCGGCGAGATCAGATCAAAGATCAAGGCAACGTTACCGCCAAAAAGGCCCTATAGGCTTACCCCCTAAAAAGGCCGTATAGGTTTCGGCTTAAAAATTGCCCTATAGGTTTAGGCTTACCTCCAAAAAAGGCCCCCGTAGGATTCGGCTTAGCCGATTTTCCCACGGGGGTTTCTGTTATAAAAGCGGGCTATATACTACTCAAGCATGCCAGTGACCAATAAGAGGCAGATGCGCATTGCGATCTTCTTCTTCGCGGCGCTTTCCCTTAGTGCATCGCAGCGCTTTTAGCTCGCAACATCCCTACGGTGTTTAGCACACTAATTCCCAGTTCCAAGTAGTAGCTTGACCGTCGGTTCCTTCGGTTCCAAAACCTGGTTCACTACGTTGAAAACCCCTACTGAACCGGCTAGTTCTCTGAACCGGAATGAACTGAACTGATCAGAACTGAACTGAACTCGACCAGTGGTTCATTTCAGTTCATTTGGTACAAGTTTTCATCGAAAACTGTGACGGACATCCTATCTAATAATCGAGAGGCGTCTGTTTGTTTTAGTGTTTGCAACAGGACAGGAAACAGGACAGGAACAGGACAGGACAGGACAGGATTCCTGTCCTGTTTTCCCTCCTGTGAACCACTTTTTTTGACAGGAATTCCTGCAGGAATTCCTGTTCCTCGCTTTTTGCTAAAATAATGAATAATTTGTAACAAATTATCTTCACAAGGCGGAGAAACTGGTATTTGTTAACCATAACATTTCTCTTATTCTGGTTCCCGTCTTACTTTTGCACTAATCGCAGTCGTTTACCGCTTACTATGTCTGAATTTGTGTTTTATTAGAACCAAAACGAAGAACAGGACCAGGCAGGAACAGGACTGAAAAGCAGGAACAGGACAGGACAGGAATCCTGTCCTGTTTCCCTCCTGTTATGGAAATCATGTTCTGTTTTCCGTCCTGTACCCCGACCTGCAAACACTATTTTGTTTGTCTGTGGGTATGTCACGCTTTTCACTTTTTTGGTTTCCCCGAGAGTTTTGGGCGGAGTTTTCTTGCCCTGTGGGATTCTCGACTACGCTGAATCCGAATTTAATGTCGGAGCGGGTCCCCCTCCACCGCCCGAGCGTCGGGCTTGCCTTTGAAGCGGATTCTGCCTACGCGCCCAAAACGGCTCAAATTTGACAGGGAACCACTAATGAGTCCGAACTTACTGCCAACTTGGCGTTTCACCTTTACCCAGGGCCCCTCCGCGCTATGTGGCGGATTCACAATGTGTGCCCAAAATTCTCAGTGACTACAGCTTAACAAGTCCTACAACTGATATCCTGGGTACCAAGGTGGTGCCAGAACAGCGTTCCAAGCAGGAACAGTTCAGCATGATTACCTCTCAGGTGACGCAGTTTTGGATTTTTGGATTGCGTGGTTTTTCAACGTCACATGCACTTGTGTACGACTAAGCAAGTCTTCAGTCTGTCAGTCGATGTGGGTGTGCTCGTAATTTTCCGATTTGTGAAAGAACTACCTATTACCTACCCATCACTTTTCCGCTAAACAAGGGGCTGTGAAACCCTGCATACAAAGATCCTTGTCATGAAGTTCAGGCACTACCCGGCTTTTAAATGATTGCGCTAAATTTTGGCTTGGAATACTACCTAAAACAGACGTCATTCAGAGTATCCCGTGCCCGGGAATCACGCTTAATGCAACCAACAGGTAGATGCGTTCGGTCCTAAGCTGATTTCACTAGCGTCGCCATATCGACGCACAGATGGTGGAGCTGTGAATGCTCTGCTCCAGTTTCGTGTTTTTCGAGTCCACTGCAAGCAGCTTCGATAGAGCAGCTACTAGCATCGTTTTAGAACAGCACTTTAACTACTAGTCGTTGTTGACGGCTGACCATGTTCGCCTTCTGGTTGACAGTGCATCATGGTGTAAGAGCATTCGTTCGATGCGCTGCAGATGACGTTTTGATAGCGAACGTAGTTTTAGCCGAATACATGAGCGGAGTCTCAGTGCAGTTACATATCTCTGTCGCATGCTTCGACGCTGAGCCAGTCTCACCCCAAGTTCCATGCACAGAGTAAGCACAATTCGTGGCCATGACAAACAACGCATATTGTCAAAGCTTGCGCAGTCCTAGCTTCTGTTGTTGATTTGCGGTCATCAAGGTGGTACGCTCGTAGACAGTGCGGCACACTAACTGTTCCGCTCGAAAGCAATCGTAACCAGTTGTGTTCCAAGCGATGCAGATGCATGCAGAGACACCTCTCAGTCCACTTCGCTTCAGTGCTGGTGTTAGCCGTATACGTGCTAGGCTAGGCGCTACTAGATGCTACGTATGTGCAATGGTTAGCATACCGATATGCTGGCTTTCAACGAACGCGTAGTAGTTGTAACCGGCTCCGCGGTTGTTGTCGTAGCGGTGGTAGTTACCGGGCATTCGTCAGAGAACATGCTGAATTCATTGCAGCGTATGCGGGTTTTTTCTTGTGCGCATTGTTTTACCTTACATGGTGCTTGTCTCCTGGCAGGTAATTTCGGGAACCTTTGAAACTTAATGAAGCCTTCTCACAATATTAACCTTCCTCTAACGTCGAGCATCGATAGTAAGTTCATGCAAGTACCGTTAATTCGAGAGGTTCGAGTTTCATGAAATTCAAACTGATGTATCCTGAAATACACTGTCAGTCTGCGTGCTCTATGGTATCCTGAAATACACTGTCAGTCTGCGTGCTCTATGCGCGTCCTCGGATAATTCTTCTCCTTTTCTGTATGCAATGCCTCTTAAAGCATCGTTATCTCTGACGTCGCCTGAAAGACGGTGCCTCTCTGCCGATCACGCGCTAGAGGCACCGTCAATTAATATGCATGTAGCTCTCTACGCAAGACCGCGGCCCGGGAGCCAGAGGACAAGGGACTCGCTGAGAGACATTTGACCAATCATTGCTGCATGCGGCGAGGTCATCCGCACTCACCACGACGCGTTCGAGGGCACATTTTATGTCAGGCGGCAAGAGCAGAAACAAACGGGAGAACCGTAAAGCACTGCTTCTCGATGAAGTTTATGACGGTAATTACGCTCAAAACAAGAGGGGCCATGTACTAGCCACCTATCTGGGCAAGTTATGAGGCATACGCTAGCACGATTCCGTGTTTAGTTGTCTTTTAGTAATCAGTTAAAACAACTGCTGCAACGACATCACTTGCTCTATGGCTGATCCCAGGGTCCATTCGTGGTGTCCGCAATGACAATGATCCCCATATGTTCTTGAATTATCGAGCGTTCCTCGCGGATTTCGCTTGTCATTTTAGCTTTCGAGCCACTTTATTTCCCTCTTTAGGATTTCCGACACAACGTCAAAAAAAATTTCAAGTACTTCGAATGGCAAGCCAGCTAAGTAACAAGTCGGTCGTGGAGATTTGCGCATTTGTCCCGAGGAGTAGGCACGGAAGCCTACCGAATGTGCAATGGCGCTTTGCTGCTGAACACTGCATCGTTCCAGCCAGGGGAAATCCCGAAGACTTACTGCCTGCGGAATATTTGTCCAGCGATGACTTCCGCATTTCTGCCGGGAAGTACACTCTTAGCGAAGCATTGGACGTCGTGTTTTGGCCCCGGGGAGCCGCTACTGCTTTGGAATGCAGCGCCAGAAGGGCTCGTCGAAGGAATTCTGGAGGTACAATTGTTTTCCGAACTTCATCATAGCTGATGTGAAGGATTTCGTGGGGCCGTAAAAAAGCTGTACTCGGTTCTTCAAAAATTATCTCAAACTAGATTGTCCGGATTCAGAAGTTTGGTAGTTTTCCTTCAAGTCTCGAAAAATAAAGGCGGACTGAGCTAATTCTACCAGCAACACTAACCTAGATTTAGCGCTACGGAAGATTGTGCAAGGAGCAGCTCGCCATGCGGAATGTGCATATTAAACTTATTTTTCGACACGAACCTGCTTTACCGACTTCTGGATCAACGCATACTACACGTCGTTTCCGTGCCATCATTGCTCTAGTCGCAACAACTGCTCTGGTGATGACGACGCAGATGGCTGCTCCGGTAATGACGACGCAGAGGACTGCTCTGATGATGACAAAGCAGAGGGCTATCACGGCGCAAACGACAACGACTCAAATGACTATCATGAGGTGTTCCATCTTACACCTCCAGACGCAAGCCAGTGTCTGAGCCTGAAGTACACGCTCTACAAGCGAATAGAAGTAATAAGCTGTAGGCCTAACTGCCACGTCATCCGCATGACGCGTCCGGAATTGCAGCAAGAGAGGTAAGCCTAACCGAAGCATTCCTTATTAATTGTAGCGGCCTCACAAAATCCTTTAGTTCCCTCAGACTAGTGGTTTCTAGTCGTCCCAATAACGTCCTAAAACGTCACGGAAACACGGAAATAAGCCTTTTCAAACGACCACCGCTCCACAACCGAAAAATTACGACGTCGTGCTAAAAATGCTCCGTAGTATTATTCAGTATCGTGCCGTAGTAGTACCGTAATAGTATTAGTATCGTCCGTAGTATCGTATCACTTGTACAGCCGGAAACGAGAACAATGGGTCACATGAAATGCAACGCAGGCCGCTTCAAGCGCGATTTAGACACGTGCTTCGTTCGACCGACCTTCGCTATGAAGCTTTTCGAGTTCTTCCTCGGACGTACCTCGACACATGTCTGCTCGTCAACAAGCTTTGGAATGCAGAAATAAAAGAACTCAGCACGAAGTTAGCGCTGCATAAACTTGGATGTCTAAACTTCACTTACGTAAGTTTAGGGCACTCGTAAAATCGTTCTATACTTGCTTCTTTAGAACCCCGACACGAAGAGTATGTGCTTCATGATCCGCATTGATAGGCTAGGATACGGAGGACTTCGTGAATTCACAATGCCGAGAAATGCGACCGTCGACAGTGCCGTCGCACTGAACCATTTGCGCAATTGCACGACGGCCACGAACAGCTTCGTGTTCGACGTCTTCCGCCGCGACTACGAAGAGGAAAACGTCAAACTCGACTATAGCGTCCGTCTATGGATCACCAACCTGCTCGGCTCCATGAAGGCCTGCAACTTCCACTTCAACGGACTGTGCCTACGCGTCGGACGTGTTAACCCAGCACAAGCAGTTGACTTCTTGTTCACCTCGAGCATTGCTCTGCATTCTTGTGCCAAGTACAATGGACTACGCAAGATCTCGTTGGGGTTCAATTACAAAGCGCTGGCGGGTCTAGTCGACCAAGGCTTTCTGCAGGTGCCGTACGTGCAGAAGCTGAAGGAAATTAAGCTGGCAATTGTGAGTTTTCGCTTTAAGACCTTTCGGAACTTGTCTGTCATTTGTTTGTGACATGTGTAGATGCTTAATGACTGTAGCATACTGAAAGAACTTGTGTGTGCGGTACCACCCAGCGTTCACATTTCGTTTTCAGTGGTTATTTGGACCTCGTCCTACTGTTGACCACTCCTGGATTCGCGGCCTCTTCCAGCTGCCCAACTGCAAGAAGATTCTAGTCAAGCACATACCAGAGGGTATAACTGAACCTGACTGCTCTGAGAGTATAGTTGGAGTCCTTCGAGAAACCATCAAGGTAACTGCAGTGATATGGCAATTGTTTGCTTATATTCTTGTCCCTGGTAACTTACTTTCAGCATTTCGAAAGTGTCAATGGCGTCAACGGCTTTCCCGGCAATGTTGAGTTCGTTCTCAAGCAGTTGGTACTGACCTGGGACCACCAAGAACCGACACCCACCTACTCCAACGTGTCGGTGCCACTTCTTGATGGACTGTGGCACGTCTACGTCACGAAGAACACAGAGACGGACGTGTCTCTAAGCGTCTTCGTGGATACGGAAGAAAACTGCCAAGAAGACGACGAGGACGTTCCAATTGAGCGTCGCTTTATTTTCCGCAAAGAACTTTACGTCCACGAACCTTTTAACATGCCCCGTTCACGTAAGCGTCGCTTGCAGTAGAAAAGCCACCGCCTCCTCATAGTAACCTCTCTCGCTCTCAAGTTTTGCTCCTTGAAGCCCATTTCCACGCCATTTCTGCTTTTGTCTGCGATCATCACGCGCCTGACCATAGAACCTCATGTTGCCTCCATGATAATCGCATCATACAGCGAGCCCTGTCGTAGCCGATCACGTAGAACGGTAGATGAAACAGATTAGAAATGCCTGTGGGTCCCACCAGTGGAATAATATAGAAAATTAGACAGGTATAGTAAGGTGTTAGCGCACACTGCTGATAGCCAAGCGGCATCCTTGCGGCTTTCAGATTTCGGCCGTGTTGGCCACAATCGGCTTTATGCGTATGCCCAGTTTGCGTAGCACGGTTGAGCGTGATCGAGTATCACTAAAACTTGTCGCCCACTTTTGTAGAGTCGGCAGTTATCGAATCTACTCGGACTAGGCATCGGAACCGAACGGCGCATAGCTCAGTTGACTTCTTGGTTGAGCCATTTGGCACGCAATCGGAAGCACCTCAATAGAGCATTGTCTTGCCCAAATTTGCGAACCGCTCCGCAAAGGACGCCTGCATGTTCGGTATACAAATTTATCCGGAGCACAATGTTATGCAGACTGTGAGGCTTGCACTTTTGACTTCTCCTTCGGATGCTCATTGTCCCGGGGGTCACCTTGCGCCCGTCGGCTATCACGCGTGGTCCCAAAACTGTTCTCGCTTCCCGTTCCGACCGATTGCATCCTGCAAGCTATGCGGACGCCTCGCGATTTCCAAAGCTAGCACATCCGATCGCTTGACCTTTCACGCAGATCCACGTGAACATCGCACAGATGACTATCACGAAGCCTACCACCTTACAACAAGCATGTTAACCACGTGGTCGTTTTGATCACAGTCCTTATCCTTAACCTTATCATTATAGATTGCCATACTAGACGGTACAGTCAGGGCCTATGGGATTAAATCTTGGGTGACGTAGTAGCAGATCTAAACGACTAACGAATTTGAATTACTGAGCCGGCTCATGTGGTCCATCATACGCCTGTTGAACAAACGCTTCTTCGAAGTGAGAAAGGAATGAATGCATGCAGAAGCTGTGGCCAGTCGTTGATTGCGCTGCATGCGCGAGTTTGCGGTGTGAGCATCAGAGGCACACTGTGACAATGAGCAGCAACGATTCTATACATTGATTTTTGTTTTCAGTTTCCAATCCCGTTACGTTTCTAAATTCCTCCCGTTCTTCAAAATTCCGTTCCCATTTCTTCCAATCATAGAAAACACTAGAAAGGCCGTGGTAATGGAGCAACGCGCGCTCAGTGATATAGTAAAGCCGCGACGGTCGACGCAGGGTTTTGTAAACGGTACGTCGGTGCGTGAGCGACTCCTTAATTTGCATCGTGCCCCACTTTTCATGCGCCCATGCGCATCGCCCACATACAAGTTCGACGAAACTACCGGATTTCTCCAATAACTACTACAGGGAGGTCAAGCACACGGCACGAGCCTGTCAGGCTTGGTTCTAACAGGCATAAGCTACTCCTTCGTAAATAAGGATCACTCATTAGGCTATCGATTGTGACCGTCGGACGACGATTCGCTCCCTAAATTGCATGGGGTTCAGTTTCACGCGTGTGTTTGAAAAAGTTTCACTAGCCCATGCCCGATCGGTTTATACTTTCGATGCCTTGCCGCTGGCCAAATATTCGATGACGCATGCAGCCGACAGCCGACGTGCGGACTTAAGGGTAATTATCACCCCATAACAGTGGTAAGACGGCTGACCCTCGCCGGTGTGCACGAGTCGCGAGCGCCCTCCGATATCCCATGCACATTCGCTGACGCTGTAACTTTTGCCTTCGTGAACTTACTCTTCGGTTTATTATTCGAACATGAAGTCGCTAAAATAGTAAAACACGGACCCTGAGTGTCCCGTAAAACGCATAAAAATTCAAAAAATGCCTCAAAAGACTCATTAATGTTGTCAAATATCTTAAGCATATTTGGGCATTGTTGACATAAAACCGTCGGATGTTTGGGATTGGTTCCGGGAGGCTTGTGGGGGCTTGGTTCCTGCCACTCAATCAGGAAGGTTGGCATTTACTTTGCCGTTGCTGCATGGGAACCATCGTGAAGTCTTTGATTGCCTTGTTTTGCGACAAAGATCTATCGGCTCCCTCACTACCGCCTCACGCCACCGTCAACTAATATGCACGTGGTCTCTCGGCAGGACCGCAGCTCGGGAATTCGCGGACGGGGGACTAGCCGAGAGAGATTTGTCCAATGATTGCTACGCGCGGGGAGGTCATCCGCACTCATTTCGCATAGGAGGTCACCTGTTTATATGGGACGCCTTTTCATAAATATTGGAAGCCTTGAAATCCTTGAAAGTTCCATGAAATAAACTGTTAGAACGGCATGATGTACAATCGTCCTCGACTGCGATCTTTACTTGTTTGTATGCACGGTCTCTGCAAGCGCTTTGTACCTGACGTCCCCTCGAAGACTACGATCAGCTCCCTCGCTACCATCTCACGCGGCACGGACACCGTCAACTACATATGCATGTGGTCATCTCCGTACGGCCGCCGCTTAGGAAGACATTCCTCGCGTGGCGACGAAACCCGTCGAGAGACGTTTGACCAATGGCGGCTAACTGCGACGGCGCCCGCAATCATCTGCAGCCGTGCGCGCACTTTTATCTGGCACGGCGAAGGGAGGAACAAACTGGAGAACCACAATAAACTTTATTGCGCTGAAATGCGGGAGCTATTCCTTGAGAGGGGCGCAAACATAGCGTGAACATTTAGGTACCACCTAGTCAATGTATAAAGCAAAACCTAGCACGTCATAGTGTTTTATCACACAAAAACCACAACTCCATTTGTCTAACTGGGTTTTCAACTGAAATCAGTTCAGGAAAGAGAACGCACCGGTTCTCGCGGAAGCCTACTTTTTCTGCTCAAACGCTTGACTTCTTCGCAATGAAGTTGTCAATAAGGTAGAAGTTGCCGGTCACCATTTGTGCAGTCCGAACCGCATTTACGCGTTTTGCTATTCGTTATGCCCTGGGCCCCTGGTAATGATGATGCTCGATTTCCTGCTGCCCACAGGGATATTTGTCACTCGAGGACTGACGAGCGTTCCACGTGCAAATGGGCGGATGACCTTGCGGTCTCGGAGGGCCGACATTCATTAGCTACCCGATGCCGTTCCTCGTCCCGCTACATTTTGGGCAAAGAACTTTGCGTGGCACAGCGGCAACCTTTCAACAGCCACGATACCTTTCAGTTGAAGGCATCCTCGTTTGTTTATTCAGCAAAAGTGAAAAAGCCGTAATCTATCCGTAAAGTCGGCGCGGCGTGAAAATGCATATTGGTCGCTTTCGTAGCAAACAAATTCAAATAATATTGCCTAACAGCCGCTGGCTTTCGAAGTACCGCTCTTGGTTGATAAGGATCAGCTTGATGACACATCCGAGTAGACCTCATTCGTCGGTGTCCGACGCCAGCCCAGAGCGAGTGACGACCATGACCTTATGGCTGACGAGAGCGTGGAATTTTCGGCACTCGTTATCATGCAAATCCCTTCAATCGCGCTGCAGATACGTCAGTTTAAAGTATTCCTACTGTTGCATTACCTCAAGAAAAGCAATGACTTTCAAGCGTCATACCGAATCTAAAATAGCCCACCGCTGTCGCCGCTCTAAAGGCGACTAATAAAACCCTTCCTGCTCTAGCGGGCATCCTGTTAGCCTGTCCAGACCGAAAGTTTTTTCCGATACCTTTCGTGCACATGCATTGTATTGTACATATTACGTCGTCAGAACACTGTTTAACGTGCACACCGAGTAAATAGTAAGTCGTGTGAAATTATACGCAAAAGTCTCATAAAGTGTCCGTTTGAACGCGCTCTCTCTTTTGAAGTGTAAAAGCTAAGACAAATGTTAAGTTTTAGGATATTTCATAAAGTACTTGATCTGTTCTCGACTCGTCGAAAATGAGTGCCGGTCAGCTTCGAAGCACACCTTATCCCATTCGCGGAAAAGGCGTCGCGCTTTCTGCTAGCGCTCTGCCAGATCCGACGAAACGACGCGACAAGGAAGCTACCGGCCGCCAATTCGCAGTTGAACGTCATCGTGCGGTACAGAGAAAGGAGGACATCGACCAGCTCGTAAGGGCCATCCTTGGCATGAACGTCGGCGACACTGCACACGAGCACTACTGGTCGACGATGGACGGGAAGTCCATGTGCGGCCGCGTCACTCAGCTGAAAAGAATTCTGAAACAGGACGCGAAATGGAAGACGGGGAAAGCACTGAACGGAGGTGAGCAATTTTTTTAAAGAAATGTTACTTAACGCTTTTCTCGCTAATCAAATTGCTTCTCGCAAACATAATTGAAAAATTTAGCGAAGTCGGAAGATCCCGAGAAGTATATGCAGATCCCTAAGCTCCTGACCGACAAAGGCCACTACCGCAGCATCAACAACTATACGAGGCGGGCGGACCACAACGATCCACATGGCACTTTCGGCTCGATTTGTGAAGCGGTGCGCGGCAATCCCTTCGATGGTCCGAGAGCTATCCACGAGCGCTGGGAAAATGCGGAAGTATCCATCGTAAAGGCAAGTGTTTGTCACAGCGTGAGTAATACCTGAGCAGTTCTAGACAAAACGACACACCTATGGAGTTTTAGCTTTTATCTTTTACGCGAAATTTGGCGCGTTTCCTTCAAAGTAACGTTTTCTGGTCTTTCAGAGGATACCTCTTACGGGCGGAGCGAAAGAAGCCCTAAACGAAGTTCGCATCATGCACGAGATGATTGGTTGCGTGCACTCCGTGCAGCTGAAGTCGTTCTACTTCCACACGGACGCAAGCAAGCCAACTCAGTGTCCAGAGGCAGACTTGAACCACTGCTTCATCGTCATGGATAAGGCCGAGCGCTCACTGCTCGACCACATCAGCACCTTGAGTATTAGAGACCAACGTGCTTCCGTTCCGGAATGCATTCACGTAAGATTATCTAGCTGTCAAATATGTGAAACGAGTTCACTGTGTCCAAGACGTTCAGACTTTGTCGTTCTTGTGCTCAGCGCCATAGGCTCACACCCACAATCTACTTTTTAGGTCCTGCTAGCCTGTCTATCGGGGCTTACCTACATGCAGCTGCGTGGAATTATTCATGGCGACATCAAGCCGGCGAATATCCTTCTAAAGAAGCGTACCGAGCTGAAGGCAAGCGGAGAACCGGTCTACTGCGCAGTCCTGTGCGACTACGGCAACGCTACCATCGGCGTACATAGGTCCAACAGGAAGGGCGGAACTCCGAACTACATGAGCCCTCAGCAATATCGTTGTATGAATGGCGAGCCGTGCGAGTACACGAACAAGGTATGCGCTAATCCGGTACTAATGCATAGTTTAGCAGAGTTGCCTGTTCGGGTTTCAAGTCTCATGTATAGTCATCGAGCACCTCCAGTCGGTCAGAAATGTTTGTTGTTTATGGGCACTACGGATCGGCGGCCGATACGATATGTCGGCAAAAGCCGAGCCGAATATCCGAGATTCTCGTCTCGGCTGATCAGTTCGAGTTGTACCCAAATTTTGGTTTCTCGGCTCGACGAGGAGGTCCTGACTGAGAAACCGACATTTTGAGTCGATATTGGCAATATCGGCAGCCGATATCAAGCCACGGCTATGGCCTTAGCGGAAAATCTCGTCTCGGCTTATCGGCTTGGCTGTGTATCCAAATCTGGGTTCTCGGTGCGGTGGGTGTCACGCCGATCTCTAATGGGCACGGGTCCCAAACATCGCACCACGGATCTCAACGTGGGACCCGCGTCTGGACAGCAAGGAAACAACAAAAAACTATACGCGGAACGAAAAGCTAGACTGCCCTTTCGAAATTCGGCATGTCATGTCATTGTTCGCACTTTGCAGACCGATACTTACGCCCTCGCGCTGAGCATTCTCGAGCTTCTTACCACGAAGCCCGCCATCACCCACAGCGATGACCCAGCCCAAATGCTGGAACAGATGGAACGTATGGTGATGCTCTCTCTGCCAGCGCCTAAGCACGACTTGAGAGACTGGCTCAAGCAGGTTTGTCGTAGTTTGGCAAAATAAGTGCTTACATATAAGGGAAACGGTCGTCTTTTTATAGATGCTCAGGGCAGACGAACAATACCGCTTCGATGCGATCTCGATGGTGGCCTGCTACGGCGAGGAGATGCACAAATATGCCAAAGACGAAGGATGCCCGCATGACGGCGACTACTGCGGTTATGGAACGTCGGTGCAACAGCCCCGACGTAAGGGAACAGGAACAGTCGATTTCGACGACTGACGAGCTAATCAAGTGTTACGTCACCTGAAATGACTCCTGCGTCCAAGAATTTTGCTGATAGGAAACGTCGGATCCTTGCTAATTGTTACTACAATACTCTTGGGACGGTTTTGGGTATCCTAATAAAGGGTTAATTAATTGATCATTCGGAACGATTCTGTCTTGTCGCGCTACGGTTGTACGATTCATGCAGTTTTTTCGGTTGCAGCATAGAGTCCTTTCCAGAAGCTGAGGAAACTGCCAGAAGATTGCGTTGAATGTTTTGGTTGAAGGTCGCGGCACTGGAATCGCAATTCCAAACTCATTCTGGTTGTTAGGCTGCACTCAAATCTTCCCGGTTGGTGTGTCACTTTAGAAAGTTTCAGCTAAGTAAAACCAAATCACCGCTGATGTCGGCATGATACTCCCTGCTCTCCATTCTACTCTAAGCCTTTTTCCGACGGTGAATAGGTAAAGCCAGGAGCAGACAAAAATGGTCCTTACGTGGTTTTGTAAAATGGTCGGACTTAGGAAATTGTTACGAGCACGGATTGTACGCACATCGTGGTCAGAGCAAAATCCTGGACACGTGTTATGTTTGGTCAGTGCTTTAGGTTCGACACATTACGAAGAGCCATGATGCGGACACAACGCGCTATTAACATATTCGTGTCGACGAAACACCGGGATTTGGCATCGATAGGGTCGGTGCAGCGGCGTCCTTGATTCGCATCGCGCCCCACTGTTATGTTCATGCTGTCATCCAACGTAGCGAGGCATTCACCCGTCATCAGGCAATAAGGATTTGTTTACCGCGCTGAAGACGTCTCTCATGCTTATTTGATGGGAGAGTGCCGGTGCGGCTCGTCGAGAAATGTCGCTGGGCACGAATCCGCGCCGACGTGCACAGGTATAAATTTGGCGAGCGGTACAAGCCAAGGATGGTTCGGTCGTGCACACAATGAAAATTGCGGAATCAAACGGCAGCTGTTCACGTTTCCAAACAGGCTGAACTAAAGCGCACGTAAGCAATTCCTTGACACTGTCCGCTAAAAAGTCGCTGTGTTCTCGTAGACATCATCGAGAATCGGCATGGACCGAAACTGATAAAGAGTACCGGTTACCAGTAAGAGTACTGGTTAAGCACATTGAAGGATTAGCGTAATGAACCTGACTACATATGTCAAAGTAACAATGCATTTCGATACAGAAGTATTCGACCAATCGTTGCCCTAGGAAGGGCATGTATTCGACGTAGCTCACAACAAACAGTCGTGAATGCCGGTGACCACTGAGAGACAGCCAACCATCGCGAGCTTCTTCTTTGCAGCGCTCTGTCGTTAGCTTGCTTCATCTCTTTTTTGATATGCATCGTCGTCTCTACGTTGGCATCGATGTGGTGCATTACGCGGTCGTTAGCACATGGGTATGCTGTAGCAATAATAGGAGGTAAAGTGGCTGCTGTTGTAGAGATGCAACTGCAACCTGGCTTTGTCATCATCTCACGTCGCGTCTGTAACAGCCCCACTTCCGTTATTCTCGAACTTTACGAGGTTGAGTATTCACTCCAAAACCAGGGCTACGCTACGTACCAAAGGGATAATTAACGCGCTCGATGTATTTCCCGCTGGCTGTATTGAGCGTATCTGACGTCGCAACGCATCGAGGCAGGAAGGTGCAGTTGATGCGAATGCTGCAGCTTTCGTCGAAGCCAACGACGTCAAACAACTTGTTAGCAAGACATGCTGAAATTGGCTTATGCACAGAGCTGGTCAGAACTCTTTTGTATCCCAGGGGGTATACCCTTGTACTGTGTGTCTTACGTCGGAGTATGTAGTATGGTATAGACAGTAAGTACTAGAAGAAACATTGCTCACCATGCTTTATTGAATCATCCGATACAAACATATGTTCACGACAATTGGTCGGATGAACACCTTCTCCGCTACGATGACGCACAAAGCTCGTTTTGCAGTAGCACTTGTACGGGTCCTTGCACTTGAAGGTGTTGTGGGCACCAATCAGGCACGGTTTACGGGTATGTGAGTTCTCCGGCGCAGCTTTGTTCCTCGTTCTCCTTAGTGCAGTTGGCACTGCTTGTTCGTTCCAGCGCGTTGTTGGTTTGCTCGGCGTAGTTGCGCTCGTGGACAGCTTGAGAAAGTGTCCAGAGAGCTTGACAAAATTAAATGCATTTCTAGTTTGACAGCATCAAAACTCATAAAATACGTAATAGTGTGGTTGGAAATACCTACGCACCAGATCTGCGTGCCGTGCATATCCATCCGCAACAAGAACTCGTCCGTTGCTGTGCAGTGTATCATGAAGCGCCATCATCTATGACGTCGCCGCAAAGACTGCGACCGACGCTCTCGCTTACCCACCCCGCGGACAGCGTTTGACTAAAATTCATATGGTTCTCGCTCCACGGCTGCCGCCCGGGCAGCCCTTCCCGTTGACGACAGGATTAGCCGAGAGGCATTTTAGCACCAATTACCAATGCCCGGCGAGGTCATCCGCACTCACTTTACTCTTGAGTGCAGGCAATTACGTGGGCCAGTGAGGGTAGTTCGATGTCCAGCAACAAGGCTTCTACCAAGGGTGTCCCGAAAATGCAATTCAGAATTCCGACGTTTTTGCGGTCAGAATCTCCTTTCGGTTCCAGACAAATGAGCGCAGATTTCGATTTCCGACAAAATGCCCGAGTTTCGATGGACTGAACTGGAGCTAGGGTACAGTTCAGTTCACTGTTGTTCACCTAACTTAGCGGCTCAGCCGAACACTGGCTCGCAGACAGCGGACAACCGTGATCAAAAGCAGAGCATCTCCTTGTAGTTGGGATGGTGTCTCATGCGGCATACACCGTCACACGCTGACACCATGCTACCACATGTGCAGTTCAGAACACGAATTGTGTACCGCATGAGCTACATTCTAGCCCCAAGGACTGTCTTACGTCAGTCCTTCGTAAAGCTACATTGGCCAATACCTACAACCCAATGATGCGTCGACGTCACATTTGGTCGGATACTTTTGGACTGCTTCAAAGTTCACTTTTGTGCCGCAGACCAAAATGGCCTAAGCCTTATAATGTTTGCTAGCACAGAAATTCGTAGCTTTGACCTGCGTTATTGACCGTTCTGAAAAAAATTATAACGTTATAACAATTACATTATAACATCGGAGTCCAGATAACTTCGTCTAAGTTTTATGACAACAAGGATCTCCTGAAACAGTGTGTGGAGGTCTCTGTTGATTTTGTCGTCGGTGGGCTTGCCGCCGGGCTCGAGCTGAAACCGACTGCTCCGTGCTTGGTCGTCGCAGTCGACCAAAATGCACTTCAGCAATGTGGGACTTGCTGTCGGAAAAGAAAAGACCGCATCGAAATATGACATTACGCTTGATGCCGGCTGTCCAGGAAGGATTGTTGGTGAGCGGCTAGGAAAGAGAGTGGATACACTGGAGAAGAGGGTCGATTATAAAAAATATGCTATCTTAAGCTATGCAATTGCCACTGTGTTGATGTTGTACGCACACATGTCCCTTGACAACAAGCATATGACAAATATAGTAAAGTAGGGAGGAACAAATAGTGGAATTACGAGGAGCGGAATATTGTGATGTTGTAAGTTATCATGTCTATTTCGATGCGCAAGCGTGGAAGATTCTGCAACCTAAGAACGAGCTCAGCGGTACGGCCGAATGCGCTTTCGATTTCGGCGAAGCTGTGCGTGCCAAGTTTTTGTTCGTCCACCTTGGAATCATCGATGGAGCAGCATATAGTGCTCAAGGCATTGGTGGTATGTGCCTAAAAGTTCGGCTCTTAAAATAACGGAAGTGCGTGCCAGAATCGAAGGTCTGCGCGCGCTAATCACACTGTGGAATGTGTTCCCAGGAAACGAATTTTTCTCGAGACAACTCTAGGTTCCCACGAAACCCCATGGTACCATCCCGACGACCTTAAAAGATGCAAGCAGAATACGAGCTAGTACAGATGACCGATCTAGAAGACTTCAAAAATCGCTTTTCTTCAATAAACGTTATGCGAAAATGAATGATTCCACTGCGTAGTAGGGCAAACTAATCCCACCCCCATCGCTAAGCAAGGACTACAAGCGTACCTCAATAATCCTCAGAAAGAACTCGGAGGAAAGGCGCAATCCTTGAAAGCGGATCGAATTGTAAGTGTTTCCCGACTTGGTTGAGAGTAAGGAGATCAAGTCCTCATCATGATAACGATCTTGATCCACCGGTGCGCCCAGCACGAGATTCCTCGGCACGCAGCTCTTCGTTCGTTTGACTGCATGCCCGATGAAGACTTCGTAGGGAGCGCGGAACTCTATGAAGGTCACCGACGCGAAGCCAAAAAGAGCAGAGCAGACCAGATCCAGAGCAACATTATCCGCTAAACAACAGCTTGATTTGCCCATAACGCTTCTTTTACGTCGTGCAAAATCAGCCGGTGTTATGAAAAAACTTGAGTTTTGTGAAGGCTACATCTAGTGAGAAGTCTACACCAGCTAGCGCTTCCTCCGGCTTTGTCTATACCCATAGTGCAAAATTCCAATTCTCTGAGGCCTAACATCAAAAGGACGAATTCCTCACCAATTGAGTGCATGTTATACGCGCCGCCAAACAGTATGCTATCAACATTCGGCTGAATGGCGATCAGCGCCCTGAACGCAACATCGTCGAGGTGCGTTAGCTCGTTTATGCGCATCTTCCTGACGACGCACTTGCTGACGACCCGCTGCAGGAGGACGTAGACGTTCTCACGGAAGTGTTTCTGCCCGACAGGCGCAGCGTCCGTTTGTCCCTCGTCGATGGCTCGGAACTTCTCCGCTCCATTCAGGGCAATGGTCCCTAATCGATGTTCTACTCGAACGTAGTTGATGGCAAAGAGGCACACGCCATCCATATGGGTGTTGACGATGGAGTGGAACGTCGAGCAGGAAATCTCCAACGAGTTGAGGTCGTTTCGAGGCAAGACCTTGAAAACGTCGACGAATCCTTCCAAAGCCAGACGCACTCGTCGTCCTGCAAGCATTTACATAAGAACTACCCAAGCACAAATCTGTTTGAAACATAAGATAAAATTCAATTTTCATGCACCAACTCTACTTACTCTTCCGCATTAGCGCTATCGCTTTTTGCTTCTCGCGGCTGAGGTATCGCTTCTCCCTCGCTGAGGATTCATGCTGACGCTTGGCCTCAAGAGTGGCGGAGTCCGCGAAGTAAGAGCCCGGAATTCCTCGCTTCTTCATGACCTGCAAGAAAGCAGCGCTATAAATTAGCGACAATAAGCGTAATTATAGGGCATGCTGAACCGGCAAGGTTAGGCCATCCATTGGCTTGGTTTGGCTGTCGCCGTTTTTAATTGCTACACTTTTTTAAACAAAAATAATAATAACAGCAAGATATGTAACCTAGACAGAACGGTGCTATGATCGTTATAATTTGCTTCGGATATCGACATCGCCTTATCCACGTGATGACGCGTACCCTCGATAATAACCTCGACCACGCATTAATCTGTCCCCTCGATCACGCGACGCACTCAGAAATGGCTCGATTGAGGCGCGACACACCACCAACTACCTGGCACTATCGTTGTAGAAAACAGTATCATGCCACTACGTAGCCAGCTCGCACCAGCATCTGTCTTGGACAACAGCAGGCTGTTAAGAAAGCTAGGGATCGGCGTGACCACATCCTGGACAAATTGTCGCAGTTTTCGTGTGTTGACGGCTTCGTGGACTCATGTCAAGTAACTTCTGTTTTCAGAAAATCTTTACCCTGGAAGGGCACGGGGACGTAACAAAGAAAGAGTGGTACGAGCAGACCCTTGACCAATGAGAGGCAGATGAGCATCGCTGGCTTCTTTTTTCGCTGCGCTTTGCTGGTACTACATCGCCTTTTCGTCTTCTTCGCAGCAGTTCCTACGTAATCCTTTGTGTTCTCGACGTTTGCTTCGATACGGTCTGCTAGCGCGCCCGAAAGTCGTTTCTCAGCATCGGTATGCGATTCGCAGAAACCTTCGAAAAGACATACACCTGCTATCCTGCATGCCCTGGTTTGGCGCCTGAACATCTTTCTAAGCAGAAATAATTGGCACTATCCTGGACTGCGCTTTTTTCAAAGTGACTTGCATTTATGTAGGACTAAGCAACACCTCAGTAGGTCACTCGATATGGATATACCTGTGCTTTTCAGGCTTAGGAAAAAGTTATGCTGTATCCATCACTTTTCCGCAAAGCTTGGGCTCGGAAACCCTGCAAACAAAGGTCCTTGTCATAAAGTGCAGAGCCAACTCGGCTTCCAAATGTTCGAGCTACATTGTGGCATGGAATACTACCTAAAACAGACGTCATGCAGGATATCCGACGCCCGGGAATTATGCTTAATGCAATCAAGAGGAAGACGTGCTCGGTCCTAAGTTGAGACTCCACTAGCGCGCTATATCGGAGAACATGTCGTGGAGCTGGCGAATGCTCTGCTCAAGTTTCGAGATCTTAAGTCCACTTCGGTTACGACAGAGCAGCTACGAGCATCAGTTTATAAAATCACCCTTACCACTAACCGTTGTTGTCGGATAGTCATGTTTCGTTTTGTTGTTGACAGTTGTATCGTGGGGTGAGGGCAATTGTCGAGTGGATGCAGACACCGTTTTCGTGACGAGCGTAGTTGTAACCTCGGCACAGAGCACAGCCTCAGCGTAGTTGATGTCCGGTCACCTGCTTTGTCGCTGCGCATGTCTCATACCAAACTCCATGCACAGAGTAAGCATAATTCGTAGCTGCGACAACCAACTCTTATTGACAAACTTTGAGCAGTCGTAGCGTTTGTTGTTGATTTTGGGGTCGCAGCGCATTCGACGGGAGGTACACAAACGTATAATACATTCCCCACATAGTCACTACGGCACACAAACTGTTCCGATCGGAAGCACTAGTAACCAGTTGTGTTCCAAGCGATGCAAACCTCTCGTAGTTCACTTCAATTCTGTGCTGGTGATAACCAGTACGTGGTAGAGAACTACCGTGCAGTAGAAGCGGGCGGCGGTGGTTGTTATCGTAGAGATGCTAGCTAGCGGTTATCCGTCAGAGAAAACGCAGGTGCCGTATTCATTAATGGCGTGTGCGGGTTTTTGCACGCACTGTGCTATAAGCTATTTTACTTTACTGGATGCTTATCGTTTGGCAGGTAATTCCGTGGACCTTTGATACGTACCAAAACCCTCTCACAAATAGAAAAAAATGCATTAATCTTCCTCGCAAGTCAATTGTCCATAATAGGTGAGTGCAAGTACCACTAATCGAGCGCTTCCAGTTCCATGCAATTCGAAGCGGTGTCTTAAAATACACCGCCAGTTCTGCGTGCTGCATGCGCGTCCTCGGATCATCCTCCTCACTTCTGCATACACTGTCTCTTAAAGCATCGTTATCTCTGACGACGCCTAAAGACTGTGATCGGCTCTCTGCCGCCTTACGCGCTTCGGACACCGCCAACTAATATGCATGTGCTGTACTCCGCGAGCTCGAGGACGGGGGACTCGCCGAGAAACACTTGACCAATCGTTGCTACGTGCGGCGAGGTCATTCACACTTACCACGCATTGGAGGGCACATGTTAATATGAAACGGCGAGGGCAGAAACACATCGGGAGACCTGCAAAGTGTCCTTTCTCTGTGTACCCGGCCATGAAGTAAAAAATAGAGATGGACGTGCACTACCTATCTGGGCAAGTTGAGAGGCATAAACTGGCATGATTCGGTGTTTAGTTGTCTTTTCGTAAGCAGCTAAAACACGGTATTAGGAAACTGCTTCAGTGACATTACTTATTCTTTGGCTGAGCCCGGCGTCCATTCGCGGTGCCCGCAGAGACAGTGATCGCTGTGTATCCTTGGATTCTCGAGCACCATTTCTTGTATTTCACTTGTCATTTTCTCTTTGACGCCGCTTTACTGCCACCTTTAGGATTACCTACAAAACGCCAAAAAGAACTTGCCAGTACTTCGAATGGCAAGCCAGTTAAGTAACAAGTCCGTCGTGGAGATTTGCGCATTCGTCTCGAGGAGCGAGCACCGAAGTCTGCCGAATGTGCAATGGCGCTTTGCTGCTGAACACTGCGTAGTTCCAGGACGAGTCGATCCGGGAGACTTCCTACCTACGGAATATTTGTCCAGCGATGGCTTCCGCATTTCTGTCGGGAAGTACGCTCTTCGTGAAGCACTGGACGTCGTGTTTTCGCCCGGCGAGCCACTACTGCTTTGGAAGAAAGCACCCGAAGGGTTCATCGAAGGCATTCTGGAGGTACGTGAATTTCGGCATGATGCACTGTCGTGCCAATTTAAAAATAAAAAGCGTCTTCTGAATTGCCAGTTCACAAGCAACGCTAACCAGCACATTTAGCGCTACGGAAGGTCGTGCAAGGAGACGCTCGCCATGCGGAATGTGCATATTAAACTTGGACGGATTTCTTCGAAGCTAACGTTCTTTACCGACTTCTGGATCAACGCGTACTACACATCATTTCCGTGCCATCAATGCTCTGGCTATGACGACGCAGAGGAGGACCACGAGGTGTTCCATCTTACATCTCCAGAAGCACGCCAGTGTCTGAGCCTGAACTATACGACCTACAAGCACATAGAAGTCGTTAACTGCAGAGCAAAGTGCCATGGCACGCACGTGACGATCCAACAGATGCGAGTGAGGTAAGCCCAGATAAATTTATAGGAATATGTAAGTTGTGTGCCGGTAAGTTGCATACCCAGTATTATTTTTAACGGTAAACTGCGTCCCTATAAATTGAAATTGCATCCCAAGGCCCTTGAGTACTCTCAGACTGGTGCTTTCAACATCCCATCGAAAAGCGATTATCCAGAACTAAAATAACAACCTGGAACGGGTGGTAATACGCCCTTTACAACGGCCACTTCAAAACCGAAAAATAATGAACGGCAATTACAAAACACTCCATAGTTTTTCGCATTAGTGCAGCCAGAAAAGAGAATAATAAGTCAAAGGAATCACAACGCAGAGTACGCAAGCGTATTTAGACCAGTGCTTCGTTCATCCGGCATTCGTTATGAAGCTTTTCGACTTCTTCCTCGGATGGACCTCGACACGTGCCTGCTCGTCAACAAATTTTGGAAAACGGAAGTGGACGAACTCAGCCCGAAGTTAGCGCTGCATGAACTCGGCCGTCTGACCTTCACTTACGTAGGTTCAGGATACACATGACAGCCGTCCATATTTGCTTCTCTAGAACACTGAAATGAAAAGTATGTGCTTCACTGTTTGCTGTGATGGGGATGGATACAGTATACTTCGTGCATTCACCATACCGAGAAATGTGACCGTCGACAGTGCCATCGCAGTGAACCATTTGCGCAATTGCACGACATTCATTAATGGCTTTGAGTTCGTTGTCGGCCGCAAGAACTATGAAGAGGGAAACCTCAAACTCGACTACAGCGTCCGTCTATGGATCAGCAACCTGCTCTGCTCCATGAAGGACTCCAACTTCCATTTCAACGGACTGTACCTACGCCTCGGACGAGTCAACCCATCACACGCTATTGACTTTTTGTTCTCCTCAAGTATTGCTCTGCCCTTGTGTGTCACCCGCAGTGGGCTACGCAGCGTCTCGCTGGGGTTCAACTACGAGGCTCTGGAAGATCTAGTCGAGGAAGGCTTCCTGCAGTGGTCCACCGATTGTACTGCCAATGCATTTACTGCCAATGACCTTTACTGCCAAGATTGTACTGCCAATGCACTTACTGCCAACTTCATCTACTGCCAATGCGTTTACTGCCAACTTCATCTACTGCCAATCCATTTACTGCCAAAAATAGTGGCTTTACTGCCAAAGACTTTACTGCCAAATGTTGCCAAACGACCGTTACTGCCAACGAATAGTTTTTACTGCCAATAACCCTTTACTGCCAATGACCTTTACTGCCAAGATTGCACTGCCAACGGCACTAATAGACAGCATTTACTGACAATGACATGTACCAACCACTATGACAACAGCCAATACGCCTCATATTGCCATGCAAAAATGTCATATAGGCGGGGAAAGAGCGGCGATTACGTGTGGATCATCGAAAATAGTGTCGTCGTTGAAGTCGTCGCTAGCCTCGGCCTTGCAGGTCGGTAGAGGCTGGGCAGGGTCGCAGAAATCGATGCGCAACACGTCGTACGGGCGATTGCTGAGCTTCATACCGTGGTTAAAGGTATAATTTTCGACATTTGGCAGTAAAGTCTATTGGCAGTAAAGTCTTTTGGCAGTAAAGTCTTTTGGCAGTAAAGTCATTTTTGTTGGCAGTAAAGTCAAGCCCAATGGCAGTAAAAATCCAAGACATATTGGCAGTAAAATCTGGTTGGCAGTAGAATCCGTTGGCAGTAATGGAATTGGCAGAAAAATCCATTGGCAGTAACGGGATTGGCAGTAAAGACTTTTTGCCATTGGCAGTAAATGCATTGGCAGTACAATCGGAACACCCCTGCAGTTGCCCTATGTGCAGAATCTGGAGGAAATTGAGCTGGCAATTGTGAGTTTCCGCTTTGTGGTCCCCTCGGCAGGAAATCCCCATATGCGTAGCCGGGCCGATCCGAATCTCTTTTGTGCCACAAGTTTATGACATTTGATTTCCAGTCGGTGTTTGGACCCGACCCTCCTGGCGATCATTCCTGGATCCGCGGCCTCTTCCAATTGCCCAACTGCAAGAAGATTCTGGTAGCATACAATCCAAGTGGCCAACGCGAACTTGATTGCTCTGAGCATATATTTGGAGTCCATCGAGAAACCATCAAGGTAACTGCAGTGACATGGCCTTTGCTCGTTTACTTTGTTGTCCCTGATGACTTGCTTGCAGCATTTCGAAAACGCCCTTGACGTCAGCGGTTTCCCCGACAACTTCGAGTTCGTTCTCAAGCAAGACGAACTAACCTGGGACCACCAAGAACCGCCGCCCGCCTACTCCAGCGTGTCAGTGCCACTTCTTGATGGACTGTGGAACGTCTACGTCACGAATAACATAGCCACGGACGTGCCGCTAAGCGTCTACGTGAATACGGAAGAAAACTGTCAAGGAGACGATGGCGAACTCTCATTGGAACGTCGTTTTATTTTCCGCAAGGAACTTTGCGTCCATGAACCTGCTAAAACGTCCCGCTTTTCGTAAGCGTCACTTGCAATACAAAAGCTACCGCATGCTCGTAGTAACACCTCTTGCTCTCAATTGTTGCCCTTTAAAGCCCTTCTCCACTACCGTTTCTGCTTTTGCCTACCATCCAATGCCACCTTTCCTCATCCACCTTCGCATATTCACATTGCACTCCGGACACGCTCTTCCTTCGTGCTTGACAGGACATGTTAGACATTGCCTTGTTTTGCTTCCGCCTGTCAATACCCCGCCAATTCAAATCTTGGATAAGTTAAACGCGTTTTGCCCTCGTAAGCCTTCTTTATTTGCAATAAAACACAGCACAGATACTACGCTTACTACTGACGATGCGGGCCTTTGCTCGTCAAGAAAATAGCGAGTATGCTGCGTTCGTACAGGATTGCTTTACAAGGCGGTTGATCTTAATGAGTAACCAGACACTATGCAGTTACTTTGTAAGACTATTTCTGGACATGCCTTCTGAGAAAGACAGCAGCAGAGTCAGCAATGTCAGCACAGCAGAGACAAGCATATGGACAAACAATCGGCTAGACTTTGACGCAAGTGGGTACGATACTGGGATCACTGATCGGGGACACTACACTGGTGCTGAGTGGTATGTGTCACATGGTGGAGTGTCACAGCATAATGAGGGAGACTCTAAGAGTGCACGAAGATGACGCAGATCGGATCCAGATCGATCAGCTTCGCATTATCGTCCTGGCCAGTGGTGATGACGAGTTTCACGAGAGGTCGAGAAGGAATGCATGGAGTGAAGCATGAGTCTCGCAGAGACAGGATGCAGTCCTAGGCGAGCCAACGCAAGCGCAGAGCGGCATTTGGCGAACGCTTCGTCGAAGCGAGAAAGGAAAGCTGTGTACGGGATCAACCAGCGTCCCTAGTCCGTCGGAACCAGCGACGCGCAGCAGGGATGGGCGGAATTTTTTCGACGACCAAGACCAAGACCAAGACTAAAACCTCCCGGACTACAGGACCAAGACCAAGACCAAGACTTGCCCATCCCTGACGCGCAGTGTTGTTCATCTGGTGTTGGGTAGTAACTAGCCGCGGGCTAGGGATGTACCTCTGTGGCACGGCACCAGGGCCAATCGTTGATTGCGCAACATGCGCGAGTTTACTGTGTGCACATCAGAAGCACACTGTGACAGTGAGCAGCAACGATTCTATGTATTAAGTTTTGTTTTCAGTTTCCGGTCCTGTTAAGTTTCTAAATGTCTCCCGTTCTTCAAAATTCCATTCCCATTCTTCCCATCATGGGAAGCATTAGAAAGACCTTGGTGATGGAGCAACGCGCTCTTAATGAGCAACGCGATGATGATGACGGCAGTAGACGCAGGGTTTTGTAAACGCTACGTCGGTGCGTCGGCGTCTCTTTAATTTGCATCGCGCCCCATTTTCATGCGCATTGTGTCAGCCAGCCAGCAGTCATTCTGTCATCTGTCATCTGTCATTTTACGCTTGTTGCTCTGCCGGCAAGTGATGATAAGGATTACTGCACCGTATGAAGACCTTCGCCATCGTTATTCGAGGAAAGAAATCGGCCGTTGCTGCCTCTTACACTCTTACACACCCAAAATTGTGCCGACACGCTCTGCTTTAAATGACTATTTAATGAGCGGGACGTGTACATGCAGAAGTTACCTAAGACAAAAAGCGTATGAGGCACATTGTTTGTTGTGTGGGGCTCAGTCTGTCAGAACATGCACCTCTGCAGGCACCTTATTTGCCACTATGTGATGCATAAACGGATGCTGGACTAAAACAATGGCTCGGGACTTAGCTTTGACTTGTACATACAAATTCGACAAAAACACGCTACCGGATTTCTTCAGTAATTACTCACGGGACGTCAAACACCGGCGAGAGCCTTTCAGGCTTTTGGGCGGTGTTGGCTCTCGAACATTTGGGGTCCGACGAGGCCACTAGATTGCCGTTCCGGTCGTCAAAACCAACTACCCGACAGAGGGTAGCGAATCTAAAACTAGTCATTCCCACTAAGAAACATTCAGTTGCATCACACCTGCCGTGGTAACCAAATATTCCATGAAATTTCCCAAGAGCAATCCCTTGCGTGGCTTGTTAATGTTAGCGTAATGACAGCAAGCTTGCCTTGCTAGCGGTGGTTTAATTTACAACAGGCATAAACTACTCATTTGTGAATAAGGACCACTCATTAACCTAGCGATTGCGCCCACAGAACGACGATTCTGCTCCCTAAATTACATGAGGTTCAGTTTCAGCTCGGGGCTGTGAAAAAGTTCCATTAGTCCATGCCCGATCGGTTTATACATTCGTTGTCAATCCCGCTGCCGAAATTTTCCATGACGCGTGCATTCAGAGGGCCGACGTGCGGATTCGAGAGGTCATTATCACCTCATCGCAGCGGTAAAGTCCCGGACCTTCGCCGGCATGCAAGAGTTGCGAGTGAACTCCGATATCCCGAGCACATTTGCTGATGCGTGTATTTGCGTTTCAGGGAACGTATTCTTTGATTCCGCTTTTAACTACGAAGTCCGTTAAGCCCGTTTTGTTAAAACCGATGCTGCATACCGGAAACGAGCTCCTAAACTATCGCTTTTAAATTTATCACGTAGAGCGCTACTGCGTAGCATTGTAGTTGCGTCAACACGGGAAACACGAGCCCAGAAATTGCAAAAGAATCTAAAAAGTGCTTCAAAGGACTGATTAATGTAGCCCAAAAGCTAGGTTGATTCTAGAGGGTACTGATAAAAACCGTAAGGAATCCGTTAGCTCTGACCTTCGCTTAAATTGCTATTCTGTATGATGACTTCCGATTTTGAGAGAGTACACTTTAAGATGTTTGAGATCTCTTCAACGGAGGCTAGTGAGGACTTGTTTCTTCCTCAGTCAGGAAGGCTGGCCTTTGGAAATTGCTGCATTGGAAAACTTTCCGGAAAACTACTATGAAGCCTTTGATTGTACTGCTTTGCAACAGTGCTCGTACGCGCATTGATCTCCTTTACATTTGTCAAGTTGCGGGACCTTTTAGAGGAAGACCTGCACCAGACGCGTCTCTCATGGCACCGAACCTCTCAGGTCGTGACTGTCGAAAGGTAAGGTAAGCTTGTCGAAACTGATCAGTGAAAGCCTGCTCAAGAACTTTTACCGTCGTCCCTCCGCTTTCCTGGCCGGCGAAAAATATGGCTATTGTTCCACTTACGCTGTTTAGCGGCTCGGCCCAAGACTGGAGGATGACTGGGAAAAAAAACTGCGTGAGATTCGGGGGAATGCGGAACGGCGCCGCGGTATTCAAGACACGGAGGAAGCGATTCGAAGCCACTTCCACAAGCTCAACGAAGAGGGAATGCCCGCAGAAGTCATGCGGATTTCCCTTAAATGTCCGGTAGGCAATTTTTAAGGCAATCCTTGTGACGAGGAGCCTCCGAACAGCACGTTCCTACCTGCTAATGTGGGCATATCACGTAATTTAGAATTCGATGAAACGCATGGAGGACGCGGCACGCGGCGCGAATTGTACCCATCTTAAGTGCTTTGACTTGGGCACTTTTCTCAAGATGGTCGAGCAAACACCCGTCTGGAACTGTACTTTTTGCGGCAACGAGGTCAAGAGTGACAACATCATTATAGACGAGTAAGAGATCTCTAGGAACCCGGGTAACTCCGAGATTAGGTACTTCAACGCCATTCTTGGAGACGTCAAGACCAAAACTGTCGAGCAAGTTGACCTCCTGCCGGACGGTAACTGGAAGCTGCTGGACGAGGATCGACTTCTGCCGAGCACTACAGAAAGCTTCGGCGGTAGCGACGAGGAACTGCAAATCGTCTTCGAGAAATGCGACGCCACAACTCAACCGAATGCTAGGCAGGCAAGTTCTTCGACTTGTTGTCATCATGCCTGTGGCAATCGGTAAAGGTAGTAAACATTCACGCTAACGGAATTATTATCGAGACATTCGGCCCCTAAAGTGCTTCCAAACTATGCCAACTTTCTCCAATGGTCTTCGAGTACGGAACATAACCGTTTCAGGCGGTCGACTCGGCTACATTGCCTGTAAGCGTGGTGAACCGCATTATACGCGCAACCTCCACATGCTATGTGGAGCAGCATAACCCTGCGAAACGCAAGCGCCTGGAGCCGGTAGCGGACGAACTAAGTGTCCGTATCAAGGACGAGATTATTCAAACGTGTAAAAGCCATCAGACCGCTTCCGGCGTAGCTACTCACGGAGGTGCAGATGACAACGTCGTGGCCGAGGCTATGCCTGCTGATTCCGCAGCTAACGAGGTGAGCATATCCCTTGAAATAGTTAGCAGCTCAATGTTCCTAGGTGAGTGATCTTCGCGGGAAGCTTGATGCACTCAACGAAGAACTGCTTCGTGGGCCGAGAAGTCGGCCCACGAGGCGACCCGCCAGGCGCTTCAGATTGAGGTAAATAACCACTGAGATCTCTGCTCACGCTCGATTAAATCGAGCTCGATAAAGACAAATCAAGGGCTGCAGAGCATGACTTACTTCTGCCGTCCCATAGAAACACACACGGGAAAGTAGTCTTGCCTAGTTGATTAGCCTACTGCTCTTAGGTGAATGATCTTCACGGGAAGCTCGATACACTCAACCAGGAAGGGCGGGCTCAAACTGCATCACAAGCGCTGATTCGTCAGACGTTCCATAATGAAGTAAGTAAAGCCAGGTGACCTGAGCTTAACGGACCGTGTGTATCCGAACTGTTTCCGAAACATTTTGTAAGACACAAAAAGGAACAAAGTTAGTGTGCGGCGTCTTACCTGCTACGCTCAAATTGCAACCAGAGTATAGCGATGCTACTCGAGCTAACAAACAGATCAACTATCTTAGGTTAACGCCGTTTGCCAGAGCCGCGATGCGCTCAGCGTAGAGCTGCAGGCCGAGAAAGCAGCACACACATCAATAGTTTCGGGAACGGTCATTTTCGCTCAAAAAGTGGCTCATCTACCACAGGTACCATAGAATTGGTCGCAGGAAGCGAGAACATTTTAGCCTTACCTGCTGTGCAAACTGTTATCAAGTAACATTCAAGTAACGTTCCATTCAGATGGATGTTCTCAAGGAGACGACTTCTGCCTCTGCCGAACTCGAGATACAGCTCGCAAAAGCGAACTCTCAGGTATTGTACCAACATGATAATTAAGGAACATGATAATTAAGGTACAGATTTCTCGGATACCTTTTCAGGACATAATTCTGTAAATTTCTACAAACTGCTGCTTTTGAACTTCTCGATGAATCGGGTTTTTACCCAAGTGAAAACTTGACCGAACTGAAGGTCGACCTCAGTTCAGTCGCTCCAGCACACTGACCTAAATCTTTTGACAAAGTATTGTTCAACAACGCTTCGTGAACCCAATGCTTGGACAGTCATACAAATTCTACGGCTATATGTAGCAAGCCCCGGTTTCAGCTAGTCGGACTCCGACACCGACCCGTCGGAACCGAAGTGTCGTATTTTCTTAACCTAGGCTCATATCGGACATATCGGGGGTTACAGAAACTCTTTATCCAATATGCCCGCTGAAGTGAAGATAAATGCCATTGCGCTCGACAATTTTAGATTGTGCGACTAGAGACGGTCCTCGCTGACAAGGATGCAAAGTACGAGAACCTTGCGCACACATACAGACGTGCGAGGCACATCAGCGTGGAATCCCTTGAACTAAACGTCGCCAATAAAAGCCAGGAGGTCAGTAAATGCGATTTTTCACCATAACTATCAGTTGTTACCCGCTCAGGGTAACGCGCATGTATTTTGTAAGGTGGATATTTCCGTTTGCAGATAGAGCCACAAACACAACAAGACTACGAAGTTCCTGGCAATTCTGATGCCTTCGAAGAAAACGACATGCTACCGCAGGAGTGGAAGGATTACGTTGCGACGACCTTTGAAGCGCTCCAAGATCTTCGAATTAAGAAGGATGGAGAACTGACCGAAGCGGACCATGCCGTAATCGAAGCCACGCTGCCGCCTTCGCTCACAGCGGTCAACATGAACTACAAAGGGTTGTATGTTAAGTAAGTATACCGACTTTTCTCCCTGAAAGAACGCTCAAAGCCATGAATCTGTTTGAGCATTCAAAGTGAGCTCCGACACGATGTTCACAAGATGCGTTTTGGACTACTTCCTACCCCTCGTTATCCTTTTTACAAATGTTCATATGATCAAATATGAACAGTTTGACCATTTTCCCGTACCTTGTCCCGAAGACCTAAGTTGGACAGGATTCGCATTAGATTGGCCGCTCGCAATCCTGCTTAGGCTTAGCTCAAAAGAGTCGGTGCAATATGCGTGTAACAGAGGCACCTGCTTCATCGGAGGCTAAGAATGCTGTTTTAGTGAAACGCAACTGGCGTGTCCGCATTGCTACACAATCCTGAGCAAATCTTCTTGGACCGGCCACGTAAAGACGCACTACAAGCCGTTCGCCTGTCGAAAGTGCAAGAAACGCAGAGGGAAAAAGGACCACTTCTACTTCCACCTGAAGGCAATCAAGGACGGAGCGGACGTAAAGCGCCTGCTCTGCTACGGGTGCTACCGCGACGTCATTGGTAGTTGTAAGAAGGGTTGCCGGGACAAGTACGAGGCACAGCTGAAGCAGAAAGGACGCACAGAATTTTCCTACCAACACTTGTGTCTTAGATGCCGCAATGAACTAAAGGCGTAACGCCGATGGTATATGATGTTGTCTGCAGATAAATGTTTGGCCATTTTACCTAATTTCTTGAGTGGTTCAGTGAATTCGCAAGATAGGAAACATAGATCACACTACAGAGGTCGTAACGGACAGGAAGTTGCACCCATGCCGCATATTGTGATATCGATATCCATGTTCCTGTTGGGGTGATACTGAAAGAACCGTTTCAAATTTCACCATCTTCCATTTGTGTCCTTTATCAAACGATGCTTTTAGGTTTACGAAGTTAGGCATAGTGTTCCATTACCATCACGTAGGTTGTCTTCAACGACGTGGTACCGCTTTGAGGCATAGCATGACATTAGTCCCAGCACGAATGACTGTGTTCAGTATCGAACGAGTGGTTCTCGTGTTCAGCTAGCCGACTACTGCTCGGAATGAAGTACGTACCAA
Organism: Aphelenchus avenae; assembly: GCA_020875895.1. Classification (NCBI taxonomy): domain Eukaryota; kingdom Metazoa; phylum Nematoda; class Chromadorea; order Rhabditida; family Aphelenchidae; genus Aphelenchus; species Aphelenchus avenae. Next base: position 534,077 of record JNEY01000029.1, on the reverse strand, counting down.
AAAATAAATCTAAATTGGTCCTATACATGAGTCTAATTCTTTGCGACGTTGGAGAAATGCTTCAAGAAATGTGCTGTGAACCAACGCGTCTGTCCCGTCCGGAATGACACTACTCCTTTAGCGGTTAGGATTTGGCTGTGCATGAAATCGTCGTCTGTGCTCCTTGATCCGATGCCCGTTCAACGTGCTCCTTGCTCGACAGAATAATTGCTCATCAATGTTTAAGCCATTTATTCTGATTTAACATAAGTCGCGATGAGATTATGCATGGACTCAAATGGGGACACGAGAGACGAACAAAGCAAGAAAGAGAGAAGACTCCATTATCAAGCAGTGACTATTGCTCAGTGAAACACTGAATCGGAGTGCCAGCCGTACAGGCACAAACAACGAAATACGTCCCGTGAGGGGACAATGACGCTGCAACCAGCGGCACTTTCACTGATAGGGAAGGTGGCTTCCGGGGTTGTGGCTGCTTATGGGGGGGGCAAGCGGATTATGGGGGGGGCAGGAAAACTTGTGCCCAACCGGCTTACATAACCGCCAACCCGACAGCTACAGGGCCATCCCAAAAGTCAGTTAGATCAGACGTCTTTTTAGGCGATCTATGTGTTTCTCAGNCCCCCCCCCCCATAAGCAGCCACAACCGCTTCCGGCAGGCATTCCTGAGAACTTCCAACAGGGATACGCCTGATGATCCCTTATGTTTTCTACGGGCCGGGCCGAACCTGGTGCGCGGTATAACAGGGCGGGAACCTATACCCGTAGCCATACAAACCATTCAAACCAGAACGCAAGAAACGACGCATGAAGTAAGACGACTCATACCTTAACTCAGCGCGTGAAGCAGCATGGCGCTGGCCTTAACTAAGTGCTAGAAACAAGACGATTAAGATTTAAAACAAGAGGACTCATAGCATGAAACAAGGCGACTCATAACTTATTGTTGACACAAGAAGACGCCGATCGTAAAGCGTGAGACCTCATAACTAAAGGGAAGACGACTCAGACCTTGAACAAGACGTCTAAGAGCTTGAAACGCGACGACTCTGAACGAGGTCCGAAAGTTCACGCAAGACCGTCCGATCGTAAAGGGCTCAGAACTCGATGCAATACGGCGTATATTTTAAACAACAGGACTCGGGGCTTTGTATTTCGAATTCTCAATGATGGAATTGGGCGGGGAGGTGGTGGTTCGTACTCTTGCCTATTTCATACGATCTGGAATCTGGACGAAACTTTGTACATACCTTTATTACGCTGGCTTATATCCGAACGTATAGCGTGACAACCCAGAGCTTGAGGGAAGACGACTCATGCCTTAAACAAGAGCTCTCAGGGCTTGAAATGAGACGACCCAGAACTTATGTTGACGCAAGTTGGCTTCGACGGTAACGAGTGAGACCGATAACTTGAAGCAAGACGACTCAGATCTTTAAAAAGAGCTTATGGCTTATAATAAGGCGACCCAGAACTTAAAGTTAACGTAAGTCAACTCCGAACGTAAAGCTTGGGAACTCAGAGTTTGAGAGAGGACAACTTGTTCCTTAAGTACGAGCAGTCAGAGCTCAGCGTGTGGGAGCTTGAATCAGGTCAATTAACTTGTCGCGCTAGAACTCAGAGCTTGACGTGATAAGACCGAGAGCTTGAAGCAAAACGACTAAGACCGTATGTTTAGAGTTAACACGATTCAAATCTTAAAGCGAGTGGATTCAGAACTCCGACGATTCGGACATTAAAGGGAGAAGACTAGAGCTTAAAGTGAAACAATTGAGACTGAAGAAAGACGACAATATCGTATCTCAGAGCTTGAGGTAACGCGACTCGGATGGTAAATCGAGTGAGCTCAAAGCTTGAACCGAGAAAATACTTGCAGCGATAGATCACCGATCCTAAGGTTGAACCAAGAAGAGACTCAGATCGAGGGAAGAAGAGGAATAAGCAATTTGCTAACAAACCACTTACATTAGTAGACAGGTCAGAGGTCTTGTAGTTCTTTTGTAGATGGTCTTCGTCGAGCAGCGGCTTGGTTGTGCACGGTCGAGGGTTATTGGCGGCAAGCACCAACCTTGCCTCCACTAGATTTCTCCTTTGAGACATCCTTCTTCATTGCAGTATAACGAGGCGCCATGCTTGGAGGAACTTCCTTCAGCTAAAAGGGAATATCGCTCATTGTGGTTAAGCCGTTCTTATACGGCTTAACCACAATGGTAATGTCTAAACAGCCTTCTTACTAACTTAGCTTAAGCCAGGCGACTAAGATCTTATAGCATAGACATGATCGTTGCTGAGGGTCCAAGACGGGTCGAAAAAGACGGCTGCCCTGCAAGTTTGCACTAGTTGACTATTACACCTACCTGAATCTTTCTCGACGTACCAATATGGCAAACCTCGTTCTGTTAAGCTGCCCGTCATCTGCCTGATAATGTCTAAACAGCCTTCTTACTAACTTAGCGACTTCTCAGAAGCCGTATGATGATAATGACGTGAGCGAGATCGAGAACTATATCTACTTCACTTTTTGGATCTACTACTAAGTACTCGAGCTGCAAACAAACGATAGCAGCTGCAACATGACAGAACGGCGGTACTTGGCGTGGGCATCGCACAAGCGCCAGTAGATCGCAAACGGCTTGTCGATACAACTTTGCCGCGTGAGTCCTGGCTGCTAGCTGGCAGGGGAGGTTCTGGAGGGTCATTACCGCCTTTGTAGGGGGTAAACATTTTTCGTTTTTCATGACAATCAAAGACTCGCATCAGCAATAGGACTCCTTAATGTTTCAACGCAATTAAATTTTATGTAAACAACGCTTACGATGACGGTACTTTTCAGCAAGCTGAAGATTATAACAGGCGGGGTACATGAGGATCGGAAGCAAAACAGGGAACATCTATTATGCCCTGTTAAGAACGAAAAAAGCGTGTTGGAAGTGATAGTAAATTCCCGTAAGCCGATTGCAATGTTGACTATTAGATGTAGATATAGACGAATTGCAGAGAAACGTGGCTTTAGATGGTGGACAAAGGAACAAACGTTGGGTGGGGAATGGCTTCAAGGCAAGAGGGGCTACACCGAGGACGCGGTAGCTCCTCTACTGCAAATGCCGCTTACGAGGACGGGACGTTTTAGCAGGTTCATGGATACAAAGTTCCTTGCGGAAAATAAGGTGACGCTCAACTGGAAGGTCCTCGTCGTCTTCTTGACGGTTTTCTTCCATGTTCACGTAGACGCTCAGAGGCACGTCGGTCGCCATATTCTTCGTGACGTAGACGTTCCAGAATCCATCAAGAAGTGGCATCGGCACGTTAGAGTAGGTGGGCGGCGGTTCTTGGTGGTCCCAGGTGAGTTCGTCTTGCTTGAGAACGAACTCGAAGTTGTCGGGGAAACCGCTGACATCAGAGGCGCTTTCGAAATGCTAAAAATAGACACCAGGGACAAGAATGTAAGCAAAGATTTGCAAATAACCTTCACGGTTTCTTGAAGAACGCCAAATACGTCCTCAGAGCAGTCATGTTCGTGTTGTCCCCTTGGAGTGTACTTGACCAGAATCATCTTGCAGTTGGGCAGCTGGAAGAGGCCGCGAATCCAGGAGTGGTCATCAGGAGGATCAGGTCCGAACACCGACTGGAAAAGACACATTTACGCTAGGCCGTAACGCACACACAGTTCTCTGAGAGAATGTCACAGCCATCAAGCCTGCGCATAGATCACATACCCCGAACCTGTACCCCGCCTTTGTTCCGAAAGGTCAATAAAGCGGAAACTCACAATTGACAACTTAATGTGCTCCAGACTCTGCACGTAGGTCAACTGCAGGAAGCATTCCTCGACTAGATCCTCCAGCGCTTCGTAGTTGATCGCCAGCGAGACGTTGCGAAGTGCATTGTATTTGGCACACCAGCGCAGAGCAATGCTTGAGGAAGACAAGAAGTCAACGGCGTGTGCTGGGCTAACACGTCCGAGGCGCAGATACAGTCCGTTGAAGTGGAGGTTGTAGTCCTTGATGGAGACGAGCAGGCTGGACATCCAATGACGGACGCTGTAGTCGAGCTTGAGGTTTTTGTCGTCGTAGTCGTAGTGGCAGACATCAAACTCAAAGCTCTGCCCCGCCGTGCAATTGCGCAAATGGTTCACTGCGATGGCACTGTCGACGGCCGCATTTCTCGGCATCGTGAATATACGAGTTGTACAGCACTTTTCCCCAACATCGATGACGGTGAAGTTCAGACTTTGCTTGTAAGGATTCTAAGCAGGAATTGTGGATCGCTTTTAGGAGGGCCGTGAACTTACATAAGCCAACTTCAGAAGTATAAGTTTACGCAGCGCTAACTCCGGGCTGAGTCCGTCCACTTCCGCACTCCAAAGGCGATTGACGAGCAGACACGTGTCGAGGTCGACGCGAGGAAGAACTTTAAAAGCTTCGTAGCGAAGGTCCACCGATCGAAGGACGGATCTGAATTGCGCTTGAAGTGGTCTGGACTGTAAACTCTGTACATTTCGGGCTGTCAAGCTGTAGAACAATACGGTTTTTTAGCCCTCGCTTATAAATTTTCGAATATGAAGAGGTGGCGGACTCCGATATGAATACGAAGAAATGACTTAATTCCGTTTGGCACAGAGTGTTATTACACAACTCGAAATCACTAGCACGTGAGTACATACTAAAGAGTTTCGGGAAGCAGGTACAGCTAATAAGAACTGCTTCGGCTGGGCTTACCTCTCTTGCTGTGACTTCTGGAGCCTTACGCGGATGAGATAGCAGTCGGGAATGCAGCTTACGACATTTATTCGCTTGTACGGCGCATACTTCAAGGTCAGACATTGACGTGCTTCTGGTGGTGTAAGGTGGAACACCTCATAATAGTCATTTGCGTCGTCGTTGTTTGCGTCGCGATAGTCCAGAGCGGTTTGCTCATCGCCAGAGCAATCCTCTGCGTCGTCATCACCAGAGCAGTCGTTTGCGTTGCTGCGACCGGAGCAATGATGGCACGGAAACGACGTGTAGTATGCGTTGATCCAGAAGTCGGTAAAGTCCGCTACTTCCCAAGAAAAAGGCTCAACCTTAATTTGCACACTCCGCATGGCGAACGACTCCTTGCACGCTCTTCCGTAGCGCTAAACTTGCAGATTGGTGTTTCGGGCAGTACTGCGCTCGGCTTAGACTTTAGTCTCTAGCTTGGATATTTGAATCCGCCTTTATATTTTCTGAAACGTGAAGAAAACTTCTTCTTGGAACATGAAGACCGGACAATTTAACCGTCGACAGTTTTTGATCCCATTCTTAAAAAATCAGATGATGTTCGGAATCAGGCTATATTGTGCTGTTGGACAAAAAGATTATTTGCTGCACATCGGAGATTGAATATAACTGCTTCGTTATGTAAAAATTATTGTACCTCCAGAATGCCTTCGATGAACTCTTTCGGCGGTGTCTTCAAGAGCAGTAGCGGCTAACCGGGCGAAAACACGACGTCTAGCGCTTCAGCAAGGCTCATTTTTCCGGTAGTAATGCGGAAGTCATCGCTGGACAAATATTCCGCAGGCAGGAAGTCTTCGGGATTACCCCTGGCCGGAACGATGCAGTATTAAGTAGCGAAGCGCCATTGCACGTTCGGCAGATTTCCGTGCTCGCTCCTCGGGACGAATGCGCAAATCTCCACGATGGACTTGTTACTTAACTGGCTTGCCATTGGAAGTACTAGCAAGTTCTTTTGACGTTTTGTCGGAAATCCTAAAAGTGGAAATGAAGCGGCGTCGAAAGCTAAAACGTCAAGGAAAATACACTAGAGAATTCTCGAAAATTAACGGACACATACAGGGTAAACGACTTAGGAGGAGGTCCACTTTCACCGCGGACATCATTAATAAATGCAAGGAACAATCAATAGCAAGTGAAGCCATTACAGTTTGCCTAATACCGTATTTTAACTGCTTACTAAAACTCGAATCACTGAAATCGTGCTAGTTTATGCCTCATAACTTGACCAGGTAGGTAGTACACATCCGCTCTTATTTTGAGCTTCATTACCGTCACAAAATTCATTGAGGAAGAATGCTTTACGGCTCCCCAATATGTTTCTGCCCTCGCCGTTTCACATAAACATTTGCCCTCGAATTCGTGGTGAGCGCGGATGACCTTGCCGCACGCAGCAACGATCGGTCAAATGTCTCTTGACGAGTCCCCAGTCCTGGAGCTCCCGCTCGAGCTTCCATATTAGTTGGCGGTGCCGTGGCGCGTAAGGCGTTAGAGAGCCAATCACCGACGTTCAGGCGACGTCAGAGATAATGATGTTTTAAGAGACATTGGATACAGAAAAGGAGGACAATTATCCAAGGACGCGCATAGAGCACGCAGACTGACAGTGTATTTCAGGATACATGAGTTTGAATTTCATGAGACTCGACGCACTTAAATTTACTTGCATGCACTTACTATGGATGCTCGACATTAGAGGAAGATCAATACCATTTTTGTGAGCAGGCTTCATTAAAGGTTCCCGAAATTCCTGCCATGCAACAAGCACCATGTAAAGTAAAACAGCTTATAGCACCGTGCGTGCAAGTAAAACAGTGCGTGCAAGAAAGAACCCGCATTCACTGCAATGAATTTGGCATATGCGTCCTCTCTGACGAATGCCCGGTAACTACCACCGCTACGGCAACAACCGCGGAGCCGGTCACTACTACTACTACTAGTTCGTTGAAAGCCACCATATCGGTGTGCTAACTATTGCACATACGTAGCATCTTGTAGCGTCTAGACACGTACACGGCTAACACCGACACTGAAGCGAAGTGGACTGGGAGATGTCTCTGCATGCATATGCATCGCTTGGAACACCACTGGTTACAATTGCTTTTGAGCGGAAGAGTTTGTGTGCCGTACTGACTATATGCGGAACGAATTCTGCAACTTGGGGCACTGTCAACCAGAAGGCGAACATGTCCAGCCGTCAACAACGACTAGTAGTAAAAGCGTTTTTCTAAAATGCTGCTATTAGCTGCTCTGTCGTAGCTGCTTGCAGTGGACTCGAAAAATGAAATTGGAGCAGAACATTCACGAGCTTCACCACATGTGCGCCGATATGGCGACGCTAGTGGAATCAGCTTAGGAACGAACGCGTCTACCTGTTGGTTACATTAAGCATGTTTCCCCGGCGCCGTGTAGCTGAATGACGTCTGTTTTAGGTAGTATTCCACGCCAAAATTTAGCGCAATCATTTAAAAGCCGGGTGGTGCCTGAACTTCATGGGAAGGACCTTTGTATGCAGCGTTTCACAACCCCTAGTTTTGCGGAAAGTGATGGGTATGGAACTAGCGGCTAGGCTGCGCTTCGCGCAGTCGGCGCCGCTATCGGGGATTACGTGTATCAGCACATAACCTATGTGCCTTAGCGCCACAGCATTTACCGGCCCCCAGTATTTCACTTTTAGAATCTCCATGCTTGAAAACCCCCTCCAAGGACCGATTTGGCAGAATTATCTCCTTCTCGCCCGCTATGTCCATGCTTCCATAGCGCTCGCTATCGCATGGAAGCAGCAGCCCCCTACCCTTCCCCCCGATACACCGCCTTGAAAAATGAACGTTACTCTCAGAATCTCCATGCTTGAAAACGCCCTAGTGGGACTAATTAGGCAGAATATGTTCGTTTTACCCGCTCCTGCATGCTTGCGATAGCGCTCGCTATCGAATGCAAGCCGGCCCTTCCTCTCGCCAGCAGCTAGAAGCCCCGGCAATTGAAAAATGAACGTTATTTGAGATCTTCGAGAGCTGACTATTACGTTCGGCAAGGTCGTCCGCAACTGACTTATCTTGGCGGTAAAAGGTAAAAAACCTTCTACCGCATTGTCTAAGCAAGACCAGAAGACCATTTATGGAAAACCATAAAATATTCTATCAGACCGAATATGCGCAAGATAAACGCCGCTTGCCAAGGGCGCAAAAACAGCTGAGACATCCTTCTTCATTGCAGTATAACGAGGCGCCATACTTGGAGGAACTTCCTTCAGCTAAAGGGAAAATCGCTGATTGTATTTAAGCCGTTCTTACATCAGTTCTGCTTTCTGCTGACGAGAAAAGAGTACAGGCGGAGCTTTACCGGCCGAGCGTTTTTGGCGGCAAGCACCAAACTTGCATCCACTAGCTTTCTCCTTTGAGGCATACTTCTTCAGTTAAGTTGCTGAAGCATCTTGCTAAGAGGAACTTCCTTCAACTAAAGGGAATTTCGCTCATTGTGGTTAAGTCGTTTTACATCAGTTCTGTTTCCTGCTAATGAGGAAAGGGTACAGGCGGATCTTTACATGTAGATGGCTCTGGCCTTCCTCGTCGAGCAGCGGCTTGGTTGTGCACGGCCGGGGGTTTTTGGCGGCAAGCACCAAACTTGCCTCCAGTAGCTTTCTCCTCTAAGGCATCCTTCTTCAGTTAAGATGCTGAGGCATCTTGTTTGAAGGAACTTCCTTCAGCTAAAGGAAATATCGCTCATTGTAATTAAGCCGTTTTTTCATCAGTTCTGCTTCTTGCTAATGAGGAAAGAGTGCAGGCGGAGCTTCACTTGTAGATGGATCTGGCCCGCATCGCCGAGCAGCTGTTTGGTTGTGCAGGGCCGAGGGTTTTTGGCGGCAAGCACCTATCGCTGATTGTGGCTAAGCCGTTCCTACAACAGTTCTGTTGCCTGCTGACGAGGAAAGAGTGCAGGCGGAGCTTACCTTGACAAGGCTCTTGTCTGCCCCGTCTAGCAGCGGTTTGGTTGTGCACGGCCGAGGGTTTTTGGTTTCAAGCCCAGACTTGCCTCCATTAGTTTTCTCCTCTGAGGCATCTTTCTTCATTTAAGATGCTGAGGCATCTTGTTT
>JNEY01000029.1:450451-498381 GCA_020875895.1 Aphelenchus avenae | reverse complement strand
CCCCCCCCCCCCCCCCCCCCCCCCTCCGGACCCGTTTCAACGTTCCGTTCTTTAACGTTCCCAACAATGGCGTGCCGTTTGCGCTAAAACGGCACGGAATGGCCAAGCGGAACGGAACGGAACCCAAAGCGGCACATTTTATGGCGCTGTTCCGTGACGGAACCGTCTATAGCCAGCATCCTCGCACATCGAGGCATATTGTTGCTTTGTTACTGAGTCTAGGAGGCGTTTCGACGCCAAATGCCTACGTGTAAGGTTGAGCAAAAGGGGGTCTTTCAGTATTGTCGTTTTTATGGTTTTTGCCACAGACGAGGCACGATCCACGCATAGGGCGAGTACCGCATACGTAGACTGTACTTAATGGCGGGAGGTAAAGGAGCTTAAGCGGCGAAACTGACGGCGGAAGCACATTTAACGAAAAAGCCCGAGTTGGGCTGCCCGACCTAACTTTTCTCTAGAGCACGAGTCCGCCGCTAAAGATGCACCATTCTTCCAAGTTGCGTTCTTCAGTTGCATGCTAAAGATTTGAGGGAAACACTCTGTTGAGACAACGCTCTAATTTAATCCGCCTTGTAAGGTTCCTGGGCTACATTCACGTGTCCTTGGGTGAAAAATTCCCGTATCCTATCGTTAGTCGGCTGCTTACTTTGAGCTCTCCAAGGCGGTTCTTCGCAACCATCGTTGTCGAGGTGAGAGATGTGCTGTAGCTGCTCAAACCTACGAACACATCCCTGCAATGGCAAGTATATGTTCGTTGTGCTATAGAAAAAGATGTGCAACATTGGCACATTTCAAGACCGAAAATTCCATAAATCACGGAAGTCGCGCAAGTACGGCGGACGGAGAAAAGTGGAACGAGTTGAATTTTCCGCTGCGGATGCAACGAACAAACTCTACTGCACGCCCTCGGGAGGCCATTGACATTTTTTGCAGCCAGCCGATGCCACCCTCTCACGTCGCGCCACGGCCGAGAGCCGGCCGAATCCCACGGCGCTATTGCCACACGGCACTTATGACGTCAAGCCAGCGTGCTCACACGCGCCCTGCGCCTTTGTCCGTTACTGGCGGAGAGTACGCCTTTTTGTTGCGCAAGAATTCTTGGCAGTTCAGAGAGCGATACGTTAAGCATTTTGGTAACCTCCAGTTTCAGCCATGCATCATTTAATGCATGTAAAGCTAAATCTTGCGGCAGCCCGCCAACGTATTCGGCATGACGAAAAAAACACATGCAGACGATGTTAGCTCCCACTGGGACAGGACGCTGCCTGCCGGCATTTTTGCCATTAAGGCCGCCAAATCTGGCCACATCAAACGAGGATTAAAGATGTGGTCTTCGCGTATCCTTGTACTATGCCGTCATAGGTAAAGTTCGGCAATAGGCAAACGCTCGGCACACATCTGCGGATTGCAAAAAACGTTCTTGTTATACGAATGTTTTCTTGAATAAGTGGTTTCTTTTTGCCTATGCGTCCATTCCGACCAGGTAACAATACCACCGGGTTAAGTGAGTGAAGTAACGCAAAGGAGGAGGCGGCCCGTGGCTGTTTGGACGGAATGCGCCTTCCAACAGAAGCTCATTTAATCGACTTTGGCGATTCCTGGTTATGAACCAGTAACCAATATTGAGACGTTTGCCCCACATCGTTCTAAGTGATTCCCAACATGGCCGTTACATTATTAGCTCGTGGCTAAAGCCAAACGGGAATTCACGCAATGGTAAGCGTGTACGCCATTGTCAGCGCCATATGAACGGAGAACTCGTGCGGCATCGATTTAACCAGTGCAATTCTAATAAGCACCGGATGTGAACGCTTTCGCCTGTTAACGGAGCGCCTAACAGAATCGCTAGGGTTGTCAGGGTACAAAATTACTTCTTCGTATCCTACGAAAGGACATGTTTTCGATTGAATTTGGAGTTTCTGCATTAGTGATTGATGCTAGCTGGGATTGAACTGCACTTACAAGTGGATAGGGCATGTGTGTCATTCACTGCGTCACAAACAAATCCAATTTCGGTAAGTAATATGTCCATTAAGCATTCCGAAAGGGAGGGTACATTTTTTGATTTCCCAATGAAGAGGGAGCCTTCCGAGACATCCTTGTTACGTACTTTATAAAGTTACGTTGTGGCTTGACGACCAATATCGTCGATATCCTGCCATAGGCTGTCAGAACATAGAAATACGGGCTTCCGTTGTCACTGTTGCCGCACAACAAGGTAATTTTAGGTAGACGGCACTTTGAATAAAATAAATTGATGTTAGCTGTTAGCCGTTAGCTGGGATTTCCGTGAAGCATTGTCAGTCAGGCCCAAACGGCATAGGATGTAAGATGTATAGATAGAGGACCTTTAGCCAAGTCGTGCCGCTACGTAATCGCATACCTGATCCCGTGTACAATACGGATGGCGGGTGGCATGGCACTAACCGTCCATATGACTAATGACACTTGTTTGGAAGTTTTGCGATGCAAACGTCCGTACTGAGAATCTTTATTTAATCAAGAAGAAACTGATTAACACTTGATGCCTACGCTGTGCTAAGTAACTCTGTCCGGGTACAGCGTTTTGAGTGCCCCCTTAGCGACTAGGGATTCTTAACGGCATGAATGTCTGAAAAAGAACGACAAAAACGTCGTCAGACCGGTATGATAATGTGTTTCCGTGGTGGCCGAGTCAATCTCTACCACCTTACTGCATGTCACCGGTGCATGTCCACCAATACCGCAATGCGAACGCTACGCTGATGAAGTCTTGTCGACTAAGAATAGCCACAACGGGCCTTGACCACATAACAATATCATAAAGACGTTTATACGAAAATTTATCGTGGTAGCATGCGACTCTGATTTGACAATACGATGCTGCTACGGCAATGCGATACCGCTGCGTTCATGCGGTACCGGTAGTGCCATGCGATTCGATAACGCTATCGCACCGCAAACGCATGCTACTTCCGCACGTCACTTACGCGGATTCAATAGCTTCACAAGGGCCCATCCGGGAAATTCTTTCACACTACGCGGCTTTTGTTTCCGTACTAGCTACGAATCTGCATTGTTTCACGCAGACATAAAAGTGAGCATTCGTTTTCCTCTCATTATCAGTGTTCCCACGAAAGATGGGCCCTCAAAAGACTACGAGCTTGTTGAGGCGCTTGCTCATTCGTACTGGGCATACGCTTCCTGGTGGGCCATGTGGCGCGTCTTGCCCTTCCTCTGGTGTCTCATTTGGTGTGGGCATGCTGCATCGGAGTTCGAGTTCTCTATGCGACAGGAAACCACCGTGATCCGGGAGAGTCTTCACTACCACGAATCAACGAGTAAGGTTTTTACGGATGCTGACACTGGCATAACGCCTTCCTTTCACTTTTGAGCGAAAAGATAGCCAACAGAACAGCGTCGTTGATTTTGCGTCAATAAACTGAAGGTTTTGAATAACGATCTGGAAACCGATGTACGGTAGAGCGTACCGTGCTGGAGCCCGTTCCATGCTCCGTACCGTACCTGCAAGGATCATAGTACGTCGTGAGCCCAGGCGTAACTGCGTTTGCGTCCACATATTTCCGGCGAATGGTGAAATATTTGCAGATGGTTTTGCCTGAAATTTGTGGCAGATTTCGCGGTAGATGCCTGTACCCAAACAGGATACGGTACTAGAGATCGGGAAGCCGAAGCCGTATCGTACCAGGGAGTAAAATAGTGCCGCAACTCGACAAGATACCTTCCTTAGTTTTGAGACGTAAAGAGCTTTTATGGAGGTCCAACTGTTCGAAGCCTAACAGAGCGTATCCCCACCTACGATCCACTTTTCTCAGATTTCATGCTCGACTTTGCCTGCGAAGGCCTGCCTTTTCGTTCGGCTCGAATCGGCTCGCGATGCTTCGTTGCCGTACCCCGGCGATCCGGAAACGACATTAACTCCGTCTGCGGCGGCCTTTTTCCCGGTTCAAGCGAGGAGGAGTTCACACTTGTGAGCAGACCTGCTACGATCGACCGCGCAGAGATACAGCAGGAGCTCTTCCGTACGCGCATACTAAGGGTCAGTGAAACCCCAAAGTTTTTCTGGTAACCATTGCAAAGTGGTTGATAGCGCGGTAAACTAGAAAATGCATGCCGTTTTGGTGTCCGCTTTCCAAGTTTTTTTTTCACTTTCTCCGGCTAAGTTGGTCAGATTTCGGAAAGAATACTAAACCCGCAAAACAACGATCAAGTAAGAGTTGGCATGGAAGCTGCAATAGGCTATTATACGCTGTGTGGTACAGCGTGGGATGCGCTAGTCCATTATATAGGGCGTGCAAGTGAAAAACATTACTGTTGAGGTCCAACTCGGGACGCCAACTGAAAAAGCTATGGTTAAGTACACGGTAGCGTGAAAACCGTCCTGCTGTTTCAGCAAAACCTACGGTACAGCGTTTCGTTTCACTATGAGTCGAGATCCTACATCGAAGTGATCGACGCAACAGAAACGCATCGAAGCAAACGGGACGCGTCCGACGAGTTCGTTCTCTGTCAAGTGGGTAAGTGCTTACTTAATGACTTGACATCATCATCATCATAAACTCAGCGAGCGAAACAATTTGCCCATCCGGCTACACAAAGCTGCATCGCGGCTGCTACAAGTACAACTCGCAAGAGGTCAAATACGATGACGCCGTCGAAAAATGTCGTAAAGAGAACGGTCACCTGGCGACGGTCAGCAACGACGAAGAAAATCGGCTTGTCGCAAGTGAGTTGCCCCCGGATACTTTCCTCCGCGATGCAGGATAACATGCTTAAAGTTTCAACAAACCGTTAAGATCTCTGCCGCAATGATCAGAAAAGCGTGTGGTTAGCAACGGAGCTCGAGGCTAGCCCCAAACAGTGGGTTCATTCTGCGGGTCCTCACAGACGTCCGCATTACTTCCGATGGCTTCGGTTTGAGGACGGTTCGCGTCACTTGTTTTGGACGAAGTACAACGAGATTTGCAGGCATGGGGCCATCTCAATGTGCTGTTCTCGTTCCCAAAAGTGGGCCTATGTTTGGGTACTGGAAGAACGTTCGAAGCTCGGGAAACAAGTACGTGTTCACCGTTACACTTGGATCATGCAGCGGGCCCTGATACCAACCTTTCTGAGTAGGTACGCGTACGTTTGTCAGCGTGGACCGGAACCAGGGAAGCCCGGCGACGACAACATTCCCGTTTACACTCCACCGACAACTGCGGTTACGGAAGGTTAGTCGAATGTAGTCGTATGGCTACTCGACCATCGCCGTCCTGGTTTTGCAATGAAACAAGCATTAGGACTGAATTTCCCTTTTTACAAGCCTAAATTAAGTCCAAGCAAATCCAGCGGCATGGGGATATTCAGGATGAAAGTCCAGCGAACGTGCTTAAAACCAGGATTAAATCGTTCAAAATCAGTCGCCTTTTTTGTTCTCGAAACCTACTCTCAGCGTCTCATACCCATAGTGTAAACTTGCACTTCTCGCTTTGCTCTCAGCAGCACTGATAAAGCAGGATTATTATGCGGCTTCGTCGAGCTTAGCAAACCAGGTACTAAGACTAAGGTTGATCTTTATCAGTCCCAATTTGGGCTATTACAACCAAAAATTTTGGACGAAATTATATGCCCGACCCGCACACCAGATACAAGCGCATCTTTAGAAGTTACAACGGCAACGCTTGATACCGGGACAGTGCCTTTGGAAACTGTACCGGCTACCGATGTAAACACAATAATACCGCCAACGCCGTACGAACCCAGTCCAGATCCTACAACGAGAGAAGGTGGATTCTCAATTTTCTTTAAAATCGGCCCTCATTCGGTGTGTGCATGCGCGTGGCTAGGAAAAAAGCTTATGGCCGTTCAAAGTTTCAAAATTTGACTCCTGCTGACATGCGATAGCGAGCGGTATGCACGCATGCGCATGGTGGTTAAGAAAAAGACATTTTGTCAAATATGCCCCAAAAAGGGTTACAAGAATGGAGAACCTGCAAATAGCATCCATTTCCAGAAATCGTTTCTCTAGGGGCCGGGGTAGGGGGTTTTGTCCTGCTAAAGCGGTATGCACGCGTGAGCATAGCGGTTAAGAAGGCTATAACTTGTCAAATCAAGTTACCGTATTTTCTCTAATAAACACCCCCNCGCGAAGCGGCCGCCTTCCACTCGTGTTCCACTAGAGATGTGCTCCTCGTTGAAGGAGCACCCTTCTTCGAAGCTTCGTTATCCAGCTGGATGCTACCGATAGGAGGGAGGACTATTCTCTCTTACCACCCTTTTCTCCCTCCGCCATTGTATCTGGGGCGTTTAGCCTGACGCTTACCTTGAGCTCTCCAAGGCGGTTCTTCGCAACCATCGTTGTCGAGGTGACAGATGTGCTGTAGCTGCTCAAACCGACGAACACATCCCTGCAATGACAAGTATATATTCGTTGTGCTATAGAAAAAGATGTGCAACATTGGCACATTTCAAGACCAAAAATTTCATAAAGCACGGAAGTCGCGCACATACGGCGGACGGGGAAAAGCGGAACGAGTTGAATTTTCCGCTGCGGCAGCAACGAGCAAACTCTATTGCTGTTCCTGCCGCCGGGAGGCCATTGACATTTTTTGCAGCCAGCCGATGCCACCCTCTCACGTCGCGCCACGGCCGGGAGCGGGTCGAATCCCACGGAGCTATTGGCACACGGCACTTATGACGTCAAGCCAGCGCGATGGCACGCTGCCCGCCCGCCCTGCGCCTTTCTCCGCTAGCGGCGAAGAGTACGCCTTTTGTTGCACAATAATTCTTGGCAGTGCAGAGAACGATACGTTAAGCATTTTGGTAACGTCTAGTCTCAGCCCTACATTACTGAAATGCATGTAAAGCTAATTTTTGCGGCCTAAAGCCAAAAGATTCGGCATGACGAAACAAAAACGCATGCAGACGATGTTGGCTCCCACGGGGCACGACGCTGTCTGCCTGCATTTTTGCCATTAAAGCCGCCAAATCTGGCCACATCAAACGGGTATAAAAGCTCTTCGGTCTTCGGCGTATCCTGGGACTATTGCGTATTACGGTTAGAGGAGAGTCTGGTAAAATTCGGAAATAGGCAAAACACTAGGTACATGGCTTAAGAGGTTCTCTGTTCCTTACCCAGGATTTCGGACGTTCTTGCCCAACATTCTTTTGTTTCATTAAGGTTATTTCTGTTTACTCCATTTTAGCCAACTGCCACTTCCAGTTTGTTTGCTACGCAGTGCGCAAGCTAAAATGACGTGATTCAAACGAGAAGCCGTACATGGCGTTAGGAAGGAATTTCGGTTAAAGACATATAAGCAACTTCGCGATGTCTGGCTAAGATAAGCTTACTGAATCAGAGATGTTTTTTGCACGCTGGTTTATTATATTTCCTACAAGAACAAGCACAATAGCTCTAAAGAAGACGGGGGTTCAGGTAAAGTGGCGTTTTAATATTGCGAGCGGTAAATAAACGAAGCGACTCATGTGCATTGATTTTACCCGTGCAACTCTAACAAGCACCGGATGCCGACCGCTTCCGTGTGTTTGCCGGCTACCTAACGGAGCCGCAAGGGTTGTTAGCATACAAAATTGTGTTCTTCGTATCGTGCGTAAGGACATGCTTTCGACGGATTTCGTGCTTTGCATACGCTTGCGCTCAGTACATGATAGGATTCAGCTTATCTCTGCAAGAAGCGACAAAAGCATTTCAGTCTTCAGCAAATCCTCCGGCCTCGCGTTGCCGTGAATGGGATTTGTAAGTCTCGGTAAATCTCGGTAATTGGCCAAGCGATAGCTACGGGCTTGAGACAGTTTATTCTGTCTTTCTGGAGTATTTCGAACCATGTGGAATCGGAATCTTAGGTTTTGTTAGGTAATCCGTTCTCGGCTATGAGGCTAAGCTCCATCTTGACCCACTAACGAAAAAGAAAACAACAAAGATGCACAAAGCCGTCTGGAAAGAATGTGTCATCCGAATAAAGGCCCTTTTAAACTTTTCTAGCTATAGACGCTTGCTGAATTAGTGCCGTTTGGCGCCCATGCGTAGTGTGATTTTCTACGCGGTCGATGCTTACCCAGGGGTCAAGTCACACGGGAGCTCGTGTAATAGAAACGAGTGACAGCTAAGTGCTACAAGCCGCACAAAAGCAAAAGTAATCATAAGTAGTTCGATTTAACCAATGCAACCCTAATAAGCAACGGACGCCGAACGATTCGACCGCCGAAGGTAGTCGCTAGCGTTGTTAAGCACCAAATTAGGTTCTTCGTATCGTGCGAAAGGACATGTTTTCGACACAATTTGGAGACTAGGTATGTATTTGCGGGCTGGGATTCATCTGCACTTACAATTGCGCATTTCCTGCGTCAAAAACAAAGCTGATTCTGTCCACTGTACTTAGCAGTATCTTCGTTCCGAGTAGAAGGGGTTAGAACCAATTCCTAACGAAAAGGAGGCCAAACGATACAATTTATTTGCCATATGCAGCAGGCGGTCTCATATGGAAACATCATGACTTGGCGACCAAGATCGTTGCTGTCCTGTCCTGCATTAGTCGTTAAACAATGAAAATGTGGAATTCAGGCGCAACTTTTGCCGCAGAAAACGACGGTAAAGTGGATGCACACTTTGAATGAAATAAACGCCGTCCTATTATTCAAATAGAAACGACATAGGAAGTAAGGTGCACAGAAACATGACGTCCGAACCAGCCGTGTCGCCACGGAATGGCATACATGATCCCATGCAGTACGGATGGCGAGTGATATGGAATTAACCGTCCGTACGGCAAATGACACTTGGTTCAGAATTTTGCGATGCGACTGCCCGCACTGATCGTCCGTCCTGCTGCTACGTTTCCTGTTTTTTATTTGATCAACAAGACACTGGTTAACGCTTGATGCCTACACTGTGCTCAGCAACTCTGCCGAGGTGTAGCGTCATGAGTGTCCTCTTAGAGACTAAGGGATTCTTAACAGAATGAATGTTTGAAAGTGAACGACAGAAACATGACCAAACGGTATGCAAATTTCTTACCACAGTGGCCGAGTCAGTCTCTACCACCTTACCGCATGTCCATGGTCTACCGGCGCATGTCCAGCCAATACCGCAATGCAACGCTATGCTCCTGAAGCTTGTTGACTAAGAATAGCCGAAACGGCCCTTGCCCACATGACAATATCATAAAGACGTTTATACGAAGATCTATCGCGGTAGCATGCGATGCTGATGTAGCAATAAGATGCCGCTACGATAGTGCGATACCGCGGCATTCCATGCGGTAGCGGGTGCCATGCGATGTGACAACGCTGTCGCACCGCAAACGCATATTTCTTCCGCATGTCACTTACGCGGATTCAACACCTTCACCGGAGCTCAGCCCCGAAAATTCTCTCACACTACACGGCTTTTGTCTCTGCCGTACCAACTACAACGCTGGGCTGTTTCACGCAGCCATAAAAGTGAGCATTCGTTTTCCGCTCATATCAGTCTTCCCACGAAAGATGGGCCGTCAAGACACTAAGAGCTTGTTGAGGCGCTAGCCTCATTCGTACTGGGCATACGCGTCCTGGTGGGCCATGTGGCGTGTCTTGCCCTTCCTCTGGTGTCTCCTTCGGTATGGGCATGCTGCAACGGAGTTCGAGTTCTCTATGCGACAAGAAACCACCGTGATCCGGGAGAGTCTTCACTACCACCAATCAACGAGTAAGAACGTTTACTGAGGCTGAAACAGGCAAAACACCTTGTTATCACTTTCGCGCAAAAAAAGATAGCCCACAGAAGAGCGTTGTTGCTCTTGCGTCAGTAAGCTGAATGTTTTGAATAACGATCTGGAAACCGAAGTACGGTAGAGCATACCGTACTGGAGCCCCGTTCCGTGCTCCGTTCCGTATCTGTACGGAACATAGTACGTCGTGGGCCGAGGCTTAGCTGCGTTTGCGTCCACAGACTTCCGCCGAACGGTCAAATGTTTGCAGATGGTTTCGCCTCAAATTTGTGGCAGATTTCGCTGTCGATGCGTGAGCCCAAATACGTACAGTACTAGAGATCGGGAAGCCGAAGCCTTATCGTACCAGTATGGTACGGAGTAAAATAGGGCCGCAACAGGACAAGACACCAATTCCTAGTTTTGAGACGTAGAGTGTTTGAAGCCTAACAGAGCGTATCCCCACCTACAGTCCACTTTTCTCAGATTTCATGCTCGACTTTGCCTGCGAAGGCCTACCTTTTCGTTCGGCCCGAATCGGCTCGCAATGCTTCGTTGCCGTACCTCGGCGATCCGGAAACGACATAAACTCCGTCTGCGGCGGCCTCTTTGCAGGTTCAAGCGAGGAGGAGTTCACACTCGTGAGCAAACCTGCTACGATCGACCGCGCAGAGATACAGCAGGAGCTCTTCCGCACGCGCATACTTAGGGTAAGTGATAACCTAAAGTTCTTCTCCAAAAGGTTGAGAAGTGGTTGATAGCGCGGTAAACCAGACGTTCTATGTCGTTTTGGTGTCCGCTTCCCAAGTTTTCTTTTTTCATTTTCTCCGGCTAAGGTAGTCAGATTTCGAAAAGAACACTGAACCCGCACATGGAAGCAGCGATAGGCTATTATACGCTGTGTGGTACAACGCGGGGTGCGCTAGTCCATTATATAGGGCGTGCAAGCGAAAAAGATTACTGATGAGGCTTAACTCGGGACGCGCAATGAAAAAGCGATAGTGACGTACATGGCAGCGTGAAAACCGTCCTGTTGTTTCAGCAAAACCTACGGTACAGCGTTTCGTTTCACTACGAGTCGAGATCCTACATCGAAGTGATCGACGCAACAGAAACACAGCGAAACAAACGGGACGCATCCGACGAGTTTGTTCTCTGTCAAGTGGGTAAGTGCTGACTTAAATGACTTGACGTCCCGTCACCATGAACTCAGCAAGCGAAACAATTTGCCCATCCGGCTACACAAAGCTGCATCGCGGCTGCTACAAGTACAACTCGCAAGAGGTCACATACGACGACGCCATCGAAAACTGCCGTAAAGAGAATGGTCACCTGGCGTCAGTCAACAACGACGAAGAAAATCGGCTTGTCGCAAGTGAGTTGCCCCCGCATACTTTCCTCCGCGATGCAGGATAACATGCTTAAAGTTTCAACAAACCGTTAAGATCTCTGCCGCAATGATCAGAAAAGCGTGTGGTTAGCAACGGAGCTCGAGGCTAGCCCCAAACAGTGGGTTCAATCTGCGGGTCCACACAGACGACCGCATTACTTCCGATGGCTGCGGTTTGAGGAAGGTTTGTGTCGCTTGTTTTGGAGGAAGTACAACGAGATTTGCAGGCATGGGGCCATCTCAATGTGCTGTTCTCGTTCCCAAAAGTGGGCCTACATTTGGATACTGGAAAAATGTTCGCAGCTCGGGAAATAAGTACGTGTTCACCGTTACGCATGGATCATGCTGAGTAGGTACGCGTACGTCTGTCAGCGTGGACCAGAACCAGGAAAGCCCGGCGACGACAACATTCCCGTTTACACTCCGCCGACACCTGCGGTTACGGAAGGTTAGTCGAATGTAGTCGTGTGGCTACTCGATCACTCGCCGTCCTGGTTTTCGCAATGGGCCAGGCACTAGGACTGAATTTCTTTTCTAAGATTAAGATTTGGCGGAAATTTTGGATTAACTTTTACTAGCAAACCTCTTCGACGAAATTTTTAACTTTGCTACCAGGAAGATGAAAAATTTAAGATATAAATGACGAGAGAGGTTTAGTTGATCTTTCTTAGTCCGAACTTGGACTAAGAATAAGACAACCAAAAGTTTGGACGAGCTTGGTGCCGGATCCCTACCGCAGCTACAAGCGCGTCTTTAGAAGTTACAACGGCAACGCTTGATATCGGGACAGTGCCTTTGGAAACTGTACCTATTACCGATGTAAACACGATAATACCGCCAGCGCCGTACGAACCCATTACAGATTCCACAACGAGAGCAGGTGCCTTCTCAGTTTTCTTTAAAACCGGCCTTTATAAAGCCTTTTACCTGGTCCAAAAATCGGAAGGGTCCTCCGTACCATGCGGTGTCCCGGGGTTGTACACTATAACTGCCCTGGTACAAACGCAGCTTTAGACCTTACTACGCCTGATCCGTGGACAATACCCTCGGAAACGGTACCTATTGACAACGGAGACACAATAATACCGCCATCGCCGGAGGTTCCCACAACCAGAGTAAGAGCATCGTGCCATTGCTCCGTCACGCATTACGACGATTGCAGATGGCGCCGTCCGAAGGCCCACCAATAGTGGACCCGGGACCACCGGGCGGTTCCGGCGCGAACTCGTGTCCACCAGGCTGGACTCACTACTGGCCTAGCAACAAGTGCTTCAAAGTAGGACCTGGAATTACAGCTAGCATGCGTTTTCGTTCAGGTAAACGTCGTTGTGGGCCTTACCACGTTTGAGCAACAACTGGAATCGTGCAAGAGCCAGAACGGTACATTGGCCGCGATTCACAGCGCTCACGAGCAACGCTTCGTATTCAGTACGCTTTCCCTCCTAAACATTATTATTTTTGCTTAAAACGATATGAATCTCCTGCATTTTCAGACCTCACGAAGCAAGTAGTCCAACTGGCGACGTGCAAAGTGTGGATTGGACTGTGCGACAAAACGCGCAGAACAGTGTGGCAGTGGTCAGACGGAACTGCATACGACTACACGTATTGGCAACTGAACCAGCGGGATAACAAAGCCTCAAGCGAGTTTTGCGTAGCTCTCCAGGTGCGGGAGCTTGCAAGAATTGTATCGGAGAATGGATTAGGAAGTCCGTTAAAATAACTAAAACTGCAGCCGAAGTGTGGCTTTTACTAACAACAAGCCTGATGCTAGCTGGGTTTGACCAAGAATTTTCGCCGGACACACTGTTAGGTAAAAATTGGCTGGACTAAGCTACAGCGTGGCTTAATGCACGCACTCGCTTAGACCGCACGCATGCGACCTTCTGCATGCGGTGCTACTTGCATCAATGTAGACATGCACGCTCCAGCATGGCAAGCTTCATGCATCCTCCTCATTGTATCCTTTTCAGCGTTCTTTGCATGATACAAACTTTGGGATTCACGTATTGTATCTTGGATTCGTGTAAATTACATGCTCCTGCATGAGATACCGCTGGGTATGCAAGGCTGCATGCATGCATGTCCCAGGCGTGGTATGCCGCATGCATTCACCAAAAATGAAGTTATCCCCTAGTTACCTTTTGGTAACTTTTACAATACATCGATCGTTGTTAAACCGAGAAGCCTTCCATGCGTCGGGTGAGCGCATATAAGTTCTGGCATAGGACGCCAGCGCGTAGGTAGCGCGTACAATGCCTACGACGGCACGACGCGATTGTACGACGCGACGTCGCAAAAAACAATACGACAACCTGTCGTATGCACGCGTACAATGAAAAGTTGTCGTACGACAATTCTGTCGTACAAAAGTCGTACGACGCGACAAAATGTCGTACGACATGGGTGCGTGCAATGGGTACGACAAGTTTCATGCGACAGGCCGATTTATTCGTCCNCATGATTTGCACAGTCTTCGGAAAATGCCTTGCATTTTGCTCGACATAACCCAACTCCTACTTGAAAAAGGTTACTTTATCAGTAATTTCGTCCTTTCCTTTTTGCGTGAGTAGATGGCAGCGTTGGCACACCCATTTCTCTGTTTGCTAACGTCGACGGCTGAGCACGAGCGCCTCTATGATACGCCCTACTTCCGGTGGGCAATCGCACCGGTGATCTGTGATTCATCCGAGCCATGTGCACGCGAAAGCGTTCTAGAGTTGACCGAAACATGCAGTAGCGTGTAAAGACGAAAGTTTATCGCTCTCTTTGTGATTCTGACACGTACGATTCTTTATAAATTTTGACGGTGACACATGAGAACTCTTTTCACATGCTCACTACCTCTATAAATCACTCTATGACTAGGATTTGTTCTTCTCCCGCCCGGCGGTGATGAAACTGCCCAATGAAGCGCTGCTCGACGCCTTTAACTGCCTCGACCGTGGCAACCTTGACGCCGTTCAGTTCTGCACCAAGCGGTTCCGAGGCCTCGTCGACGGCCTCAGCAGCGTGTGCCTGCGGTACCTTCATTACGCAGGCATCTACCAGTCATCGGCCGATTTACCACTCGGCTGTAGTCGTCGGCAAGAACCTTCGTTTTGGTACACTATGAACTGTGAACGAATCGACGGTTTGACGGGCGCTATAAGTGACCTGGAAATTGCGGAGACGGAGGAACGTGCTGGGGAACGCTTCGGAACGATGATCGCTTCGTCGTACGTCAAAGAGCTGAAGATTATTGGCGTACCCCTGACTCACGCCCTCTTTCTCCCGATGCTGGTAAGTCGCAACTACCGTAAAAGCTCTAATATAAGACGTGTTCTAATATAAGACGTCCCCTAATAGAAGACGCGCGTCAAAAATTTCAACGTTGACTTGTCACAGACACATGTTTAGAATACGTTTTAGACCATAACTATTCATTTTAGACGAGAACTATTTGTCACCAAAATTTTGCTAAATCCATAGGGGGACCCTTTACAACTTTTACGAAACCCTCGAAAATTTGACCATCGAAAATTAGAAGACGGGCGTCTTATATTAGAGCTTTTACGGTATCCGGTCAATTCAACTGGCCGAACCCTGATAAAGAGATTAGCAGCTCGTGGTCGGATTGGGGAAATTCGAGTTCCCCAGCTTCTCGAATCACCATTTTACAGTTTCGAAGCCGCTCAAAATTCTACTACCCTCCCCGCCCCCCACCAAACGACCCCAACATGACTTCCATCATACTTGGCTTACCATCGAAGTACAA
This sequence comes from Aphelenchus avenae, assembly GCA_020875895.1. Lineage (NCBI taxonomy): Eukaryota > Metazoa > Nematoda > Chromadorea > Rhabditida > Aphelenchidae > Aphelenchus > Aphelenchus avenae. Next base: position 483,548 of record JNEY01000029.1, on the reverse strand, counting down.
ACCACTACATGCGTAAAATAGCACTTAAAGCATTTACGAACCGATTTTAAAGACCATATGAATTAGGAATATTTATCAAAATAAAGCCTTAGACTCGAAGTACACATGCGCCCAAGGCAGTTGTACCTTAGAGCGCGGGGTCTAACAGAGAGGTGTTATTAGAGAAAATACGGTACGTCAATCTGAAAGTAAAAGTTTAACAGCCTGCCTTAAACAAAATTGCGATACAAGAAGATTGAGTACTGGATGAATGCAGTAGCGCTACAACTCATGATCTATCTCATTGGTATACCTAAGTTATCACCGATAGCGGCGCCGGCGCTAGTAGTGAAAATATCGCATCTAAAAACCTTTTACCCAGTCCGAAAATTGGTAGGGTCCACCTTGCCATGCGATGCCCTGTGACTGAGCGCTAGGACGTCGACGGTTCAAACGCAGCTTTAGACTTTACAACGCCTGATCCATGGACAGTACCCTCGGAAACGGTTCCAATTGATAACGGGGACACAATAGTACCGCCATCGCCCGAGGAACCGACAACCAGAGTAAGAGCATCGTGCCATTGCTCCGTCACGCATTACGACGATTGCAGATGGCGCCGTCCGAAGGCCCGCCAATAGTGGACCCGGGACCACCGGGCGGTTCCGGCGCGAACTCGTGTCCACCAGGCTGGACTCACTACTGGCCTAGCAACAAGTGCTTCAAAGTAGGACATGGATAATTACAGCTAGCATGCGTTTTCGTTCAGGTAAACGTCGTTGCGGGCCTTACCACGTTCGAGCAACAGCTGGAATCGTGCAAGAGCCAGAACGGTACATTGGCCGCGATTCACAGCGCTCACGAGCAACGCTTCGTATTCAGTACGCTTTCGCTCCTTAACATTATTATTTTTGCTTAAAACGATATGAATCTCCTTCATTTTCAGACCTCACGAAGCAAGTAGTCCAGCTGGTGACGTGCAAAGTGTGGATTGGACTCTGCGACATAACGCGCAGAACAGTGTGGCAGTGGTCAGACGGAACTGCGTACGACTACACGTACTGGCAACTGAACCAGCGAGATAACAAAGCCTCAAACGAGTTTTGCGTGGCTCTCCAGGTGCGGGAGCTTGGATTTTAAAGAATTTCACCTGAAAGAACGGAAAGAACATCACTGCTCGATGCACGCAATTGTACAGTCCGCTTGGACTGCACGCATGGGTGCTGCTGCATGCGGCCACGTATTTATTTTTTAAACGATCGAAACTACATGCTTCTGCATGCGGTACCCCTTGGAATGCAAGACTGCACGCGTGCATGTCCCAGGCATATGCCGCATGCATTTATCTAAAATGAACTTATCTCGTGGTTATCTTTTGGTAACTTATACAAGGGCATTGATCGTGGGTAATCCGAGAAGCACTCTCTGTCTGGGGTGAGCACATGAGAATTCGAAACTGTTCGTTATAGTAATTCCGGAAGAGCTGAATGCCATTTTGTCCATTCGCCAGTAATCAGCTGTTGTTTACAAACAAACGCAACTTCAGATGGACAAAGGCTATGGCCAATGGCTTCACACCACCTGTGACGACCGCAACGTTCCCGCCGGACTGTGTCAGCTGACGCCACATCATGACAATCAACCGGTAAACGCCAAGCATTGAAAACCATCGTGTGCGCTCTGATTGTAGGGCTTCGAAACGCCGGCTCAACCGCCAGAGGTAGAACCTACGTATCCACCTGGAGTTTGGCCACCACTAGACCAGTGCGGCCCTGGTTGGGCCTACTACGCGTCTGCACGCAAATGCTATAAGGTACCAAGGGATTTGAGGGGGGGTACAAGGGATCTGTGGGGACCTTCGTGCGGGCCTCAATACCGTGGAGCCGGCTATTAACCCACGGATCCGGGTCAGCTCTCGTTGCAGATGATAGGTGGTGGACCTTGCCGAACTCATACGAGAAAATTTATAGTCAAAACGATAAAGTATCGAATACTATTACTAAGTTACTACGAAGCACTTGTCGACGGGCGGTTGCCATTCATTCGATGTGCAAGCCTAGTTAAGGCAATACCACGTGGCACCCTATGGGTTCCTGCTTTGGTTAGCATGGTCAGTTGAAAATTACTAGAACCGCAAGACCTGCGGCCATCGGCTTCAACTCCGATGTTTGTATTGCACATCCACAGAGTAGGTAGGCCTGTAAGTGGTGAATGAATTTTTCCTAAACAGTCAAGCGCACTGCTACGCACCTGCAAGTTTACAACATAAACATGATGATCGAAAAGTTGCAATAGTTTCAAGGAATCGTTGCAGATCATCTACAACGTTGGTCTGGCACCACTGATGACTCAGTTCTGGTATGGGTGCCGAGACATTGGCGGAGAGTTAGCGGCGATTCATAGCGCCCACGAGCAGAGCTTCGTCTACAGCAAGTTTTACGACACAGAACATAACGAACATTCTACGATACAGACCGTAATATAGTGTTTTCATTAAGATCTCGTCACTGCCTTTCCTAAGGCTCAAATTGGCGGTGGCGCTTTGTGGATCGGGCTCCGCGATCCGTCGAAGACGAGGCAGTGGTGCTGGACCGACTGTAGCGCATTCAACTTCACTTTCTGGCAGCAATCGCCGGTCAAGCAGCCGGACAACAGCGACGGGCTTCAGTACTGCGTGGTCATGCGAGCGGACGGCGAAGGCCGTTGGGACGACGTGCCGTGCTCGGTTCCGGCGTACACAGCGGCTATTTGCCAGAAAGTATGTAAACGCTGCTAAGGCCTTTGCTAGGAGTTTATTGTTCATAGGAACTTGGCCCACTTGACCCACCCGTGCCGGCACAAGACCCCAGTCCTCCGCGCTCCAAGTGCCCTGGAGGCCGATGGACCTACTACGCGCCAACGAACAAGTGCTTCTACGTGCGTGTCCGTAGCTTAAATGTGATACGAATAGCGTCGTTAAGGTGTTCCAAAACGGGTCCCATAATGTGCGGTTTAATTCGTTCGAGACGCTCTGTCGCCAAATCTCCGGAGGTCACGCAGCTTCTATCTGGAATCAGCAAGAAAACGAATTCATCCTGAGTGAGTTTCGAAATTTAAAACAATGGAAACTGAGCCGTACCGTACTCCGTACGTACAAACCTATCTTCTATTGTTCTGTATCGTTCTCTGTACCGCACCACGGTACGGCGCACGGTATGTGCAGTAAGAGGTATGCAACGGGACTAAATATCGAGAAACCAAAGCCGTACCGTGCCCGTACCGTGCATTGTACCATATCAATACAGAACGGAGTACGGAACGTGCCGTGATGCAGTGCGGTCCCGGTCTTTATTCGAAATCCTCAAACTTTCGTGGCTTCTTCTAGACTTCGCAAAGCGGATCCTCTTCCCGGCCGGAATACCGAACTTCGCTGCGCACAGCGAGCTTTCCTACTATGCCACGTCGGTGTGGATAGGGTACCACTCGGTCAGTCGCACTCAACATCAGTTCACGTGGGTCGACGGTAGCAGCACGAGCTACACAAACTGGATGAGAGGGACGCCCGGGAAGTGTGCACGAATGGCGGCCAATCAGCCAGACAACTACGCGGGCTCTCAGTTCTGCACAAGAATGACGCTGGGAGGTCCACAGCAGGCTCCAGGGACCTGGGACGATGTGGAATGCACCGGTTCGGTGCCGAAAGACTTTGCTGGCGGCGTTTGCCAGATTCAGCTTGCGGTAAGCTTGACATTAAGGCTGGGTTCTGTTTCCGAATTCTGCAAGTTTCGAAAGTTTTCAGCAATTCTGAAAGGAGCCAGAATGTCGGAATAGACACTAGGCAGAATTAGGTCTTGAAGATCCATTCCGCTAGCTAGATGGCGCGCCTCTAGGCATCACGGGAGCGACTTTTAGGTGTTATGTGTCAAATTTCGATTCTGAAATTCGCCATTACCAAAGTGATTTTCTTTAGTACCTCTCACATAACGATAAGATTGCACCGTTCCTATCCCTCCACATGACCTTGGTTCCCGCTAACTTTCGATGTACCCTCGTAACATCAGAATAAAGACACATTATGGGTTAATAAATTATTTGCCCATTGCTGCTCGGGGAAAAACGTCGTTAAAGTTCTGACAAATCTTGACCTCTTTTTGCAGGAAATCATTGGTAACACTCCACGTACGTATGTTAATGGTTGTTAATCCATTAAGAATTGTTATGGGTCGAAATAGCGAAAAATGGGGAATACAGCAATTAAGGGGGATCATCGAGTTGAAGTGGAGGGAGGGTACACTCTTACCCATAATCAGCTTAAGTTATGCGCATAGACACCTCCTGCACATGATCCTCCTCGAACTGAATCACCACCGAAGGCTGCTGATGAAACGCCAACATGTCCGCACGGCTGGACACCTTATAATGCGACCCACGACCACAAGTGCTACAAGGTAGATTACTATCGCCCATTGATTAAGCGGATTGTGACAGGCGTTCCTAGATTGTAAAGAGCACGATCAACCCGGTTACGTTCAACACGCAACGCAAATCGTGCAGGAACGCCGATAACAGAGCTACACTGGCGACCATCGAGACCGAACATGAAAACAACTTTGTTTATAGTGAGTGTTTGCCTGCTGTGTTAGGAAAAGCGATGTTTGGCTTGTAGATCTAGCGCGGAAGGCTGTCCCTGACAATCACGGCGCGGTGTGGATCGGCCTTCAGGATGCCCACCGAGATCGCGTGTGGACGTGGATCGACGGTACCAAACACAATTACAGGAAGTGGGACAAAGTGGGGAACCAGCCCGACAATCACTGGAAGAATCAGTACTGTGTCTTCCTGCAACTTCCGGGCATCCGCAACGGCATGACTCCACGTTTCTGGGATGACGCCGGATGCGCCAACCGCCAGGATGCACCGTACGCGGCGTGTCATATTCGCCTGCTAAAAACTGGTTGATCACTCTCAACCCAAATGTTAAGTGTCGACGATAAGGGTGCATATCAACCGCAATAAAAATGGCATGTTGGGTTGGTGCGTGAGGGCTTGAGCTGCCGAAGATTCGGGTCGTGTTTGTCTCTCATATTGTTACCAGAAGCGTTGAAGGCAGTAGCATGCGTTGCATTGCAGGAGCATGCCAGGCAGGAGCACGCAATAGAGCATGATAATGCGAGGCAGGCCATGCGATGCAGCTAGAGAATTCATGACAGGCGTAGCGATGCGGCATGAGCATGCGAGGCAGAACCACCTGGGCGCATTCTCATGCTATGCATTGCGCAAGGGAGACAGAACACAGAAACTGTGAAAATGAGCAATGAGCTAGGGAAGGTTCCAACAGGGACGCATTAGCCCACCATAGTAAATTATGTTTTCTACGGGCATACCGCATGATTGTGCATGCGGCAGCGCTTAGTATATGCATGATAACCATATGCCTGCACACAGTACGTCATGCGAATTTTCCTACATCCTGTTCGCACGCGCTACCGCCTGGTACGCATGACTGCACGCACGCACGCCCAAAGTAGGGCATGTTTTATGCATTTTCGTCAAACGTTAAATTATCCGCCAGTAACATTTCGATAAGTTCTATTTAAATTCTATTGCGTTTAAACCCTATGCCTCTATGAGCGAAGCCATGCGAACTGGAAACTATTGGCACATAAGACCAGCGCTTAAGGCTATAGTGTTTCCTTGGTTTTAAACAGCGCGTAGATAGACGCGGAGGTAGGGGTAGACTGCTTTTTATTGCTACATGGACGAGCCTCCAGCGTACTCGCCATAAAAGTACAGATCCGACGGTGAACAATGGTCCGAGAACGTCGTTATGTTTTGTGACGTGCCGCAGCAGTTCGTGCTCAGACTAGCCGTGTTCTTCGCATTGCCGTCGGAGAGGAACGGCCGGACGTAGCAGGGGATTTCGAACTGTTGGGAGCTCAGTTCGCGAACCGCTGCGTACGACGCTGCACCGCCGCCGAGAAGCCCGAATACTGAAATGAATAAGCGTTAGGCATGTGTACCCAAGATGCAAGCCGATCACCAGGTGTTATTTGATGGAAGGGATAGGGAAGACCAGAGGGTAGGCTTTACGTGTACAGAACAACAGAGAACCAAAAGATAGCTACAACTACTGTTTGAGGACGTTCCCTATGGGCGGGTATTCTAAATTCCAATCAAACATGCTGAACGTACCGATGACAAACCCGCAGCCTATCAGCGTCCACCTGCTCGTGTTTTGAACCATCCTGGAAAAAAGGTTTGCGTCAATACGCGAAACCGAAAGATCTCACTCAGAAAATGTAGGAGGCGACAGGTCGAAGGGATCCCCACCCTTCTCTTCTCGACGCGTTTCCCCGGCTCGCAGGTATATGTAGAAGATCACGGGGAAGATCAGCGACGTCAGCGTGACAGTGGAGCCGCCCATGAGGTCGAGCAGTGGGCCGAAGGTGGGCACCGATTCTGCGACGAAGACGATGGCGACCATTACGCCGGTTCGTACAGCGACTCGCTTCCAGCCGAAGTCTGAAACCGTTCTGTCGTTCGAGCGTTTTGATATTCTCATTTCGGTAAAGATGCCGACTTTAGCACTAGGTAATGTCCCAGGTTCGGTATTAGTGCCTTTTTTCATCTCCGATCATCTTCTGTGTGAATACAGTTTGTGTCGTTGGTAGCTCTTGGCCGCTATGGCATATCCTGCCACCTGAACTGTACTACCAACGGAAACACAACTGTTGTGCCGTACGAGTCGTTTAGACAGTGCCTTACTGAATAATTTTCTGGGGTATTTAGATCTAGTTCTGTTTAAATTTAAAATAATGCGGAGTCAGTTTGGAGCGTTAACGCTTTTTTGCCTACGAGCTTCAGGCACTTGACTCTTATGAAGGTCCAATGGGATTTCGAGGCCTTCCGCCGCTATGATGCTCCGTCATACTGCGCGTTCGTCCAGGAAAGGCTACGTGGTCGCGGGCGGGGGAGGGGGCAAACGCCTTTCTGAGACGTAAGTTACCCTCGTCCCACCCCCTTGAGCGACAGAGGCTCCTGGCTAGAGGTACACACTAAGGGCCAGTGACAATTACTACTTCCAAGTGACTTACGATGAGGAGTGTCGAACAACTCTTCCATCTCCTGGTTCAGCGGGTTCGCGATAAGAATGATCGTGAGCAGACAATGTGCGGTGATCATGAGATTCGTCGCCTGCTGGATCCAGCTCGTCTGGACGGAGTTGATCATCGAATGCCGCAGGGAGTTGCCGTACGCGAAGGACCCGCTGATGGCAACCGGCGCGTAGAAAATGGTTATCACTGAAGTGGGCCGATGGGTCGGTAGGTAATTAAAATTCACCAACCGGTAAATGCGAGAATGGCGGACTTGGTGAATTCGTGCGGCTTGCGCATGTCGTGCTGAATCGTCGGGAATGCCGAGTGTCCTCCGTAGGTGAAGAGAACGGTGCCGAATGCGAGGAAGTAGTTTGTTGCGTGGAAGCCGGGCATCGCCCGCTGCGGTGCGCATCCGCCGTAGTCGCGAGCCGCACCGATGGTTAGTAGGACTACTGCGACTGCGGTGCTCGCCATGCCGGCCATCACTACCCACCTGCAAACGGTTTCGAGGTGTCCTCCAAACAAATCTGAATGATCAACAAGGCTATCGCATTCACATAGCTCTTGTTCGCAATCTAGAGTCCACGTATCCGTCAGCCTAGCCTACACAAGTCAAAGTACTGCCGCATGCAATGTACCGTAGCTGCATCCCATCGTTACGCTACCGCGTGCATGGTAGCACTGTCGCGGTTGTCATAGCGCTACCGCATGCATCCGATTTTCGAAAGTTTGTGTGCGTTAACCATCACGACTAACTTTGTTTAAAGTGGACTCTTATTTACTCCTTTGGGTGTTACAATGCTGTCCACTCGTCAATTCAGGGACACAAGTTAGGGCATCTATACGTGAAACTTTATTGGAATAGGATGACTGGCCCTACGTTTAAAAAAAATGCGCTGACCCCAAAATCACTCTACCGATTCAAGGCAATTCTAAGTACATGTATCGAACATTCTACATTGCGCTTACCAGAAATCTTCCGGCGACTTCAAAAACGTAAGCGGCAGCAGCGCGATTGCCACGACGACCACTACGAGACAGACGCTTACGTAGACTTCAAACTGAGCGTCGATGAAGTCCCGAATGTTCTTCGACGCCAAAAGCAGCAGGACCACGGACGCTCCGAACTGAGTGACGTTGATGCACAACGAGACAATGTTCCTATACAAGAAGGAATGTTTCAGGCTCTAGACGCTGACTAAGTCTCACCGTAGCGTCGTGCCAGCAGCTCTAAGCCCGATCTCCGCGTAGGGCTTACGACAGTGCGTCCGATACTCGGGCCACCACTTCAGGAGGATGGACCAGCACCGACCGAGGAGGACCGCAGAGCTGGTCGCGCATATCGTCATGATGGCCATGACGATCAAGCCGGGGTAGAATTCTACAAGAGCAACCACGTCGGTCGTTTGTGCCTTCTTAAATCGCATGTACTTACGCGTTTGTACAAGGGCCGTTGGTAGGGCGACGATCCCCGCGCCGGCCATGTCGCCGACGACGAACAGACCTGCAACGAACCAGTGCATTCCACGGTGCTTCGTGAAGCGTCCGTTCTGGAAGACGCCATCGCCGAAGACGGCGCCCGACGCGGGTGTGAAGGCGGCTTTGCCCTCAGGAGGCACCATCCATCCCGCAGAGGCTTTCTCTTTCGCACTGTCGTTGACCCTAAGAAGGCAAGCATAGATCAAGGCTTACGAATGGAAGGATCGATTATAGTTCGAGAGTCTGGTACCACCCTAAGAGCCTTGTTTTTTTCCGAAACATAGAGGAAGCGCGTTTCAGTCATCCATGATTGTGCTCCACGGACTTTTTATCTTTAGCTTTAGTACCTCTGATGAAACTAGTAAAGAGCATTATAGTACAAATTACACGACCGCAGACATTTGCCACTTGTCCTGTGCCACCCAGGGTACACGTAATTATACACTGATGGCCAAAAATGGGACACGCCAGAATAAATTCTTATACCTTGTTTTGTTCGAAATAGCACAAGCAACATTCAGTTAGTTGAAACCCGTTTGGTATACCACGTTTTGAACTTGTTCGTAAAATGGGGTTTTTAAGAGAATGCCCGGTTTTTATGACCAGCAGCATATCGCCCCAGGACGACGAGCGTTTTGATATCGAGCCTAAGGATGTCTATTGAGAGGAGGATGGATGGAAGGCTTAGAGGCACTTCGGCGTTTTCGGTGAAATTATACAGAGTGACAAAATGAGCCGGTATGGGGTTCATCTTATTTTTCTTCTTGATTGTTGTTACACACGGTCAAAACAAGCTCGATTTTGGGTCATTGCTAGCCACACCACGACGTGATGGAATTCGGAAGGAACGAAACAATAGTGCACCTTGAGGTTGCCGGTCGTGACGGTCGGATATAGCCCAGAAAGTCCGTCGATTTCGTAGACATTGTTTCGGAATCAGGTGCGAATCAGTGTCAGCAGGAATATTTTGCATTCGGCCTTTTGGGGCACCGGCGCAGCCAGAGCACAACCGGTTCATTCCGGGAAAACGGCGGCGGATTAACACCCGAATCGGATCGCGGAAACGGCGCCCGCCAGATGATGATTTAGCGCGTTCTGCGGGAGAGAAAAAGGCTACGTTTTGACACAAAACTGAATATCATACTGAACCCGCTCGTTGAAGCTTTGCCTAGTCTAGAGTGCCCTTATTCGCTGAGCCCACTATGGAAGGGTACTTTGATTTGTCTGCACTTGACCCCTCAACACGAGCCTGCATGCCTCGCGCGTGCAAATCTTCAGTAGGCGTATGTCAGCGAATCATGGAGGGACAGTTTCGCAATGATCAATCTGACGGATCTGGGGACGAACCGTCATGGAAGTGTTTAACTGTTTCTTTTGTATACTTGGCCAGAGGAGTTTTCGAAGTCCAAGAGAAAAAATATTTTGGGGCATGGCCGAAATAGAGGAGCGCTCCTTACTGCGCGTTCATATTTCATGCTTGAGACGTAGCCCATCATGCCGACAGTTTAGGCCACTTGTTTCATTAGGTTGGCCACAAGGTCGTGGCATTCCCATTCCAGGCTTTGGCTTACCTGTCATTGCTGTTGGGCGGCATCTTTCTCGTCAGCTCCTAGAGGTCGAACTTGACAGTATTTGTCGTCGTGCGCAACGTCTTCACACCTCTGCAAAAGCAAGTTTTTGAGTAGCAATAACTGCGTGCAACCGAGGCAACACGACACGGGGTGACGCATAAAAACGCGCCCGAGGGAAATACGCGAGGCGATAAGCGAAGTGAGGGAACCAGCTTCCGCGTGCGAGAGCATCACCTAAGCGCTGATTATTCGCGCGGCTGGAATGAATGCGGCGCGTTTTCACTTTCCGTTGCGCGCCATGCGTCCGGGACAATGAGGCGCATCGGATGCGCCGAATTGAGCCGCAAAAACCCCGTCAGCGGCGGCATTCAAGGAGTGTTTGTCAGCGCTGCTCGCACGTAACCTCAGGGTCAACACCAAGGAGTGACGCAAGACAAGGTCAAAGTCACACGTTCTCCCCTTGAGGAAAATTCTGGAAACGGCAAAAGAAGATTCGTACGCAGCTGTCTCATTCATTAAGCTCTACTACTTTTACCGAACTCAAGAACGTGCGGTCAAAATATACGCGTACGCTGCCAAACGATTTGTGCCCGCCATTCTTCGGAAGACTGACAGCTAAAGCGGTGCCTTCCGACGTTCCATCATGCCCCGTGTGTACTCTTTGTCCGGTACCAGATTTGGAGTGCATTAGCAAGACTCTGTACACTGACGAGAGCTTGGGTCTGCCACCAGGAATAGCAGGACTTTGAAACGTACATGAAAAGAATTTGTCGTGAATACGGTGAAAGTATACCTATGTGCAAAAAGGATTTCCAAGCATTAAGATTCCGCATGAAACCCGAAGGTTAGTGTTATCTGCTTGGCAAGTAATCCCCGATAGTGGCGCCGGCTGCGCTAAGCGCAGCCCAGCCGCTAGTTCATCGCAATGGACAAACTGCAAACGTTCTTCTGTGAAGCAAAAATTAGGACTAAAGAGATAGATGTCTGAGTTTAGCATTAGCTGTTGCAGGACACTCAAAGGGCACCAAGTCACTCTTCGACGCATGCAGTTTCGGCTGGAACATATGCAGGTCCAGCGTAATATTGCAGCGACAAAGTTCCTGCAAAGAAAGCCCTAGGCTCTTGTGGGTGCACCGCATTCACAACGTCTTAAGTTTCATTCGCCATGGCTTAAATGGGGGGAACGTGGGAAGAGCTTCCGTATCACTTTGTTGGATAAATTCCAAGTCGTGCTCTTCTCTTTGGAACCATTGTTGTGACACCGAAATGCAGGCAAACACAAGAATTAAAGGCTGAACGAAGGACGGTGCGATGCGACAAAAGCATCGAATATAAGCCGAACGGAGAAGAAATAACCAGAATGCTTGAAGTTCTTTGTGCTCGAAGCTGTACGAAAATCAATGCAGCACTCTAAAACCGCTTCCCGCAAGAGGTATTGGCTCTATTACCTAAGCTTCGATAACTGAAAAGTCTTGTGGTATTGCGCATCCGCGTTTAGTATGGCCGAGTCTACCGAAACGTTATCGACCCCCATGTCTAAGAGCTAAGACATGTTGCAATGAAAGGAGCAAAGGAGAAACATTCGGAGCTCAGGCCCTGGCGTGAGCAGTTCAAATTTCGACCGCCTTGCAACATTCCTACGCCAGACGCTTGAGAACCAGCGGCGCTTATAACCGCTTGCGCTCGGAACTCCCGACCGCCGGTTCGTACGTTGGGGACACCCCCTAGACGAGAGCGGACAGCGATCAGCGCTATGTTTACCCAAACGCGCTTCGCGCTACAGAAACGCGTGTTTTCCCGCGCGAGAGACTTATGTAAGTTTCGCGCAAACGCTGCGGTCATAACGCTCGAGAGTCAGCAGGGCGCAAGGCCGATCCCAAAGGGACCAAGTTTGCGCCCACTGGCCCGTTAAACGCGCCACCACTGAGCGCTTTTGTATGGGAACATCAAATATTCCTGTTTTTCATCCGCCCGGGCTATCTGATTTCATATGAAGGCGGCGGGATTCCCGGATGCAATCTGCCGTATGTCGCAACCAACACATGACCAGATGCGCACAAATAGCCAAAGAAAGGACACTATTTGACTGTTTGCACTTGCACCTTCAAACTGACGACTGCAAGAGCAACTGCACATCTACTTACCGTATTGGCTCGAATAGTGGGCGATCGCCCACTATTTTTCGATGGTCAAATTTGCGGGGCTTTCGTGAAAGTAGTAAAGGGTCCCCCCTATGGATTTAGCAAAATTTTTCGAAATTTTCGTGACAACAAGTTCTCGTCTAGGATGAATAGTTATGGCCTAAAACGTGTTCTAAACATGTCTTTGTGACAAGTTAACTTCGAAATTTTTGGTGATCGCCCACTATCAGGGGTCGCCCACTATTAAGGGTCGCCTTCTATTCGAGCCAATACGGTAGTGAATGCGGGAGCATACTCAGTGCTATGATGACCTTAGTGCCTTCAAAATGGTATCGTGCGCAGGAAGTACAGGCACTGGCCCGATCTTCACTGAGCCGTCAGGTGAAGATGGGCTTCACAAACAAGTGGAAGCAACTACACTACGGCATGTATTTCTTCAGACACCCATTCTTATTGTTGACAGCGTCGCAACCTGTGGTGGGTGCCACCAAGCCAATATTGCCCAAAAGGGAAAGCTCTAGGTCTGCAATCCCGAGGCCTCGAGTTTGCTTTCCGGACTAGTTCTAGTTTGATAGCAAAATGAGCGGAGGCTCTTCCGAAATGCCCTACTCAATTCAGCAGAGACTTCTTCCGGGTTTCCAGCCTACGACGGTCCGTGATGTCATGCGACAAGGATTTCCGGATGATACACGCTCGCGACCATGTCACAATCATTGTTATCCCGCGCGCTGGAGCTGAAACGCTGCTCGACGCGAGTAATGTTTGCACTTGTATCTTTGTAGGCTACGCGACCGAAAGCACCAAGTGATCTCCGGGCGCAGTGATGCCGAAGTTTGGACAAAAATGCACTTAATCCGGACTGGAGGTATAACAGAGGAACCGTTCCTTTTCTTTGAACCAAAAGTTTTCACGGCCAGTAAAGCAGTTTTATTTTTCCTGGGTCTAGGGCAAGAGAAGAGCAGGTACGTACGTGTCCTTCGCGTCTTGGAAGAGAGTTAATCCGAGAACGCAATCAGGAAGAGAACACCAAAAAATTACCCCGCATCCGTTCGGAGGAACGAAGAACCATTAAAGCGGGCGAGGTCGGCGGCTATCGCCTTTCCGAAAAAGGGCTCTTTGCGCACCCTTTGAGTTACACCGGTGGAAACTCGGCGAAAACATTCAATAAAGTTTTTTCGATCGCACTACAAAGCGATGCAATTGCGCGCACTGCAGTTAGACTCTCACGAGTTCAGGAAACCGAAGGATTTCGCGCAAAACTGAGCGAAATACGGAAGAAATATTAACGGCGAAGGGTGTCCAAAACATGCCTAGAAATCGGCCAGTGGAGCCCACATCCATTCGCTCGAGGCTGCGCAGAATATTGGGCGAACTTCTCGCATTCCGGCAGGGGCCGGAATGAGGTCATCGCTGTTTTCGACATTTTTATGAGCGTGCACTCTTGCCAAGGCGGTAAATAGTGACCGATCACCGACAAGATTTCCGACGACGCATGAGAGCGTAAACGATTTCGGTCTTCGTGTTGCAACAGCGGTTTTTGTACGGGTCGGCAACTGCACCCGGAAGTGTGCGGTGAAAACATAACGGTTAGCGGCATGAAACCATGTCTGAGGAAAACTGCTAGCTGGTAGCATGGGTCGTTAGCACACAGAGCTCTGGCACTTATCACTGCTACCTACACGGGTGTGTGCTTACACGTTAATACCCGAATTAAACATAATTAAGCAAAACAACTCAGATCTGAACTCCGAGCAAATGAGAGAACTCAAGACGATTGTTGTGATGATCATTAATCTTACACATAGACAGGCCGCCGTCGGCGGCCACTCTTCTAGTTTTAATTAGGAGCTCGTGAAATGTTTCGAGGGATTCTACGAGGATGTCCAGCGAAGCCCAGATACCAGTGCCGGCACATCGCGGATTCATTACGAGGACATGCTCTTCCTCGAGAACGTCAACTAAACCGCTATAATTTGCACTAACGACATTACTTTTTGCGATCATCTTTGGTCAATAAAAAGGTTCTAAGCTTCCGAACAGATCGGTTAAAAGATTCGGAAAATTGCCCAAATTTTGAATTTGAATTTGATTCCGATTCCGAATCCCCATCCCTGGCAGGCACACAGTACAGTAGGCGAAACCAAAAAAATTGACTGCCCTTGAGAAGTAACGGCATTACTGGTCACCTTGGCTTCTGCTTTACACGGCAGTTAGTTGGTTGGTTGCGTTTCTAAAGTAGAACAAGGCTTGAACCTCTTATGATAAGTGGTCACTTAAAAAGCCGGACACAAATGATACAAAGGAAGTTGGACCTAGTGCCGTACACCGTGATGTAGGGGAAGCGGGCCACGCTCCGAACCTGTACGGTTCAGGGTAACTTCTTTCCAGCTGGTTCGGTTACGAGTAAGGAAGCCATTAAAATAACTGACAAGCTACAAAGCCCTCTGATCCGGTTTAAATTCTAATATAAGGCAAATTGGTTCCCCTAATAATATATCCTACTTTCACGTTGCGCGGGCTACGAAGCATGCGTTTAAACAGCGCGCTGAGCCGAACTCCAAAGTTTGCGCAATCACTTCGATCACTTAGACAACACAGATTTGTCGTCCCCAAGACGGAAGAAGGTGACGCAAGCATTCTTCAGTTCAGTGCCTTATCAAGAGTATCGACGTAGGCCCTGCAAAGGATGAGCGCTAACGACTGGTGACACTGAGTTAAACGGTTGCACGATTTTGCCGGGCCCCTTTTATAAGGCGGTTGTAAGACCAAAGCAGCATTGCGCTGAACTGTGTGACGCTGAGACCAGGTGGCAATACAGAAGCAGGCCAGCGCTGGGACGCTGCAACGCTACGCAAATTCTTTAATGAGCGTCACTGACGTCGTCTAATGGTGGCCCGAGAAACTACTTCCCCCTCCTGCGCAATAGTGAGAACTCTTAAGATGAGATCAATGCGATTTCGAATTCAGCGGCAACGGGCTAAACTATGATTCCTCATAACATTCTCAAGCAGTCTAGCGAGAATGCGCCGTGACCGTTGTCGCCATGGGCGCAAAAGAGGCGACGTCAGCCTTGTTGTCCATCTGTAAGCTTGTAAGCTATGGTTGTCCCAGTACACAATAAGGGGTGGACAGTACCTACATTCGAAACAAAAGACTGAAATAAAATCCCACAACTAAATTAGCATCAAGTAAATGTAGTTGGCAAGAAAGCTGCAGCAGACAGACATCCGTGTGTGCGTGCTAGTCAGGTGTGCAACTGATGACAACGAGCAATACTGAAGCGGCAGACCTTGATATCGTCGGTATCGCTTACGAGGAGATTGTACCAGGGAGTTCAACCTAAAAATGAGATGCATTCCCAACAATTTGCGTCAGAGTACTTACTACGGGATCTCATGATCGTCCCCGTCGGGTAGTCGCTGTTCTCCGCAACAAGGTGAACGTACTTCAATGCCGCATGCCAGTCCAGGTACCGTCGATCTCGAACTTCGAAGTGCATTTTTCTTGGGTCCCAAGGGTCACAAAACGTCAGCACTAAATTATCTCCGAGTATTCGCAATGCTTCGCCTGAAGACGTCGATTGCATGGAATAGCCGTGGATAAGCCTACACCTAACTTCATTTTGACCGTTTCCGGTTTTCCCTTTCGGCCATTGATTGAAATTACACCACAAACCTCTTTCTTCCAACTGCTGGTGCGGGAACCGATGGCTCAATGAATCTGCATTTTTCGAGGGCGAATGACTCTGCGCCTCAGTCGATGTGAGTAGGTGCCGCGTTTGATGTTCTTGGCGAATAAGTAGACCCGTTGAGGACTCTGCTTCAGACATTCTCGAGTTTCGACACTCGGATATCCCGTCGGCTAAATAATTTTTTTTACTCGCAACAACGAGTACGTGATATAAAGATTTGTTTCCGCCCAGACAGAAATGAACTGCTACGATAGCGCTACGTTGCGTGGCTACTTATTGTTGCGAATTCCACTGAGGGCGTCTCTTTACTCGAAAAATCTCACTCCTCCTGCCGTGAACATTCATCTTGTCTTATGGAAGTCGTCAATCACAAAATATTTTGGCGTCTAGCAGCTGGGTGAGGCTCTGGCACCGGGAGCCTTTTCTGCTGCCAGGAGACAATCTAGGGGGAGGCAGAACGTACACCATTCACAAGAAATAGCCTCTTACCATGACAAGCCACAGCAACTTGATTGGACGGTTTCTTTAGGATCCCCTTTAGAGGTTTGCTCATCCTTCCGGCGCTGGCTGGCACTCGACGGTCTATCGGAACTGCATGCTCGTAATTCTTCCCTGAAAAAAAACCGAAGAGCAAGTAACTGAGCTACTAGTGAGGCCTGGAAGTCAGTTACCTTCCAGACAATGTGGGCCGTCAGCTGGACACCATGGGCTCCGCAGCAGTGCCACTCTTAATCCAGTTCGCAAAAGGATTAGCGCGCAGAAGATGGCCATCGGACGGATCCGTGATGGCGTCCAGGGAATCGTCCATTCGCTCGATAGGCGGCGGTGCCTCTGGTGCGAAAGGCAGCTTAACCAGTACTTCAGTGCAGCAGTCAAATGGTGGAGATGAAGTTCTTAGCGTCGGGCTTCCTTGCAGTGAGCGCGTCACAGATGATGGAGCTTTATGCGATTCGTGGGTCCGGGTGCAGACATTGAACGTATCTGAAGCCTTTGTTGATTTTACAAAATCGAAAAGGTTGGAAAAACGAACCGACACAGTCGTTGAACCTAAGGGCTTCTGTGGAGAACTGGGTACGACCACCGTTGTCCTGCCGCTCTTCTGGTAATCCATTGACCGCAAAAGTACCGACGTAGTACACGTCTTCTTCGATGGTCATCTGCTCCGGAGCATCGTCTTCACACGCTCTTTTTGGACCTAGGGATGCTACTGCGGCACGGAACATTTGGTACAATATCTTGTCTTAGCAGTTTCTTTCTGTCAGAATCTCCAAACAAAAAGTTTCAGGCTTTCTCAAAAAGAAGGGTTTTAAAGCAGTCTCTGCTTACCTGCTCTGCTTATGACTTCCAATGTGCAGTCGCTTTCGATTGTACCAACAGGTGCAGAAGAAGTATTAAGTGTATTAGTGAAAGTATTAGTTTCAGCCGGTTGAATATGCGTCGGAGTTTTATCGCAGACTCCAATTTCCGCATTGTGCCATTTATCGAGCAGTACTGGTTCGTCGACGCGGATTCGTTGGCGCTGGTCATGTTCTGGCACGGACGATACTGACTCGAGTATCACTGTTCCACGTGCAGAAACCGTCGACCATGCGTCGCCAGAGATTACGTCCTTATTCTTGCGAGTTGTTGGCGAGGCTAAAACAAGTTATTTGGTCCACTAACTGCGTAGAAACGGCTTCATTCAAGGCCACTGAAGCCTTGCAGAAGATTCCGCTACATCCCAACCATGGGCAACGGGCCTTCAAGTCGGGGCCCGGCCCGGCCCGCGGGCCTTCACATCGAGGCCCGGGCCGGGAGTCGGGCCCGGGCCTATAAGGCCCGGCGGGCCTTGACTTCGTAGGCTAGACAGGAAAATCCCCTTGGCCCCCCCCCTTTGGTACTTTCCGTAGGCTAAAATGTTGCCAACATAATGAGTTTAAAATACAACATTCGAGTATTTTCCCTTAAAAATGGCTTGACACAGGCACCACCAGCGCGACTTTTTTACTAATTTACCAAAAATGTATTGAAAATTTGACCAAAATATGGCAATTTTTGATCCCTGAGCCGGCCCGGGGTCCGGCTGGTTCTGCCGAAATCGAGGCCCGGCCCGGCGGGCCTATGGCCCGGTTGCCCATGGTTGTAAGGCGGTTGTAAGACCAAAGCAGCATTGCGCTGAACTGTGTGACGCTGTGACCAGGCGGCAATACAGAAGCAGGCCAGCGCTGGGACGCTGCAACGCTACGCAAATTCTTTAATGGGCATCACTGACGTCGTCTAATGGTGGCCCGAGATACTACTTCCCCCCTCCTGCGCAATAGTCAGAACTCTTAAGATGAGATCAACGCGATTTTGAATTCAGCGGCAACGGGCTAAACTATGATTCCTCATAACATTCTCAAGCAGTCTAGCGTGAACGCGCCGTGGCCGTTGTCGCCATCGGCGCAAAAGAGGCGACGTCAGCCTTGATGACCATCTGTAAGCTTGTAAGCTATGGTTGCCCCAGTACACAATAAGGGGTGGACAGTACCTACATCGTCGACGCGGATTCGTTGGCGCTGGTCAAGGCCACTGAAGCCTTGCAGAAGATTCCGCTACATCCCAACGGTTACGCGTCATATTTAAACGTTGACCGGTTGACCGGATTTTCAAGATTTTACTCAATTTTCCAATGATCTTTTGATAGCTAGACCAAAAATTCGCTCTGGCGGCGCCTGCGGCGGGCTTTTTTATGTTAAAATACGCTTAAAAACGCTGTTTAACACAATTAAGGGGCAAAAATTTGACTTGTCGAAAAGTACCAAAGGGGGACCAAGGCAATTTTCGGCGCCGGCCCAAGGCCGGCGTC
The DNA here is from genome assembly GCA_020875895.1 of Aphelenchus avenae. Taxonomy (NCBI): domain Eukaryota; kingdom Metazoa; phylum Nematoda; class Chromadorea; order Rhabditida; family Aphelenchidae; genus Aphelenchus; species Aphelenchus avenae. Next base: position 464,784 of record JNEY01000029.1, on the reverse strand, counting down.
GAAAAAAATGGTAAGGGTCCCCGCTTACCATCCCCCCCCCCCTCCCAGGCCGGTCTCGCAACGCCCTTGGTCACGAGCAGACGCTCGCTTTCTGTCTCTGTATTCGTTGGACTTGCTGGTGCTATCCGTCCTAGGAGTAGACTTTCGCGGACGCCCTCGGTTGCGTGTCATCCACTGCTTCTTGTGCACAACGGGTATCGACTTCTGCTCCCGAAGAAAGAAGGCATAGTCACGATTGTCTGTTTGCAGAAGTGTTCGCTCAGTGACGACGCCGTAGCGACGTTTGTACTCCTCGAGTTTCTCGAGGCCTTCGAGCTGTTCCTCCGGCTCCAAGGTGTCGCCTTCTGGTCCGTAGCCGCTCCATCGGACCTAAGGAACCTTATGAGTGTCTCAGCGCCATATAGGACTCCATTATTTCCTGCCCACCTTTAGGACTCCATCTAGGGCTTAATGAGGCTGCACCTAGCAAACGTGGAGCATCAAGGTATCGCGGATAAACGATGCATCCCCTTTAATATTAGTAGTATTTAGCCTGACCGCTGGTAAAAGCACATACAAGTTCAGTTTATGCCGGATTAGCGACCTTTCCGTCAATGAGGTTACTCACCCAGTATAAGACTTCGTTGTCATGTCGATCCTCGTAGATTGATGGAAACCCGCTCTTTCCGAGATCGCGCAGTTCTTCAGTGCTAAAGCTGATGCCAGCATCCTTTGCTTCGTACTGCACTACTTACGAAAAATTGCAGAGAATGCTGTCGACGACGTACTCCCTCTCGGTGCCACCGTCCGCCAAATGCTTGTCTTTCATCTGCCTGAAGCAAGCAAGACAAAGTTGCTTTCGTATTTCTAGAAAATTTCACATGTGTAGACAAAAGTCTACGAATCAGATGACAATCCCGGCTTGCTATCAACCTTGCTCCGCAATCGAGCAAATAAATGCGCGAATTATACTGCTTTCAATGATGCGAACTACGTTGGCAAAACCAAGACATAAACACAATATACCTACGCGACGGTTTGTTTTAGCTATTACAATTCTGAAGGTTTTTCGCGTGGTGTGCTAAGGCCCTCTAAGGCATTGTTATGCAATAGCTTGTTCAGACAACAAGTCAGCGACCAGTTAACGAGCAAAATCTTACGCACTGTGCCAGTTTCGAGCGAGTTGGCGCAGACTATCGCGGCTGTAGTATTTGCATTCTCGGCGCGCATTCGTTTTCCAAGCGTGGCAGATTGCGACGCTTTCACGGACGTCCGAACGATCCTGAAAGAATGTGCATGCTTTTGACGCCTCTCGAGCAACTAGGATAAGACATGCGTGCGCTAAAGTGTGCAGAACGGTCGATCGGGCGCCGCGGTCTCGGTCCGGGATACCGGGCAATACCTCCATAAGAGGGGTTCACATGTAGCAGAATATAGAGCCAGAGAGGGGCACATTTGGGAACCTTTCCCCACCCAACAATCCCGTCGGTGCTGGCTCTGTCATATCATGAGACCTCGCTGGATGATCCAGTATCCCGCCAATAGCCTAGGTAGCCTCAGGTGCAATCGCAAACGCGCAGGTGCCAGCTCCGTTCGCTGGGTCGGGATGATGAGAGGTCGTTTTGCGAAGTTGCAAACCATCACCCGCTCATATCGTGGTGTAGTCTGTGCTGATCTCGGATCGCATGAACGCAATCCGTTCGTAGCGAGTAGGCATAAATGCCTCTGAGCAAACCCGCCTAAATAGTACGGCCCTTTCTACCTGCNACCGTTCTGTAGGGTCGTCCTTGTCCTAGTTGACGCCGGAATAAACGCAGTTTTATTGATGACGAATGAGAGAAAGACCTCAACTAAAATACAAGTAGTTTAGTTGGGCCGGAATAAGTGACCTAAAAACGATGCACGAGAAAATGTGGTCACTAAGAAAGGTGAAGAAATAAGGGCCATACTCTCTGGCCGCCCTCCGACAGAATGCGTCGGGGAGGCAGCAACCGACTGGCAGTGGAGGTGGTGGCACTGCGGCTTATATGCGGTCGGCTGGTGCACACGGTCCGCCCGAGTTGGAGGGACGCCACAGTTTGAAAACAGGCGGGAAGCGGCAGCGGCGGCGGGAAATAGGCGCCACGCTCAAGGTCACGCGAGGACGCACTGAGCGGGCGGGCCGCGAAGTAGTGAAGGAAGCGACGAGAATTAGCATACCACCTCGTGAACCGCGATGTTCACGACACTGGGGCCGAGGACGACGAAGTGTAGAGGTCGAGGTTGACGTCGACGGGTGGAGGGTTGTGGTCGAAGAGAGGCAAGAAAGCAGAGGGCTTAAACAAATTGAAAGTTAAGCAAGGTGAGTGAAATCAATGGGTCACGTCAATAGGACGACTGTAAGAGTCGAACAGAGGGGCTGGAGGGGTCGAAGTAGGCGTTGGACGGCGCGGTGTTCACCACTCGTCCTCTAGTTCTGGTTGGCGGTGTTCTGCCGAAGTGTTGGGCTGGCGAAGCTCCAGGCCGACCTGGTCCAGCTTCGCTTCGATGTTCGCCGAGACCTGCGCAGCAGTCAGCTGGGCAAGTTGCCCGATGATCTCGGCTAGGGCTTGTTCGCCGAAGATGTTAACGACGTTAATCGGAGGGTTTGGGCCAAGGATGTTGGCTGTAGTGGTCGGTCCAGGCGTGTTGGCCGGGGCTGCAGGTGGGATAGCAGCATTTGGATCCGTTTGTGCGGCAGTTGGCGCAAAGGTATTCGGGAAGCTAGAGGTGCTGGCAACCGTCGCTGGTGCGGCCGGCGGTTCTTGGCGAGAAGTGCCGGCACCAGGATGTGGTACGGGTGGCGCGATTGTGGAGAAGCGGTGCCGCTGGTAGAGATTCGTGTTCTCGGCCGGAGGGCGTTCGCCGACATGATCTACCTGGTACCAGGTCCAGAGGTCGATCTTGTGGTGTTCCCTCATGTTGTGCTTCCTGGCCTCGAGCGCTCCTTCTTTGTAGAAGGCTCCGTCTGCGTCCTGGTTCGGGTTCTGCCAGGTAGGAAGCTCTTCTCCTCGGTCGAGGATGACCTGATCCCTGTGCCAAAGGCGTACGTCGTATGGATGGAGGACGACTTGTGCGTGTGGGACGATGAGATCTTTCTGCAGGAAGAGGCAGAGAGCTTGGTAGGTCCAGTTCTCGCGATGGACGCGGTTATAGCCGGGTAGGATGACATACTGGCGTACGCGGCCGAAGTTGGACGTGTAGTGGTAGCAGATCTCTCCGATAAGGTTGCCGTAGTCCATATTGCCGTTGTTGATATATAGACGGCCGAACCAGAAGACGGCGTGTGCTGTCTTCGGCCCAGGGAGGCACCTTCGGATGGAGCCGAGAACCTCAGCACGATTGGCCGACTCGATGCGGATGAACTCGACGTCCGCTCGCTTGAGCTTCACGAGTTGCGATAGGTAGATGTCGTCCTCGCAGAAGACGATGGTGCTCGCAGTGAGTCGCTGGACGTTGAGGTAGTCGTTGGGCTCGACATCAGGCTTCGCTTCCCAGAGACGGATCCAGCGGTAGGACCGGTCGTCGGTCTCCTGGGCCCGAATTCGCCGGAGGATGTACTGCGTGTAGACTCGGTCGCGCAGGTCTTGAATGACCACGTTGGCCATGTCGACGATGTTCTCGCGGATGGCGCTTCGCAGGAAGGCTTCGAGCTCCTTTCCTTGTAGCCAGTCGGGATTGAAGACGGGCCATCCGGAAAGATGCTCGACGAAGTCGGCGAAGGCCTTGTGGCAGTAGCAGAGCCAGTAGGCGGCCGCCTTTCGGAAGTCTTCCTGGTCAGGTAGCGGGTTGACTTTGCGTCCTAATCCTACGGTGATGAGTGGGTAGTAGCGGTTGAGGAGCCGTGGAATCTTCCACTCGAAGTCGACGGTGGTGAGCATGTCGTAGATGAACTGCAGGATGGACGCCATTCGAACGTGGTTGCCTTGAAGGCGGATGGCGTAGGTTAGGAGGATCATTTGTCCGAAGCACTTAACGTGGAGGGCCAGAATGTGGTCCAGGAGGCTCAGTAGCTCTCGACTGTTGGCGATGACGTCGTATTTCCTCCAGGTGGATCGGATGATGATTCTGAAGACGAATAGGCTCTGGTGGAACCGGCTCGGGTTCTCTCCGCATCCGTCGCAGGTCGTCACGGGGTCCCAGATGTGGTTGGTCGGACGGCCTTCGGTCGTGCGAACGATTTCGGTGTTGAAGCCGAAACCTACGTCTTGCGGTTCGCGCATCGGATGGGTGGCCAGCGCGTGGTCTTCGAACTTCTGGATGGTCTGTCCGTTCCTGCGTTCGGTTGTGGACAGTTGGCTGATTCGACGCTTGATCTGCTGCAGTGTCAGGTATTGTGGCAGCGCGCGAGGGTCGAGTAGCAGTTGGGCCGGAACGAGGTCCGGGTCGTTGAACGGTGCTGCTGGTGGTATGGCAGCTTGGGTGACTTGTGACTCAGGTGAGCCAGCAGTATGTGCCGGAGCAGGCTGAATGCCGACGGCTTCGGTATGCTGGCTGGCGGCTTCAGGCATGCCAGTGGTCTGCGCTAGCTCTTCCTGTGGTTCAGTGTCGGTGGTCGGTGGGACAGAAACCTCTTTGCCAGCAGAATGTGCCGGGGCTGCAGGAGAGGGTTCCGCTTGCGGTTCCTCCTGAGCTGGTGTTGACGCACTGCTGTCAGCTTGGACTTGGTAGGGCTGCCTGGGCGTCGCATTGGTGTTCTTGCGGAAGGCGCCTCGGAAAACGTAGTTGTAGTTAAGCGGCAGCTTTGGTCGAGCAACTGGCGGAGCAGGGTCTGTTGGCAGGGTTGATTCGTCCTTGGTCTTGTCTGTAGCAGGGGAATCCATCTTGGGTGGCTCCTTAGCTGCTGGTCTTGTGTTGAGCTCAACTTCTGAGCTCGTGGTGTCGCTTGGAGCGTCGGTTTGCTCTGCAGCGGCGTGCTGCTTGCTGGGCTCGGTGGCGTCATGGTCGTCGTTGGTTTCGGCAACGGCCTTGACGCTGCTAAGCTCAGCAACAGAATGTGTTGCATTGCTTTCTGGGCATCCGCTGTCTTCCGTCTTCGCTTCCTGATCTGTAGGATCAGCCCTGGGGCCGGCCGCGAGAAGGTCGCTGGTGGTGCGTTCCATCTCCGCGATGGCAGCTTGTTGCTCCTCGGCGCTGGTGGCGGCACCGAGCTTCTGCAGTCCCGAGATGATGGCGTTGTACATGTTGTCAGTACGGGTCTGCATTTCAGCGATTTGGCGGTTGAGTGCGATGATGCTGGTGCCGATGGTAATTGGCACGAGTGGTTGGTCTGTGGTCGGCGCTGTTGTGCCGACAGAATGTGTCGGAGCGGACGTTGCTGCCAACGACTGATCTGTCTCGGTGGTAGTGAGGACTTCGTCTCCAGCGTGGTCCGGTTCGGCTGCGGGAGAGGTAGAAGACATGTCGACGTTGGTTTCTGAAAGAAACGAAATTGAGTAAACGTCGGCACGAACACTGGTATCGCAACGAGCAGGCACGCGAGGAATATTGCCGATGGGGTAGAGGTGCTCTAGGGCCCGGGTGTGTTCCTGGTGGGTCCTGCTAAACCGGACACGGGCCGTACGGATAAGGCCGTCGTGGTCTGGGAGGAGGTCGAGGACGAGGGCGAGACGCCAGTCGCAGCGTGGCACGTCCAACTCCTTGATGAGAACGAGATCTCCGATTTCGATGGTCGGTTCTCCAAACTGGTTCTTCTTCCGGTTGACGCCTCGATTTCGGAGGTCGGCTAGGTAGCCGTCACGAAATTCGGTCCAGAAGGTGTCTGCGCCGTGGCGAGATTTCTTGAGGCCTTGAATGATCTTGGCGTGGAGCCGATTTTCTCCGGGAGCGACGAAATCGGTGTCGTCCGGGTCGCAGTTCTCCTCAGCTGGGGGGTCTAAGGGGTTCTGCGGGACCTCGTCTCGAAGAAGGGGGTGGAGAATGTCCAGAGGTCGGACCAGGTAGAAGTCGGTGTCGCTATCTGCGATGTACGAGAGGGGGCGGCTATTAGCCGTCCGTTCTGCTTCTGCGAGAAGGGAAGTGAACTCGACGTCGGTGGGCTTGGAACGACCGATGCTACGACGGAGGCAGTGCTTGATCAACCCGATTAAACGCTCGTAAACCCCACCTCGCCACGGACTTAATTCGGTGATTGTTTGCCAGTCAATTTTTTTGCGTTGGCAAAAATCAACGAGGGTTTCTTCCTCAGGAGTGAGGGTGGAAGGGGTGGGTGGCGGGGAATTATTGGCGTTCGGGTTGCCAGCAGAATGCGCTGGGGCTCCCTTTGCAGAAGTAAAACGTGAAGACGAAATACGCGAAATAACGGCCTTCCTAATCGGATTTCTCCGCTGAATGGGTCGTGCGGGAGCGTGGCTTTCCCGAATTTGGTTAATGACTTGGCGTGCCGTCAGGAAGCTTTGACCGTTGTCCGACAGTATGCGCGCAGGGTATTCGCGTCGGGACCCAAATCTTCTCAAAGCATGCAGGAACTGCTCCGTAGAGAGATCTGAGCATAACTCGAGGTGGACGCATCTGTAGGTCATACAGACGAAGATTGCCACGTAGCACTTCTTGAGTTCGTAGCCGCCGTCTGGATGAGGGGCACGAATTTGGCACGGGCCGAAGAAGTCCAGGCCGGTACAGAAGAAGGGACGGGCTTGGGTGACGCGGGTAGTGGGTAGCTGCGGCCATGGTGGAGAAGCATATGGATGGAGAACTTCTCGTCGGCACGGGAAGCAATGGCGGTAGATGGCCTTGCGAACCGTTCTGCGTCCGCTGGTGAACCAGTAACGCATTCGGACGTTGGCCAAGGTGTCCTGCGTGCCAGAATGGCAGTTGTTGCGGTGGTAGTCCATGATGATGAGTGCCGTTTCCTCTGCTTCCTTGGGCAGGTAGAGCGGGGTCAGCGCGGTCGATCGCATCTTCATGTTGCCGAGGCGTCCTTTGACGTAGAGGAGCCCTTGATGTTCGAAAATACCCAGATTTCTGCGATCGGTGGACGAAGGCGGATGTCTGAGTTGGGTCTTTCTCAGCATGGTTAACTCGGTGAGACTCAGGTCCCTCAGATTGGGTCGGGAGGACTTGAAGTGCTCAGCGAGATCGAACCCAAGAGCGGGTGTAAATGTGGGCATGAAGGAGACTTTCTTGCGTTGACCGAGACGTCGCTGGCGCAGCTGTTCGCGAATGCGGCGCAGGTAGGCGGCAGCGAAGCGAAGCACGTAGTAGGTGATCCGAACTTGTCGTGACCACTGTGGGTACCGCTGTGCTCGTTCTGCAGGAAGGATGGGTTCCGATGGAAGTGGTGGAATGGTAGCAGAATGCGCTACGGATCCCAAAGCTGCAGTGGCGTAAGCCGAAACTGAGGTCGTCGGAAGTGGCTTAGTGATAGTGTCTAGTGGATTTGGTTTCTTCCTAGACCGCAGCTTGCGCTTTGGAATTTGCTCTTCAGGGGTAAACTGCTCCACGTAAAGAGCAGCGAACGAGGTGCTTCCATAGGTTCCCAGGTCGGAAGTGGTACTCTGCACAGAATGTGTGCTTTCAACGAGAGAAGAGGGTCCGCTGGGCCAGAATGTGGCTTCGAGGGAAAGGAAAGGGGCTCCGAACCACCACTTCGAGCAGTTCTGAAGTTCGCTTGCTGCTATCCCTCGAGAGACAATGTCGGCCGGGTTTTCCTCGGTCGGAACGTGGCGAAAGCGCACGTTGTAGGCGTCTCGCACTTGTCGGACTTCTTGGAGACGGTTCTCAACCCAAACGTCCTTAATCTTCTCGTTGTCGGCGACTTGGTGTAGAACGATGGTGGAATCAGACCACAGGTAGGTAGCCGTGACCGGGACGGAAATCTCGGTCTGGAGAAACTTGATGGCGCGGGCTCCTACAAGTACTCCGAGGAGCTCCATGCGCGGAATGGTGTATCGTTCGGCGTCCTTGATTGGTTTGACTCTGGCCCTTGCGTAAACGAGGTTGGTGCGATAGACTCCATCGATGTCTTTCACGCGAAGGTAGGCGGTAAAGCCGTAAGCTTGGCTTGAGCCATCGGTGAAGACGTGTATCTCGACGGTGCTGATCTTGCCCTTTGAGATTCTGCGAGGGATGCGAATCGTGGTTTGGTCGAAGTCCTTGATGGCCTCGTACCAAAGCTTGGCAAGCTCTTCAGAGACCTCGTCGTCCCAGTCGTTCTCGATTTTCCATACCTCTTGGATGACCAGTTTTGCCAACAGGGTAGCGGCTTGTGCTAGGCCCATCGGATCAAAAATTTGAGCCACGAAGCGGAGCATCGTTCTCTTGGTGAGACGGCTGTCGTCGGTCTTCTTGTTCCGTTTCCGCTTGGGTTTCTTGGAGGGCATTGCTTTCAATCCACCTGTCGAAGAGGGAGGTGTTTCGGAAGTGGCCATAGTTGTAATGGGTTCGTCGGTACCAGCAGAAGGTGCTGGTGTGGCCGGGGGTTTTGGCCTTAGCGGGATGTCCCAGTAATCGGCTGTGACGTCCCACCGAATTCCTAGTTCGCGGAGTTTCTCGAGATCTGCTCGGTCGGACTGTTCGATGGAGGTGTTGAAGACCGCGTTGTTGGAGGCGTACTCGCGGAGAACCATCTGGATTTGTGCGAAGATGGCCTTAGATCCGCGGTACTTGTCCAGGGCTTCCTTGACGGTGTCTGCCATGAGGAGCACGTTGTCCACGTAACAGTTGTTGAGCATCTCCAGGGCAAGTGGTGTTCCCACGCTCTCGAGGTGCATCTTGATGACTCCGGCTAGGAGGTACGGAGAGGATTTCAGTCCGAATGGGACTCTGTTGAAGCGGTATTCGATGAGGTTGTCGTCCGTCGGTGGGGCGAACGGATCTTTGAACCAGAACCATCGGAGGCAGTCTCGGTGTGATTCCTTGACGGAAATCTGGAGGAACGCCTTGCCAATGTCGCTGACGATGATGATCGTTGGCAGTCGGCTGCGCAGGAGGATCGCTGGTACCATCGGAAGGTGGACTGGTCCACGGTAGACCCAATCATTGAGGCAGGTGCGGCCCGGAAGCTTGGCACTCGCATCGAAGACGGGCCTTGTGGCTGTCGTGGTGGAAGTCTCTTTGAAGACAGGGTGGTGCGAAAGGCAGTGCTTCGTATACGGCGTCACTCGAGGGGCTTCTCCGATGAAGCCGAGGGCCTTGTAGTTGAGGACGATTTCGTGGTAGTCGGCAAGCCTTTTGGGATCCTTGGCGAGCGTGTTCCTTGTGGAAATTGCTCTTCCTTTGCCAAGAGCTACGTTGGCAGGAAGCTCTGCGTTGGAAGGTGGTTCGCCGTTGGCAGTGCGGAACAGCAGTGGTACGTTGAAGCGTCCGTCTGGTTCACGCGTGTGGAGGGACTGGAGCATGTCAGCCGCCGTTTGGTCGTCGGGCTTCATCTCGTACGTCCCCATGCCAGCGTTTTCGAGGTAGGAGAAGTCACCGAGGAGTTCTGCATCGGACTTCTCGACGAGACCACTTAGATAGCCGGATATCGACTCGTCAGGTCCATTGGGAGGCACTTGGTCGGCAGAATATGCCGAGGTAGGTGCCGGCTTGTTGGCTGGTTCAACAGAAGATGTCGAAGCAGCATCGGCAGGTTTCCTTGTTGAAGGGACGTTGGGACTTGGACGGTTGGGTCTCGGTGTGGACCTGTCCATAATGTCGAGGACAATCATCTGGGGAGGCTGACAGCAGGTGTCAGAGTCTCCAGGAGTCGCTGCGACATGCACGTCCTTCGATTCGTCGTTGATGACCCGTCCGGCGCCGCCAACTAGTGGTCCGAGGACGGTGTTGACGACATAGAAGCCGTTCGGGAGATCTGGTCCATAGCGACGTTTGAATAGCCTGACCATATCCTGACCGATCAGGATGTCAGGTTGCTCTCTGGTGGAGATGAGGGTGCAGGCATTGTGCTGCAGGAGTGGAAGTTCGTCGCGAGTGATGAGTGCCGTGCGGACTGATTTCACGCCGTGGTCTGAGGCGGTGAGATCAAGATGCACTTCTTGTCCTTGTGGTGAGCGAAGGATCAGTGAGGTGGAGAAACCGTCGATAAGCTTCGCCTTCGTTTCGCCGAACGTGTTGACGTGGAATTTCCGGCGGCCGTTTTGAGGCAGGCCTAGGTCGGCGGCGAGTTCGGTTGACGAGAAAGTCATTGAGCTGCCGGAATCGAAGAAGGCGGTGGCTTCACGCGATACTCCTGTGACGGGATTCACGGCAGTCACTTTGATGCATTCGAGTAGCACCGCTTGCGTGTCCGGCGGAGCGGACTCGCTGACGGCGTACCCATCGTCTTCCGGGTACCACTCCTGGTCATCGAGGTCTTCGAAATCGTCTGGATTCGCATGACTTCCATGTCCGGAGCTTTCTGGGAGCGAGACTTCCTCCACGTCGCGCATAAACCAGTCCTCGTCGAGAGCCGGTAGTCCGTCGGGACCGACCGGGCAGTTCCAAGGGCCGGTTCGCGTGACGTTCTCGTTCAGGTTCGAGCACCTGTCCGTCTGGAGAAGAGCTTGATGGCCGGGAAGGAGACCGGCATCACCACAGGCTTGGTTGCTCTTCGTAGTCGTGCTCTCATCAGAAGCTGCGGCCGCTTGGCAGAATGTGCCGTTCCGCCGTGGAGAGTTGGTACCCTTCTTCTTCTTACTCTTGGGCTGCTTCTTCCGGTTAGTCGTCGAGTTGCCGTTGCGGCTAATCTGCGCACTCGGTGCACTAGTGGTCTTCGTGGCGAGTTCTCCAGCAGAACTATGTCCTCCAGCAGGACTAGGTCCTCGAGCGGGGCCTTTCCCGGCGACGGAATTGTCCGGGTTTAACCGCGAAGCTTCTCCAGCAGAAGAGGATTGCTTTGCTCGGACTCCTCCAGCAGGGGTCGGTGATCGAGCGGCGCGCTGTGGTCGGACTCCTCCAGCAGGGGTCGGGGCTCCTCCAGCAGGGGCCTGTTGTTGAGCTCCGGTTCCACCAGCTGGAACTGGCTTGAATCCACCAGCTGGACTCCGTGTCGTAGCTGGGTCGCGTCGCGGGGTGCCAGTAAGGTGGCCACAGATGGACGGATGGTGAGGTCCTTGGCTGCAGTACTTGCATCCCACTGAACGTCGAGGGCACACTCCGACCCAGTGGCTTCGATCGAGGCAGATGAAGCAAAGGTTGAGGGTCCGCATCCTGTTTAGGCGCATCGCTCTTGTGGTGTACTTGGTGCACCTGGAGGTCCAATGTCCTTTTCCGCAGAATGCGCAGACGTCGCGGACGGGTTGTCTTGACGCTGCGTACGTGTGCTCCGCTTCTGCTGCATAAGCGCCGTTGTTGTAGGGCGGTCGGTTGTTGTTTCCTCCGTTGCCGTGGGGTGGTCCTGGTGATCGGGTCCGGCTGTTGGATCTCGGGTGGTTGTTGGTTGCTCCCCGTGGTGTCGCGCTGATGAGGGCGAGACCGGCGGTTTGCTTACGCTTCATGGCGTTGATGTGAGCCAATAGCTGGTCGAGAATCACGAAGGGAGACACTCCTTGTCCTGGTTCAGTCTTCTCCAGGACTTTCTCTAGGACGGTAGATGGCAGCTTGCCGAGGAGGATTTGTTGCACGACGACGTTCTCGCTCATGTTTTGTCCATTCCTCCTGAGTCGCTGGAAGAGCTGTCGAGCGTTCGCGTGGAAGGTTGACAGGTCTTCGAGCTTCCCTGATGGTTTCTGCATGTCGACTAGGTCTTGCAGAAGGAGGTTCTGGATGACGGTCTTGTCGCCGTACGTGGCCTCCAGTAGCTCGATTACTTCGAAATAACTGTCGTCGGAGAAGCCGAATCCTTCGGCCATCTTGAGCGGCGCACCTTTGAGGTAGTTCATGAGGTGCTGCAGCTTTTGCTGGGGTCCAAGATGGGCTTGGGATTCGATCAGCGAGAGGAAGTTGTCTCGGAATTCCGGATAGCTGCGGATGTCACCGTCGAAGGGCTTTAGAGGGAGCTCCTTGAGCACGAGGTTGGCTGGCATGGCGCCGTCAGGACCGGTGCGTCGGACGAAGTTGGCATTCCGATAGAAGGAGGTGCCTGATTCCTTCGTCACTGTTGTCTTAGCGGTCGAGTCGGTAGGTCCGCTGGATGGAGCTGCACTGTGCGGTGCCGCGTCCGTGCTGGCGGAGGACGGTGTGGTGATCCGAGGCGAGGTGTCGGATCCCCTCCCGGCGGCCATGCTGGCGAAGTCGGTTGCCATGCGGTCAACTTCTGAGGTATTGGGTACCGTACGCGGAGGCACATATGGTGGAAGGTCGTAGCCATCCGTGCTCGCTCGGTTCACGCCAGAATGTGGCGAGGGACCGGGTGGTGCTGCACCAGAAGGTGGCGTGAAGCTGAAGCGAGGTGGTGCTACGGTAGCTTTGGGTGTGCCGTCCGAGAAGAAGTCGAATACTCCAGTTGAGTTGTCCTGCTGCCGTGGTTGGTAGGTGCGTTCCCATGCCACTGGGCGGGTACGATGGACGTTCCCATCTTGCGGGTCCGTAAAACCCATAATCCCGGTCGTTGCACGACCGAACGTAGGTTGCCAGCGATCACGGTGATCCTGTTGGGCGGCATCCTGCGTTGATGTCCGTGGGGCTTGGCTGTCCGGGGAGTCATCACCGTGGTCCAGCTGTGTGACGATCGGTATTCCGTTCGCAGCGCGACGGAATGCGGTACGCGGCTTAGAAGTCGGCCTCGGCGTAGCTGCGCTGGACGGTGTTCCAAGAGTGCTAACGCTAGAACTCCTTAGAGTACTGACGGTCGTAGGCGTAGGTACGGATGGGGTCGACGGACTGTAGGTCGGTGGTGTTTGACTTGAGGATGAGCCGAAGCCAAAGCTTGGCATGAAGTTGCGTGCCACTTGGACGATGCGGAGTGAATTGTACGGTGCAAGCTGGCGGTTGGTTACGCTTGGTGGGGCAGAAGACGGTGTTTGCACCACTGGAGAATTTACCGCCGTGCCGACAGAATGTGGCGGGCTGGCAAATCTGACGTGTCTTGGAGACTCTTGAGCAACAGAATGCGTTGCGTTCGAGCCTGCTACGGAAAGTGGTGAGCGGGTGGTATGGGACTGACTGGGAGATGCCAGTTGTTCGACTTGGGCCAGGGCTGCGTGTGCGGCTGCGTCAGCGGCGGCTTGAGCGGCATGGGCTTGACGGAAAGGTCCGATAGTGGCAGCGATGTTGACTAAGGTGTTGGTAAGCTGCTCTATCTTGGAAGGAAGTGGAGGCCTGTTGGACAGGGCGTTGAGGCACTTCTTTCGTGCGGCATGCATGCTGCGCGTCCAAGGAGTATCGGTGGTCAAGATCCCGTAGTCCCGGTCGAGTTGATCCCATTCCGCAACCGTGTCTTCGTAACGGGCGCGAAGCGGTTGAAGGTCATTGATGTTGTTGTGGATGTGGTCCTCGAGAGTATCGAGTTGGTTGTCGTCATCGTTGATCGTTGGGTGCAGGTCTCCGGCTTCCGCCTCGATACCCGCGAACACTGTGATCAACTGTGAAATGCGTTGGCGGAGCTGCGCAGCGTGGGCCTCATAGACAAGCTCATTTTGTCGCGCGTTGCGTGGCTCCGCTCCGTTGTCTGCCATCCTCCCAGCGAGAGCCTGTTGATAGCTGACGTGCGAGAAGTAAGGCAAGAACAAGCCAACAGAATGTGTTGGTAGAGTTCCTGGTTTTTGGCCAAGAATCTGCCAACAGAAGGTGTTGGAGCAGTAGTAGTAAGCAGTAGTGGGAGTCGGTGGCGAATGTCGGCGTTGGAGATCGTCTTGCGGCGTTCTTCTTCGCTGACAAACGGCTGATGGTCCCCAAGTATCGAGAACAATGCGATTAGCTACTTCGCACTGTTCACGTCAGGCCACTTTCTACGGTTTGGCTTCCGCTCTGCTAGCAAGAGTCTTCACTCCCGCTCGCCTACTGCTGGTTTACTTCTACTACTCGCGGTGGTGGGGACCGTTCTGTAGGGTCGTCCTTGTCCTAGTTGACGCCGGAATAAACGCAGTTTTATTGATGACGAATGAGAGAAAGACCTCAACTAAAATACAAGTAGTTTAGTTGGGCCGGAATAAGTGACCTAAAAACGATGCACGAGAAAATGTGGTCACTAAGAAAGGTGAAGAAATAAGGGCCATACTCTCTGGCCGCCCTCCGACAGAATGCGTCGGGGAGGCAGCAACCGACTGGCAGTGGAGGTGGTGGCACTGCGGCTTATATGCGGTCGGCTGGTGCACACGGTCCGCCCGAGTTGGAGGGACGCCACAGTTTGAAAACAGGCGGGAAGCGGCAGCGGCGGCGGGAAATAGGCGCCACGCTCAAGGTCACGCGAGGACGCACTGAGCGGGCGGGCCGCGAAGTAGTGAAGGAAGCGACGAGAATTAGCATACCACCTCGTGAAC
>JNEY01000029.1:425072-443408 GCA_020875895.1 Aphelenchus avenae | reverse complement strand
GCGTCGGATTGTTGACCCCGAGTAGCAGTTCGATTATTCTGTCCACGATGGCGCGCTGTCCGTCAGTTAGCTGGTCGTACAATGCCTGTGCTTCGCGCATCTCTGCTTCCACATTGATTTCCTCCAGCGACCATTCCGCTTGAGGCACAGGCTGCATCGTCGGGATCTCGGATATGGGTTTTCCCATCTGCGCCAGGTGCTCGGCTATTTTCCTGTATGCCGCAGACAGTGCTTCTTCTTCTCCCATGGTCCGCATATAGTCTTCAGAGAAGTCTCGTTTGTACTTCTTCCATAAGATGAACGGCTCTTTTGGCCTGCAGTGCACGATGACCAGCGCGAAGAAGTGTCGAAGTTGAGCAGAGCTTTTCCAGCCGACCGCTTCCTCCAGCGTCCGATCCCATTCCGAGTCGTCTAAAGCATTCGACAAGAATGGTTTTCATTCTTCGAAGTCAAGTGCATACCTGAAGTAATGCCGTGGCGCAAACACGCAATTGCGTATGTAGCACAGCACTCATCGCCCACCCAGTACAGCTGCTCGAAGGACGTTGCGCCCTTGACGTGAAGTAACAACAAACGCAAATGATAGAGTTCGCATTGCGCCGGCGAAATGGAATAAATCCGCGAGACAACGTTTTGATGCCGCTCGCGTCGCTTCCATTTGCCGCCTAAAAATATGAATGAAACTTGAACAAAACAAATTCCACATCCACATACCTTTAAATGTGTAAAACTCCGGCACTTGCGAGTAATAAAGGTCTCGCGCAAAGGCGTCTTCTTCATTCAGGTGAAAGTAGGCCTCGAGAGTGCTGTGCTTCTTGACCTTCTTGCCAGAAAGGTGAATGTCGAGCTTCTGTGTACTGTGGCTTTTCCCGATGAGAGGCCTCCCTTGAAGCCGCCACATGGCCTCCGGTGGTGTGACGCATCGAGAATCCAGGTGAAGGTTTATCTCATCGTAGACCACCGTGTTGTTCCGTATTGTCGCTTTCGCTTTGTCTGGCCCTTTGGTGCTAAACCGATCTCCGTTACGTCGCTTGAGGATGCAAAGCGCAAAGTAATGCACATTATGTCCGACGCTTACCAGTACTTGTAGAGGTACTTGATGGCCATGTGATCTTGAACCAGATCTACGTACACGTGACAGCGAAATTTCAGCAGAAGTCGTGGACAGTACGGTGCCACGTCCTTGTTCGTCGCTGGTATGGATTCTTTACGAACCAGCACTGCTGTAGAACGTCCATTATCCGGCCGCGCACAGTACACACGCCCTTCATCGGTTATTCTCGTCGTCGGCTCGTACGGCTTGGGATAGTTCCATCGGCACAGACCTTTTGCGTCCTTGCACATTGCGTGCGGATTCTTCCGGCAGTTGGGCCCGTGAATGTGGTGCTTAGTGACGAGATCGAAGAGTTCCTTTTCGGTTTCCTCATTCGGCAGCTGAGCGCTTATGCAGCGATCAACCTCATCCGCAGTGCGAATTTTGTCCGCAGTTTTAAGCGTTAGGATTGCGTGCAGGTGAGGCAAGCCACGTTTCGAAACTGGTAGGTATGCGAACACTTGTCGTTCACAGGACAGAATGCCTGCATGATAGCTATACCTGAAATTCGATCACAAAAATCCATGCGACCAGCTCGCCGAAGCATCGCTCCTCGAGTAACTCAGCCATCAACGCGTCTTTCTTCATGTCGAATACTCTAAACCATGCTTATCTAAGTGCAAGACAGCGGCACGAGCAACCTTGCTATGATGTCGGGCCGGTCGGTGCTGTACTCCTCGAACTCCTCGCCTTCGTCCAGAGTCACTGTGATGACTTCTCGCACTTCGGGCCATGATGGGTTACCTGAAGATCTTAGTAATTACATCGTGTGCAGGGTTAGAACAAACATGTCATAGTGAGGAAGATGTCTGGACGACCGTAATAGCGCACGATTGCCATTGCGTCTAAAGCCGGGAAAAAAGTCATTTTTCAAAAGACCGAGACCGTACCTTCAAACTTGTTTGTCCAGTAACGCGGCGAACCAGGGTAAGTTGCTGGAAGGATTATGGCTTTGCCGATCGTAGGATCTCCGTCAAACTCCAAGCCCACCAAGAAGTGTTGCAAGTTGTAGCTGTCCGCCTTGAGTTCCTTCTGATGCAGTCGGTAGAAATTCATGCGGTCGCCCTCCATGAACGCGAACATGCTGGCGGACCACTCTTGAAACAAACGCCCGCAGTGATGCAGCGGATTAAATTGCCCATCGCGTACAGCCATTCGCCAACAGCAGTATTCGCGGCGCGAAGCGTCCTTGCGTTTCCCATCCGGCGCTTGAAGCGGAATGCCGAGCGTATATCCTTTGCATCCAGCCGGGTAGATTACCGGAAACGCTGCTGGCTCCAGCATTGGATCAATGTAGCGAATGCGCCGAATGTCCTTGCCACGTTCGTGAACTGTGATGTAGGCTTCGGGCACAAGACCGTCGGCATCCGTCGTGAAGAGCGCAGCTACCTCGTTGGCCTTCGGCAAGTCGTAGTTTCGTGGGTCGGATCCGTCGCGATTATTGAAGAGGATTTGTAGTTCGTTCGGAGGAACAAGCAACGTGGGATTCGCACTGCGAAGTTGATGTTCTCTGAGTGCACGGCTTTCTTCCAGTAGCTCAGCTGCCATGAGGTAAGCTCCGACATAGGGGTTCAGTCGGCGAAGTTCCTCGTCGAGTAGCGTCGCAAGTTCCCAATCCATGTCCTCGTTGCGCGGGTCTTCTACGCGATGCTTAACAGCTTCGGCGGTATCAACAATGTAGAGTTGCCCGTAGCTGCGTTCTTCTTCTACGTCCGGATGCAGCGCGTGATTAAACGTGGCCATCACCTTGCCCTGGATTCGCATATGCGGGACGCCCGCACGGAGGTTGACGTGATTCATCCCAATGGCGACCAAGGCACACGACGAGTTGTAGTTGCGGATTTTTGTGATGAATTTCCTCCATTTGGGATGTTGTCGTTGGAGCAGTGCTTTTAAAGCTGACGGGTATTTAGGAGGATCTTCGAAGAAAACTTTGCCGTGCCGACAGCAATCGTTGAAGGTTGTCTTTCCCTTAGACTCGGCTGGCCAGTGGAGTGCCTTGCAACGCTCGTTTGCGCAAGCTAAGGACATGCTGCCTAAGCTGTGCGGCGTGACGTTGAGGTCTTCGCAACCGCGACAGACTTGCCGCTGGCGGGCCCGGCTTTCGGCTCGCATTTGCGTTTTGTACGCTCTGAATTCGTCGGCTGTGAGCTGTCGCAGCCGAGGGCGACTACCTAAAAGAATTATAATTAGTTAGTTTCTAACGAAGTCACGCACTGTCACTCTGCCGCCGAGTAGCAATAGCCTTCTCGTTGATTTGCGCTATCACGGCAGGCGAACTGACAGCATTGCTTTGCACTAAATACGGGTCAGCATAGATTTAATTGCGTATGCTGCGGTACCTGATGGGTCGCTGTCAACTATTTTCTTCTTCATTCTGAGCGTTCTTTTGTAGAGGGCTATCTCTTCTAAAGAAAAAGTGCTCAACTGCGCAAGTAGATCTCCTACCTTTGCTCATTTTGGCCAGTGGCGGAAGTCCAAGCTGTACCGTCAATGCATTAGCAGGCCGTTTATTACGTCGTTTGCCGCAAGCTTCTAAAAACGTGTGGGCGAATTTTAGTTTGGTATTACGTACTACCTGCTGATTTGGCAGTGCCTGTGACAGCGAAAGCGACGTCTGCGACATTCATCGACGAAACGGGGTCACCGATAGGCGTTGCTTCTTGGAAGTTTACTAACTGCAGTGGAGGAGGACCGCTGTCGCCGTCAAAATCGTCTTCGTTTTCAAACACATCTAAAAACAGTTTCATGACAAATACGAAGCCTCCGGTACCGTCAACAAGCGTGAGTTGGCTCATTGCGCGCTCGGTCGGATCCGCGTCGTCCTCCGGATCGTTCCGCATTCTGTCCGATTACCCGACCTGTTAATTACTCGTTGCTTAAACGCAGAGTATGTTCGACCTAGTACTTCAAAATGTCTCCCATCCCAGAAACAAATAGCTTTGCTGTCAGGAAGTCGTCGCGAACTATTTGGCGAACTGCCTCAGCCGGAAAGCCGGAAGATGCAACGACATGTAAATTTTCCATGCTGTAAGATGCAATGAGCTGTTATGCGGGTTACGGGACGCATTATGTCCGAGCAATGCTTGTTAGCTTCAGGACCTTTATGAACCATTTTAAGCAGCACATTCTGTTGTGACCGAGCAGTGCTTGCTACATGATTCGGTACACTGCGCGGTTGCGCGCACATGACGCATACATTGCCTCCTCCAGCGTCGCAAATGGAGGACATTAATCGCGAAAATTGCTGGGTTGCGCACAAATGACGCCCACATTATGCGCGGCGATACCGTCGCACTGCGCAGAAGAAAAAGTACTTGCGTAGCAATGCGGTACATTGCGCAGACGCTCAGAAATGACGCAGACGTTTGCGCGCATTTTGCGCGGAATTACCATCGCACTGCGCAGACGGAAAACAACTTGCGCTGCCTTCGGTACCTTACGCGGTTCGCAGACACTACGCAAACTTTTGCGCGCATTGTGCGCGACGACAGCGTCACACTGCGCAGTTGCGCAGCCAATCGGAATACTGCACGGTTGCGCATAGCATGACAGTAACGTTTGCGCGCACGATGCGCGGCGATATCGACGTACTGCGCATAAGGAATGCACTTGCGCAACGATTCGGCACATTGAGCGGTTGCGCACACATAACGCTAACCTCTCCAAGCAGTTGTGCGCGGTGATATCACGCACTGCGCAGAAGACAAAGCACTTGCGTAACGATCTGGCATATTGCGCGGATGCGCACACATGACGCCACCTCTGCGCGCATTTTGCGCAGTGATATCGTCGCACTGCGCATAGAACAAAACACTTACTCTAATGCGAAGGCCGCCTTCGGCGGCCGCTGATGGAAGTACTAATGTCAGTTACTGTATTGCGAAGGCCGCCTGCGGCGACCGCTGATGGCAGTTACTGTAGTGCGAAGGCCGCCTTCGGCGGCCGCTGATGGAAGTACTGTAATGCGAACGCCGCCTTCAGCGGCGGCTGATGGAAGTACTGTAATGCGAGCGCCGCCTTCGGCGGCCGCTGATGGAANTCCGGCATATCTGCCATGATTGCGCAAAACGATAAGTTCTACCTTTGTGACTTGCTAGAGTACAAGAAACGCAAGGCATAATCGGACTTAGTTTCGTACCGGAATTTTGGATGATCAGCGCACTGCGTTCATTATGAAAGTACAAAAATGTACAAAACGCATAAGTGTCTCTCCTTAATTGGGCGCATTCGTGCAAACCTAAGACAACGAGGACGCACTTTCACCACCCGCCGACAATGTACTTTCGCTAATTAGTGCAAGCTGATAGTTCGTACTTGTACGTGCTCTTCGACGCGACGACATTCTGCTAGATCTTTCTTTGTATGAAGAACGTTAGATTCATGGAATCACCAATGCCCGGAGTCTCCGGGCCGGAGATGTGGGTAAAATGTTGGGCTAGCAAACGTCAGCTTGAATGAGACAGACGAGGGTGCGCTCTGCAGGAGGGTAAGCCTGGGCTGGGCGGGTCGCGGACGTTGTGAAAATCTTGCCCATATTTGACTTTTCCACTCTGCCGTATGCAGCGCCGAAACCATATTTTAGGTTAAAATGTTAAAATTCGGTCAAAACTTCGACGGAATCGCACGCGACGTGCTAAATTCCATATACCGTATTTCTTCTAATATAGCCCCTGGGGCTATATTTTGCGTAAGGGCTCTCCGAGGGGGGCTATATTAGAAGGGGGCTCTATTAGAGGCTGGGGATATATTTTCAGATGCTCCCCGCAGGCGCCGACAAGCCGGGAAAAAGGGCGAATAAGGTAAGGAAATCGACTGAAACTTTAGGTTTTTTAGCCTTTTTCTGGCCATATAGCTTGTATTAATGCACGACTGCGCATAAACAACCATAACACAACCTCATTACATTAATACAACGAACCAGCGCCCCGGAAACAGGGTACTAAAGTGATGGGGGCCCTTTTCGGGGGGGGGGCTATATTAGAGGGTGGGGCTCTAATAGAGGGAGGCTATAAGAAGAAATACGGTATGTGTGATCAGGAATCGACCATGCATGATCAACATTTTCCCAAATATGGCCTGAAAACATGCGAAACCGTCTATCTGCACGCCCCGGTTCTGAGCATTATTCTCCACGAACCGGAATTTTTCGCGATGAACTGAATTGAACTGAAGCTCGAGTTCGATCCAGTTCATCGCAAAACACGAAAGTTGCCAGTAGGGTAAGGGCGGGAGGAACTTGGGGGACAAACAATATTTAGGAAGTAGGCACAACGTGCTCTCTAAGGCCTCCTTGCAGACCATGTACCAGCATGTGCAGTTGCATATACTCATGTACGAACAAGCTGTGGAACGGATCGAGGGTTGGGCCGTCGTGCGAGACCGCTAAGTTGGTTGCGTTCGCGCAAAGTTTGCGTCGCGGATTTCGTTAGGCGAGGGTCCCGAAATGAACTGAAGTTCGCTGAACTTGGCGGTTCAGTCGAACGGAAATCTCGGTCTCGGTATCGCGGTGGTTTTGGCCTCGGTCACTGAAAAGATTCCGCTCAGCCCTGGGGTAGGCCTCGATGCTACAAAGCCATGAAGGCGTCCGCGGGGCTCGCATGCTCGGACTTGGGGAGCTTCCAGAAAATATGTAATCATTACAGGGGGGGGGGGGGGGGTCAGGCCTCTGATTACATTTGATTACGAGGGAGGGGGGTCAGGGCCTTGATTACGTAATCAGCACTAGGTAAAATGGGCCCGCCGCTAGGCGCCGCCCAGAGCAAAATTTGACTATATATTGCAAATTTTAACCTAAAAATTCGTTGGTATCGCCTGCGGCGGGCCAATTTTGGACTCACTTTTGAACACATTTTGACCAAACTTGCCCATTTTTTGCCAAAAATTTGGTCGGTTTCGCCTGCGGCGGGCAACCAGGGGTGTCCCGGAACTGGATTTTTTCTTCAATTCCGAGACAGAGCCAGGCCCAATTTAAGCGAAAATTTGACAATTGTAGTGGGAATTTGCTTTGGCGGCGCCTAGCAGCGGGCCATTTTGCCTACCGCTAAATGGCGTCATCTTGACCAAATTTTTTCGTGACTTTTCAGGCAAATTTTTCGCTTTTCTAACCAAATTTTTCATGTTTTTTCCACAGATTTTTTCCAAAACTTCTTGATATAAATTATTAATTTGACAACATAAATACGTACCTTCTAAGCCCATTTAAGCGTCCCCAAACACATACGTTTGAGATTCAGGGCATAAGACAGCTTAAAACCCGATTTTACAAGTGTAATGTTACAGGGGGAGGGGGGGGGGGTCAAAAAAGGGGATGCAATGATTACAGACTTTCTGGGCGATCCCTTACCACTCGGCAACGAGCATGCGCAAAAGATCGCGTAAGTCAAATCTAGCTGAAAGTCTGTCTCTCTTTCGCACAAAAGATCTGCTTCCGTTGGCACAATTTCTTCAATGTGTCAAAATTTCAGTACTATCGTTCCAGCCATCAGTCAGACCTAGAGACATCGTTGATAGCGTCCAAGAAGCAATATCTTATACGGCTGCGTCGTTAATCCCAACGACTTAAGTTCTCGCTCAGACGTAAGTGGGTCCTTTGTTCCGGTATAATTTAAGCTTCCACGGTTAAGTAAAGTTTTTTGTTGTTGTCTGCCTCCATCATTACCATCATCGTCATTTGTCTAACATCTCATGTACGGTTTAAGAGAACCAGTGTGGGACCTTTGGCCTAAAAGGTCTAGATGGCTTACGAATGGCTAAAAAAACCTGAAAGCCGCAATTTAGCACAGGCTTGCAGGTCATGCGCCTAGTGAGCTTGTACCGGGACCCACTTTGCCGACCGCCATTTTATGTGGGATCCAAATTGCAAGGGCTACTTATCCTGCAGGATAAAATTTGTCAGACGCTTTTGAAGAAGTCCTTCGGCCAAAACCGATGAAATATGGCCCACTGATCATCACGCTTCTTTCGATGGTGTTCCAATAAACGAAACGTAAGAAGAGGCGGACGAGACCATTCGCGATTTACCGCTCAGCGTTGATCGGCAATCCTTCATTTGCATCCCAACCCGTTTCAGCACACATGGCGTCACTCACGATGGGGCGCATTTCGCGCTGATTACTTTTGCGGCGAGCGACGATAAGAGGCATATCGCTTTCCTTGAAGACGTTCGTCATCTTAGGTTAACGGAAGAGTGTAGGCGGGAGCAGTCGATAAATGCCGCAACACACAAACTAGGGGCCGGCCTAACGTCCCCTCCCCTCCCTGCGAAGCAGTAATGATGACCCCCCTTCTGTGGTCGGTAAAGACCTAAGTGTCTAGTGACAGAGCAAGAGCAAACGGTTCGAAAATGGCTTTGATCACAATATCTAGAACCGTTTCTTGTGCACATCGGTAGCGCTCATGCTGCCGCATGCTCATCAATAGTTCCTTCCGGTTTTCGCCGCACATAAAGGCACGAAGCTTTGAAGGCGCTGAGATACTTCCACATCTCGCTGACCTCATTGCGGTCCGCGTTCATCAGTACCGAAACTGGTGCCTGGTTAAGTGGTGAGCATAAAGCATACCCGTCTATTAAAGTGTACCTGCTGTAGCGAACTAGCGTCGTGCTAGTCTTGTACAAGAATGACTGGTATACGAATGCGTGGTGAAAGTCCCACTCCGTCAAGAAATATTTCCCGGTCATCACAAGGCACGGCTAAGGCTACTTTAAATCTTCGTTTCCAAATCTGAATCGTGGAAGAGAGAGAGGAGCGTAAACTACACTTGTACAGCGTAACTTTACAATAAACTAGTCTCTTGCGTGTTAAACATTAGTGTTCTGGAAAGTGAGGTAGTATTGCGAGATATTGATACGTGAGATCGAACCAAGCTCAATGTCCGACACTTACTGGCGTACGGATTCAGGTCGTACGGATACATGTTCGAATTGTGCAATTTGCACGTGTGTGCATACGATAGCATGCCAAGCATAAGCGTGGAAGGCAGGAGAAGGGTAAGGAGCATACGAATCATTGAAAATCCTAAGCAATGCCTTGCGACACAGATCGTGCGTAACAGGAGCATGCTAGGCAATTAGCATTTGAAGCAGCAGCGGAAGCATGCAAAACATGACTATCAGGGGTGGGCACTTTTTTCGCGGGCCGAGACCGAGACCGAGACTCGAAAATTCCGGCGTCGTAGATGCCGCCAACCTAATTAGCTCACTCATGTTACCTACAATGCGTAGTCGGTTACTCATGCTAAAACCGTAAAACACACGAGCCACATCGGGATTAGGCTTAGACATGGATTACGCGGCGCCGTAGGTGCCGGCAACCTAATCACCTCAGCCCTGTTACCTGTTTTGTGTGCGCGAGTTGTGTTCAAATGATGGTGCAATTCTCCTCTCATTCTCGCTATCGGCTAAACCTTCAGCCGATAACGTTACCGGCTAGCCGATGATGGTTTTTAACATTACCGGCTAGCCGATCGTTTTTTAACATTACCGGCTAGCCGATCGTTTTTTAACATTATCGGCTAGCCGATCGTGTTTTTAACATTACCGGCTAGCCGATCGTGTTAAAAAACGTCGTTGGCTAGTTCAAGTGCCCGTCAGGGCTGGGCGGTCTCGGGTCTCGTTTTAGTCTCGGGTCAGGGGGGTAAATCTCGGGTCTCGGTCTCGGTCCGCGGCCAAGTCTCGGCCCACTTGAGTTTTTTCTATTTTCTGGGCTCATCGAAGCATCGTTCATGAACAGGTTTTTACTCAAAACAAGAAACAACATTGTGAGCGGCATTCAGAATCCGTAAATGGCTTATGAAGAGCAGATTTTGCAGCGTTTTGGCCGTCATGCCGTCGTCTGTATATTTCGCATTTTGCTTAAATTTTCGCTAAATAAGGCCAAAAATCGCGCTGGCCGAAAAAATAGGTAAGGGTCCCCTTACCACCGCCCCCCCCCCTTCCAGTCGGGCTCAGTACGCCCTTGGCATTGTCGGGAGAAAAACTCGAAAAATATTTTCGGGGTCTCGGGTCTCGTTTTAGTCGTTTAGTAGTTAGTTTTTAGTCGTTTCAGGGGGGTTAGTCTTGGGTCTCGGTCTCGGAAACGAAGAATACTCTCGGGTCTCGGTCTCGGTCTGCGAAAAAAGTGCCCAGCCCTGGTGCCCGTCATGCGTCACGGCAATGGCGCGCAAGTGCGAGCCGAGAATGCAACAAAAAGTAAGCGGTAAAAGATCGGCGGCCGTACTGTGTTCCGTACCGTACTGGTACGGTTCCGCGACGTCAGTCCACTACGCAGTACTGGTACGCGTCGGTCCCTCCAGTAACGAGTACGGTCCGGCTCAAATGTTCTCCATGCTAAGCACTAGTACGGACCGTACCGTACCTTATTGGAACCGTACCGTACTGGTACGGGACGGTACGGTGGTACGCCGCACCATGCCCGTACGGTACGGAGTGTGTAAGCATGGTACGAGATGGGTCAGAACGGTACGGTGTAGGGTATGGCTACCGTTTGCCCGCCTTACTACTCGATGGAATTGTCAAAAAAGTACCGTCGTCCTTCAGAGGATGCAAACTCCGACGTCACTTGGGAACCGCATCCGCCGTTCGAGTACCTGGAAATCATCTGTGTCATTTGGTTTACTTTTGAGTACGCTCTCCGCTTCACTGCTGCTTCGGACCGCTTAAAGTTCTTCACTGGCCTGGTGAACATTGTTGATCTCATCGCGATTCTACCGTTCTACTTGGAACTGGTTCTGCGTCTATTCGGCTTCGACGTCTCATCGCTGCAAGAAATCAAAGGTGCATATGCAGGCACTAACTGGAGCTGAACTTTACTAAACTGACGCAGTTGTGCAAGTTCAGTCCAATGCTTGAAAAGTCCTGGTACAGTGCAAGACTTGCTGTTATGCGCGAACGGAGCCTGCCGTTAATTCGAAAATTAGCAGGGATTAGCGGTTTTTTACTTACCTTTTTACATAATTGCTGGTAATTTGTTTTTCACTATCAGTCATCCGTCGTACTGCCGAGTTCGTCGCTCTAAGTACCGCAGCTACGAACGAACTTTCCATCATTGCTACACCGCCTGTAAATACTAGCTGGACAGTTAAGCGCCTTTTTATCGTTTATCCCACTGCTTCTTGAAGTACGTAGACGGAATGCACCTTTCCTATTTGTTCCTATTTTTCCGTTTTCGTCCTCTGAGTTGAGTCCTCTATTTGGCTTGTTTTCTCCTTTAAGATTCAGTTTGAACCGACGATTCGACCTGTTCTTTCAATCAAAGTGTGTGCGTTTCAGGCGCTTTCCTGGTGGTCCGAGTCCGGCGTATCCTTCGTGTCGTTCGCATCCTCAAGCTCGGACGGTATAGCGCCGGTATGCGCACTTTTGCACTGACTCTCCGTAACAGTGCTCGGCAGCTCGGTATGATGGGAATGGTGCTCTTCACGGGGGTCATTATTCTCCGGCACTCTCATCTACTACGTCGAGAAGGACGAGCCGAACACGCCGTTCACGTCGATTCCGGCGACGTTTTGGTGGTAGGCGCGTGGGAATGGCGTAGACCGGGCCTTAAAGGCCTTACCCTTAAAGGTCAGGCACCGGCTAAACTTGTACACCTACGTAGCCTTTAGTCAGGCATGCGCCGAAAATCGTATTCCGTAGGCCAATGCATTTTCATCGTTGCAAATTAGGATTACGTTTCGGTCTGAATTCTTAAATATGGCGCGTTTTTAGTCTTTGAAATCGGATACGATTCGGATTTATGCGTGATCTTCGGATTGGAGTTTGTTTGAATTTTCAAGACCCAATCATGTCCCTTTGTCATGCAATCCCTACAAACGCTATAGGTGGTACACTGAGGACATGATTAGCATTTCTTAGGGCGATCGTAACGATGTCTACCGTCGGCTGTGGCGACTGCACCCCTTCAACCATCGCGGGCAAGCTGATAGCCAGCGGCGCAATTCTCTCGGGCGTTCTCGTGCTTGGTATGTGCTGTGTTAAATGAAGGTGACCAAAACTTGCTTCAGCTCTACCGATCACGGTAAGCGTGGACAATTTCATAAAGGTTTCGGGAAGGTAAGCGGCTTCTGAAGACTCCGCCCCATAATTTGTTCTTGTCGACCGCGACCGGGGCTCACTTTAGCTCCTTTACGCATAGCGCAGTTCCTGGACACATCCATCCGGCTGCTACGACGCGCATCGTACGCGACCACGAACCAGTGACGCAGTCGGCTCTTCCGAATGAACATGTACCGAAGAGCTCAACGTTTTGGGGCATAGATGATTCCATGTGTCCTCTATATCTGGGCAAATACACTGAGAGGACTGGATGAACGGTAGCGATACAGTTCTTCTGCTGCATCATTCGTTTCCCTTTGTTTTCACGCAAGTCTGTACTCGTTGCAAGCTAGAGCAGGTTTTCGGCGATATTGTGAGTCGAAAATGCCCGGTTCTGTATCGTGCCCTAGGGTGTTCCACTTTCTTTTCGGCCGGCGTACTCCATTTTGGCTCTTGAAGCGGTTCGCAGCGCTGATCAATTTTTAGCGACGAGAGAGTGTCTTTGCCGGTCGGTAAGAAATGTCAGTCGATTGAGGGCTCTTTGCGCTTTTTGCGGCCGGACACGGGAAATAAATTATACACCGTTTCCTGCTTTCTGCGAACACAACAGGGCGATCAACACGGCAGCTTAATGCACCAGGTGCCTCAGGCTGGCTGAAGTGCAGGTTCCGGCATGGACTCGTAGAGTCAAACGTCTGTCACTACCTGCGGAAGGATACAAAGTGCAGCGAGAAAAGAAGGAAATCGCCGAAGCTATCGAATTTGACGCAGAGTTAGCGGCCCGTGCCGTGAAACACGTCCTGAAGACGCCGTGTCCCGGCACGGCGCAGCGGTCTAGGACGGTCGGTTTTCCGTTCCGTCCTAGCACGGGCGGATCACAGAACCGACTCAGTACGGGCCAGTACGGTGCCGTTCTCCGTGCCGTGCTAGTATATCCAAACAGGTGTTTTTAATTTTAAAAACCGACCGGAATTGGTCCAATTTCGACCAGAAGTTCTAAAAATTTCGCCAAGACTGACGATGTGCAGTCTTGCATGTTCCAAAGTGTCGCTTAAGCATGTCACTTTTGTGAGTTCGTCCATAATTTTGAATTTTTGGTGATTTTGCTTTGACCCGTGCCAAGGAGATGTTCCATGGCACGGCTCGGTTGGGGCCGTGGTGTCACGGGACGGAGCACGGGGGAGGATCAGGACGGAAGGGACCCCGGCACGAGTGGGTGAACCCGCTATCTCTGCTTTGACGATGTATCAGCGGCTACGTTGCGATGAAAGACAAAGACTCTCCCGCTCCCTTCTTGTCCTTCTTTGCATACAACTGCTAGCATACCACCGCACGCTAGTTGTACCTATGACGCGCTTGCTTATCTTGTACGAGCGAATAGGTTCTGTCTAGCACGGGGCCTGGTCGAAAAAACAGTCCACGTATTAATTTATTCAACAAAGGGCAGGTACACTTTGATTGTTCGACTAATCGTTCGTCTACAGTGATGGCATTCAGTGAGAGCTTCGGCACATGCAGCGCAAGAGAGGTGTCCGCACACGGTACCGTCGACGACGACGAATGTGACGTCGGGTAGAGCTTCCCAACAGACGGGGCACGCAATAGTTGGAGTTTCCGGCGCAGCTTGGCGATCTTAGCATAGAGTAATGGTCGACGGGGGCGTATCGGAGTTGATTTAAAAATTTTCGAAATCCAATTTCAAAAATCTGAAAGTTGGAAAATACAAGTTACGTAGTTAACAGGTTGAAGCCTCAGGGATGGTCCGTGTTTTCGCTCCGCGCTGTCATCTGTTAAAAAATACTCACTGAAGAAGATGACAGGAAAGTGGTCAACCAGGCCTGGAAGTACGGACAAAACGTGCGCTTTAGTAAAGTAGGATATTCGTAAACAAAAATAGGTAAAAAATTAATGAACAAAACTTTACACTTTTACGTAACATTAATCACCTCTGATGTCGGTCATTGACAGTGACATAAAACCGACCTGTTTCGGGATTTTCTTGGTGATCCATCTCAAGAGCTTCTATGCGCTGGTTTGCCTTGGCAAGGTCCTTCTCGAGGGTTTCCCTGCGCTGCTTAGCCTTACTGAGATCCTTTTCAATAGCTTTGGTGCGCCGGTTAGCCTTGCTGAGGTTGTCTAAACTGCTGCTTTCTATGGGTGGATTTATCTCACTCCGAATACCTTTTTGCCGGTTGAACTTCTCCGACAACTCCACATGGTCGTTTCGTAAAATGTTGAGGATTGTCTTCGATTCGGAGAACTTGGCGCTTACTGAAAAGGTCTAGTTACTAAAACAACTGGCGGACGAGCACGTGCCCTCGGCTAACTCTCTTTCCCGCGCCAGGTGTAACCGGTCTCGCCTCTTGCTCTCGCCTTCCAACGCCTCCTTCGTTCCGTGCTGCCTGTCCGAAAAGTCGCTGAACGCGCGTTCAGCGTGTCCGAGCTTGATGTTAAGCTGAACATTCTCGTCAGCTAGCCGTTGTCGAGCTGTCTCCGCCACTTAGAGCTTTTTTTCCAGAGAGTCAACATCGGAGCGTAGGCGCGTGCAAGCATCAGCGTTAAAGGCGGATTCGCTTAAGTTAACTTTTGGAATCGGTCGGAATCGAGATCGGTCCCTGACCCGAGGAGGCCCCAGCTCTAGTGCATGCTTACCTGTTTGTCGACTTTGAAACGATTTCGGATGTTTTTGAGAATTTCCAAAAAAAATTACGTTTTCCGCACTGAATAAAATATTGGAATACTTCCCGGGAAGACCCCTCCCCAACTCGGACGATGGAAAGGTCCAGCTAGAAGTAAATTGCGTGAACTAACCCTCGGCTGCGACGCAGAAGATGGACCACATAGATGACAGAAGCCGTCAAGCCCACGAGAACCGCGAGAAGTATGTCGAGACTTTTCGCGGTGCTCTGTAAAATCATCAGGAAGGGTCGGCCCACGGAATCCAAAAGTTGAATACGCCGAGGCGCTAGTGATGACGACGGAGAGTACGCTGTGGGAGTTAGTATAGGAGCCTGTGAGGACACTAAAGTTCCAGCGCCTCGTTAAAGGAGCTATTCGCGCAATGTTACCGCGGTAGCTGATGGAAATATGCTGCAAGTTTTGACCATCGTCACTGTCATTGCCAGCAAAGTGACAGAGGTCTCCGCGATACACGCACTCACTGCTCCAAGCGATGTCGGGCAACACGCCAACGTCAAGCTGGAATGATTTCCCACAACCCGACGTGACCTGTAAATCATATAGGTATTTGACTTATGGAGAACAATGGGTATAACACGCTAAAACATGATCCTACCGTTGACGGTAGAGCCTCATCGAGTGCCCTAACTGCGATCGGATCCTTCCAGCGGGCGTGCTCCTCGATCTTTCCTTCACCATTCAGGTAGACCATGCTGTACTCTCTTGTCCCGTCCGGGTTCGCAAGGGGAACCAGATAGCGTTTACCATGGATTTCCATGCTTTCCGCCTTGACGCGATCGTGGAAGACGTTAAGATCTGTGTCATTCTAAATGCTCCAGAGTTAAGTCCTAGGGTCTGGCTCACGAAATTGTACATCCAAAACTAAAAAATTTCTGACGACTCACATATACAGCGATAATCCGTGCAACCGACGAAGTAGTACATTTTATACCGGAGCAATCTGTGTCGCCAATGGGTACGATATGCGCGTCCTAAATCCTCAAGCGAGTGGATCACTCGAGACACGTGTTCGAAGCGAAGCGAGAAGGTTCTCACGGAGTAGACGATCCATTCGGAAGTCTTCCCGCAGGCACACGAGGGTACGACTTCGACGCTCGAGGCTCCCGCAAACGTGTCCCAGGTGGCCGAAAATGCGTAGGCACTTGAACCTGCTGCGCTTTCAAGCGTCGGTTCCAAACGGGCGATCGCGCGTTCCACAAAGAGTCTGTCGAATTCTGTCCGCACGTAGATGTCCCTGAAGAAGGCCCTTTGCGTATGGTGAAAATGTCACAAAAACTTACACGAAGCATTCCGCCTGAACGGTTAGATTATACTGCTCGCAGCGCGCGCTAATCAGTGACAGTGCAAACAGCAACGTCACGGACGCGGTGCTCATGGCAGACATCATGCGATAGCTGAGCTCATGACGTTCGCAAAAGGCCTTATATAGTCCCGAAGTTTCGTTAACTGTCACGAGACGCAGGCACTCGCCTAAAATTAATGAGCGCGACGTGGCCTTACCTTATGGCCTTATGGAAGAGAGAATTTGCACCAAAAAAGGTGACGAATGATTGCCTGCGCCACCTTGTGATTGCACAGAAGTTCTAAAAGAGAATTGGACCACACAAAATTCACTTCGCTGTTTGGTGTTCATGGTTCCCAGGATCGCATTCGTGGTACCGCCTTTGCATTCTCCGCTAGTGTCTTGTCAACAACAACGCATGGCAGTTACTCAAGGGCATCAAGTCGATGTTGTACGTAGTCGGTGCTTCAGGTAATAGCGACCATGTTGAGACCGTGTTTTCAAAAAGAAAAAATGCCGTTTTAATCAGCAGAAGGGATCGCATCCAAGTGGGGACCCTCGATATTCGGTCGAACCATACCCGCACATTAGTTGTTCCAGAAAGGTATGTTCAAGGAACGTTTCGGAACAAGTAGACCATTCTGAGCCTCAAATTTTTGGGCATTGTTTTTTTTATTTCATGCGTCACAGTATGCAACCATGTGCGGGGGCCGGCCCCGGCCACCGGGGGCCAGGACCCGGGCACTGTTTTAGAGCCAGCGGGGGTCCGGGTCCGGGAGGGGCCGGTGGCCGAGGTCAAGTCAACCTGAATTCAGCCAATATTTGCATACACCTTCTGCGCATGATCCTGCCTCCCATAAGCCTATTTTGCCCTCACATTCCCTACACCACATGATCCTGCTTCCCAATCCCCTATCTAGCAGGATCCTGTTTAGCATGCTCCTAGCTTGCATACTCCTGATGTGCTGCGTATGCTCGTGAATCGCATGTTCTTGCGTGCTCATGAGAGTGCTCCAAAAAGTGCTTTGGGCAGAGGCATGCACGCTAACCTAGCATTGCTTGTCCAACTTGTACCCCGTAGCTTGACTTATGTCATGGTCGCTCGGTACCTTCCTAGACCGTTTTACGGACCACTTGGAACGGCCCGAGCTTTGCTCAGAAATTGAGTGGCCATATGGTACCTTCGTTTTATAGCGTCAGTACCGCTGCGACTTCGAGTTAAAGTCCCGTTGACGCATCGCTTCCACGTGCACCTGACCCTTGCCAGTGGTCGAACGGCAAGGATTAACTGCTCAGCGGATCATTTGAGGTCAGCCAGCGTTTAAAAAAAAACCGGGATGTGGGCATGCATTGGCCCATTTGAGCATAGGTACCACCGTTTCTACGTTTCGTAGATGACCTCAGTGGGTATCTGTTCGTTGGGATTCAACTAAACAGTGTTAACATGTCTGCTTCATCCCTAAGGCTAGCTTCACGTACCGGTGATTCACGTTGTTTACCCACCCAAGGCAATAATATTTTCGCAGTATGACGGACGCAAACGTTTATTGCGATTACCCAGTTTTCCCTTCTGTCCGCGTCAGCGCAGTTTTTGCAAACAACAGCTTTTTGCAAGCAAAAAGAGTGGCAATTTCTCAAGGCCATCGCGCGCTTCTCTCTTCTTTGGCCCGCCTGCTCGCTTCTACCGATTAGCGCGAACGGCGATCGGCCGCTTGTTGGACGCGTAATCACGATGGCCGCTGGAAAGGGCAAGTGGGCACACGCGCTGGCGCGTTGGGGACGGCGGAACTCCGGGCAGTCGCTGGCCAACACCATCGCTTTCGCAATGCGAAACCCACTCTTTTCTTCCGCGATGTTTGTTCGGTATCGCACATAAAGGTCAAGGTGCTGGCGCTTACCTACCCGTACACTACCGGCGTTTTGCATGCGCAAAAGGCCATGCCATTCCGGTAGAAACTCTAGGGTTTCCCATTCGTCATTAACTTTTCATCCTTGCTTGGCTCAAAGCGATTGATTTTGACGCATTTTGATAATGTTTTCGATGCGAGCTTCATGCGTTTATTACGCTCTTCAGCTACCACGCAAGCACCGTATTAACCGTACTGTCTTTAGAAAATGGACGACGCAGAACTGAACAAAGTTTTGGACAATGTTGCCAAGTACGTCAAGTACACGCCGATGGGTCTTCAAAACTTCAAGAACAATAAGAAGTTCGAGCATGCTCTCGCG
>JNEY01000029.1:226886-417398 GCA_020875895.1 Aphelenchus avenae | reverse complement strand
GGGGAGGATTGTGGTCAGCGGCAGTGGCGCGGAAAAGCCGCTTGTCACGTCTAATTTTTGCGCGTAATTAAAGGCACTCGGGTGCTCCTTCGTGACAGCCGCTTCTTTCTCGCCTCAGATGGCGTCTTATGCGTTATTAGCCACTACAGAAAAGGCGTCATCGCAGATGGCTCCATTGTTACGGCTTTCGTGGGACATAACAGGGCGGTGAAATAACCGTTTCCGCATACCGTATTGGTTCTAATATAAGACGATGTCTTCTATTTTTCGATGGTAAAATTTTCGAGGTTTTCGTGAAAGTCGTGAAGGGTCCCCCCTATGGATTTAGCAAAATTTTTCGACATTTTACTGTCAAAAAGTTCTCGTCTAGAATGAATAGTTATGGCCTAAAACGTATTCTAAACATGTCTTTGGGACAAGTCAACTTTGAAATTTTTGGCGCTCGTCTTCTATTAGGGCTCGTCTTCTATTAGAGCTCGTCTTATATTAGAACCAATACGGTAACGGGAGTGAGAACCAAGAGACTGCGGAATAATACCTAGTATGAGTGTGTCCTCGTTTAAGGTCGTTGCACGGAGTTCTAGACTTGCCCAGTTGAGCAACAGCCTATAGTTACTGTCCAGTGTCTCTACTTTCCTAGCAATTCACAGAATACGCGGTCCCACTTCGCGAGACGTCCAATCCGGTGGCCGTAAATTCGTCCTAGTTCACCATATCGCAGCCATCAACCACCTTTCATACAGTTAGTCGTAGGCCCATAGCGCAATGCTATGCTAGAACTGGTATCGCAACTGTTGATCATTGCTTATATTTTATCTGGATGTAATGGCTTGTCCTAAAGAGCAATTGAAGCGTTGGTCGTTCCCTTATTTTGGCTTCTAGCTCAGTCTCTTCTAATTTAGCTGCAGCCATTCACAACGGACATCCTTCTGTTCTGGGCCACAAAAGGCGAGGTCGGAGCGCTTTTCTTGGCTCTCTAACAGGGAGAATAATTGGCTCACTCAATGCGGCTCGATTAGCGACGCAACGCACTCCTCTTGGCCCGCCGTGACGCTAGCGGCACAGCCTTTGCGGCCGTGCAATTCGTTTTTTTGCGGTTTATTTCGGACGCCCTAAACAAATGTTGGCATTGTCCCAGAGACGACCTGGTAGCAACCTTTTAAATCGTGCTTGAAGATGCCGCTAGCATCAGAATGTCCACGCTAAGCAAAAAATCATTCGCATTTCAGAATTCTGCCCTTTCAAATGTGTCAATGGTTTAGATTTGCTTTATGGAGAGACTTTCACGACTGCATGTCACCAGTAAAGCGTTGCCTAGAAGCTTTACCGCCGTCCAAACCCTTTGGGCCTCAATCCGTGTGATGGACCTCTTGGTCATCCTGTTCACTAGAATAACTTCTCAATGAGGTGCCGAATGAAGCAACCAACCAGGATAAGTTTCGCAGTTCTCTTAACCTGCGACATCCATTTGCCGGAAAGTACCGGTTTGATTTGACGGTTGGTCTTGCTGCTTCTCACTGTACTGGCCTGAGACACGCCGGTACACCGTCGTATTTTAGGGTAGTAACACTGCCTTAACCAATGCGTACTCAGCCTTGCAGGCTTGACATATTCCCCGGTGCTTTCCGGGTTCGGTTGTCGATTCCGTGTAATTGCTACTAGTCCTTGCTTAGTAGCCTGGCCCCAAACTTTGTGTAGTGCTCGCTATGTTCTTGCTCCAAACGTTCCGTTCCCACTCTTCATGCCGGCACATTCCAATTACCCGTCCGCGCTCGCCCGGTGCATGACTAATCGCGTTTCGTAAACCAATCCAGCACGCGTCGAGAGAGGTCATTCTCTTCCGTGCACCGCGATGTCCACCCTAATGACGACTGCTGCCTGGTAGAGGAGGGACGGGAATTAGTCCCGACTGGGCCGTTTCTTTCTTGCGGCCGGCGCCGCCTTACACGTGTTCCACGACGACGACGACGACGCTGTCGGCACGGCGTGCCGATTAAGCGGCGCGCAGTGCGGGAGAATGAATGACTAGCGCCGGCTCGGGACAGGTCATTCATTATGGCAAAGGTCTCATCCCCGCTAGCGGCGAACGAAGAAGCTTCATTGAACGGCCGGTATTAGCCGATGTTGATTAGCATCTATCTGAACAGAATTGGCTCTAGTCTCGATTTTCGGGTCCTAGGTGGTCAGTCAGCTTTAGGAACACAAGTAGCGCCTGTCATGAAATGTCAGACTGGTTAAAAAAATTAAAAGTGGCATGTTTGTTCACAACTAGTCAGGTATGAGCAAGCAGCAAAAATTCTAGGCATATTTTAGATTTCTCAGCAACATTTCCTTAGCTCGTCCGTCCACTGCGCGTTAGACGGTCTCCGCTCTATGCCTAATGGACGGCCATATCGGCAGCCTTGCTCTGCGCGGACCGGATATTTATGGTTATATGATGTCGTTTTCGCCCGGCATTCTTTGCGCAGACAATGTGCAAATGCGCCAGATGTTCTGTGCCGACGGGGTAATGAGCCCGTTTGTGAACGCCTTTAGGGCTTTCTTGCTTTTTCCGGCAAGCTAGCGCGAACGTTTTTATCCTCTGCGATACTGGGCGTTCGATGCGTTACGTCGATAGGCGTAACGCATCGTGGACCATTCTGACGCCCAGATTAGTTGCGTCCGAGTTCGTGTCGCCTGTTGAACTCAGAAACATATGTAGCTGGTGGACAATGGTTCTCATCAGTCGCTGCCCCAAAAACTTTGCATTTCGAATGGCCATCAGTTCGATCAAAGCTCATCAATGGAAGTCCCAGATCCGCGCTAGACGAGCCGCATGGCCTTCCAAAGTTTCTCACCTTTCGAGTGAGTTTCCGCAGGCCCTGCAGGAGGTATTTCGGCCCTCCGCAGGACTTCATCATCATTCCCACCGCCACCATCGCTGCGGACCGCCGGACGCTATTAAATCGCGATAAGCCGCGCGCTGCCGGCGTCCGGTCATTTTTGCGGCCCGAAGTGACATTTTTAGCGGCCGAAACGTCAAAACAGAGCGCCCCGGTGCGTGGAAAATAGCCCTCATTTGACGGGTGCAGTTCATTGTGGTCCACTATTACGTGCAAGGCTTTGTTTGATGCCAGCCACAGCGCTTTGAAGGCAATCCCTCTCAGGTCTAAAAAAACCTAGGTGGCACTTGCGGCTCGGCTATTCGCTTACATTGAAGTCCTTAGTCCACGTCCAGATCAGGCCTAAAAAGACTGCCAACATACGGCCAAATCGCGGCTTTATGCCTTTTTGCGGCCTTGACCCTCTAATGCCCAGGAGCCATTTAACAGGCCATTGATGCTCCGACGCAACCACCTATCTCTGCTCCAGGGCGGGGACTCTGCGAAAAAAACCAAATCCAAATCCAAAGCAAAACGACCAATTTTCCAGTTTTCCAAATCCAAATCCAAATCCGATTTTTCGAAGCTTGCGAAACTCTGTGGACTCATTACAAGGACTTGCTCTTCCTCAAGAAGGTCAACTAAATCGCTTTAATTTGCATTAACGACATTACTTTTGCGATCTTCCTTGGTCAATAAAAGATTCAAGCTTCCGAACTAGTTGGTTAAAATATTTGGAAAATTGGTCCGATTTTCGAAAACCAAATCCAAAGCAAAACGACCAATTTTCCAAATCCAAATCCAAATCCGCAGCCCTGCTCTGCTCACGTGCTAGGTGCACGCTGTACCAGAGTGCTGCCCCGAATAATTGTCTTATTCGTACAGGCAATTGTCCTAAGTTCACGTCCCAAGATAAACTAAGCTGACAATGACGTCCCCATTATTTACGCAGTATTTGACAGACTTGAACGGATACGCTTTTCGCTTTTTGTTGGCGTTACGACCCGACATTATGGCCTGCATCGAAACTCCTTCTACACGAGATGTAGCGGTAGATATAGGACTGCATTGTGGAGTAAAGGGTTAAGTGAGCGACGGCAACTGTTCCCATTGCGTAGCTTGTCATCGTTGACAGCCCATAAATCTTCTCGTGCTGGTTTCCGAATGCTTTCACATCCTTTTGCGCACCCTTAACGGCCCTTGAATGGACTCGAACTGGGACAATAGCTCTAGACGCAATCAATCTTAGGCCTCCCCAAAGCGTGTCGGCTAAACAGAGCGTCATCGAGAGCGCTGAGAGCCGTACGCGAAGAGCGCGCAATCGTTTTTGGCATTAAGCGGATGATCCGACCGAAGGCGGATTAAGACACCCAAGCCAGCGTCCGCACAGGAGCGCGGCGTTCGACGCGCGTCTGGCCGGCATCCTACGTCCCGCCTTCCCGCCGCGGCGTGGTCATTTCCTTTCCTGGAAGAAGTCGGCCGGCCAGCTGGTGCCGGTCATTGCCGCCGGCCGGCGGCGGTCGGGATTTGCGTGATTGTTGTCGTGACCCTTATGGCGAGCAGTTGCCTCTAAGAAGCATTCGAATGAATCTCGGCATATTCTAGGTAGTTTCTTTCTTCTCCCGTTGCTTCTTCCTGTGAGAATGCCCTTTGTCGGTTAAGCTACTGGCCTGGCATTCAGTTATTTTTTCGCGAATTGCACATAGCCTTTAGTCCATAGCAACAACCTGAAATCTCTAATAACCAATGATTTCATGTTGTCAAAAATTTTGGGATCCTCGCGATTTTCGTTTGGCTTATGCCCCTCAGAAGCGGTAAACTACTGCGTTTATCGCGTGCTTCCAACGCTCCACATGTATACACACCTGAATGGTAAGCATTGGACACTTTAGCTTGACCCAACATCGTACTCTTGCTTTCTTCTGAGTCATTCCACCACTGCAGGTATACTAGTACGTCCTTCATCTACACCTAAACACCATGCTAGTCCGGCTATTGCTGTACGTTCGTCGACATTGCGCTCCGTGCAAGCAAACACTGACACCCAAGTGCAGTGATTCCGCGCTTTGTTTACGCTTTCCCTTCCCATTCCGCGCGTGTTTTACAACACATCCACCAGCGCATTGCACATAATCTGCTGCGATAACTGATGCTATGTATATGATCTAGCTTGAGACTGCTTGTTTTGCTTCAAACTTACTATTGTACCGTTCTAACGTTCCGCTACCTTTCGCTGTCCTTCCCTTGCCGGGCAACATTTATTGCTCGTTAACGGTTCCGAACTGGCTCATAAACTACCAAGTGGCTATCCGTGGTCGCAAGGCTGATAGCCAGCTTGGTCGTCAAATGTAGCGACAGAATATGCGTCTTTAGCTTGGCTGCCTGTGAATGCTTGCCTTGTTGCGATCCTTTATCGCCTGCCTTGATCATTTCTAGCACATTAAGAACGAAAAAAAACAACTTGCTTGAGCCCTGCATTGAAACAACCTTGATTTGGTCTACCTGCAAGACCACTCTCATGTGCCGGGCACCAAGGTGGACCTGAAAAACTGTTGGTGACTACCGGCATCGCATTGATTTCCCTTCAAACTGCCTCATTTGGTACGTGTCCCGTTTTTACTTGCAGCAATGACCAATCCAAGATTGTGCATTATACCACTATCCCAAAGCCAAACGCAGTTTTGGATCGTTACCCGCTCTAAGCTCCATTCCACTGCGTCGTCATCATGCGTGCTCATCAATTTGCCTATAGAAATTTCCACCCGCGGCCGGACTGACACCCGGCCCTCCGGCGGATGGCGAGCTGCCTCATCGGTGCCGCGCGCTAATCATCGCACACGCCTCGGAGATGGGCATCAATCTCTGCCGGCGCGCGACGAATGCCATCTTGAGCGCGCCACTCCTCTCCCAATTTACTCCCCCGCTGGCTCGTTTGGCATTCTCGACGAAGGGCCGAATGAGACCGATTATCTGATAACGAACCCGCCGGCGGCCGCCGGGCGCCCGCTTAGTTCTTTGGCTTATCCCGATGGCGAGAATGAACTTCTTATTGCCCGTCTTATTCGCTGCTAGCAATCTTCGTCGTTCATGCGTCCGGTGGCCTGCGGTTGCGCAAGACTTATCTAAGCAGACAGATGGAACCTACTGCTTGTCAAATTTAAAGTAAATCCCAGTTCCTAAAATCATGGGCGGGAATAAAAATAACCGAAGTCGCCCCTGCGAGTTTTGAGTTTTCAGCGTAAGCTTGCCTTTAGGAAGGCTCCAATGGGCCCTGCTACGAGGGTCCACGAAATTCCCCGTGTGACAGCCTAACCCAAAGTTACCTGTTGGGAGGATGTGGTGGTGCCAGGCCAGGTGCTCTGACCGTTACTTGCCTACTCACATTTTTTCCAGTGTATCTTTCCTGCCAAAACTTTCATCAATCGCTGGTCCATGTGTTAGTAGAACGCAACTTTCTGCAATTCGGGCAAGTCGGCTGAGTGACCACAATGATGCCCTTGTTCTCCCGTGTTTACTCTACTTTGCCTCCCATACCGCTGCCGTGCGCGCGGAGTTTATAATTTCCCCCACTCAACCCCCCAATTACGCAACGGTGTCCTGTTGCACCCTCGTGTGTCCACTCGTGGCTACTTCGCATGTCTGTTTTCCTGCTACCGATCCAACTTCGAAGCGCAGGATGCCGAACTACCGCGTAGCGGACATCACGGACATCCAGAAGCATATTATTTATCTGTCCGGCGCATAGTTGACTAATTTTCTGGTAGGGAACTGATTCATCGATATCTCTCTTTTCTTGCCATAGGTAGTTTATTGCGAAGGAGGGGGACACTTCTTGGTAGAGGTCGGCGCCCTGCTGTGGTGTGGATCGTACCTTTTGCCGTGATTCAGCTTGAGGCCATAATCTGCCATCTTTTCTCCGTTATGTGCCGTTTTCACCGTAAATAGCACGGCTTTTTTTGCTCATTCCAGTGCTGCACAACGACATGGGGTACAATAGCCGTACAAGCTTGTCGACACTCCTGTCTGCCCATTTTGCTTTGAATTTAAGCTGCATTTCAGTCCTGCTCAATGCGCGGAGCACATTTCATTTCTTCCCCGATTGCCGCTTTCCGCCGTCACTGACGAGAAACGGCAGTGGGCGGCGCTGGACGGCATCCTGCAAGCGACCAAGAAACGCCCGCTGTCCACTTGCTCGACGAAGGGCGCCCTTGTTTGTAGTGGGCGTCGGCCGACCGGCGGATTTTTGTTTTCGGCGGAGATTTTCTCAGCGATGGAACGCCGAGATTAGGCCGTCGGCGATGGTGGTGTGAATCGCAGGATGATCGAGCGCCAGCGTCTTATTTATTCCGCCATTCGCTTCTTTTTATCGTTTCCGATGACGGTGACTAATCAGTCCTCTATCAGTTTCCGGGATAGGTTGAGGCAGAATTAACTACGAATAAAGTTCAGCTAGAAATCTAGATCCAATGACGCCAGATAAATGTCTCCATCGCATTTATGGACTGATGAATTTTTCTCAACGGTTATAGGATTTTATATTAGCGTCTTCATGAGAGACCTTAGAGCGCTTTCGGCATACGCTAATTTCTGTTTTGTTTGATTCGTTTTTCTATGGGTAAACCCCTAATTGAATTTTACTGAGACTGGAGGT
Organism: Aphelenchus avenae; assembly: GCA_020875895.1. Taxonomy (NCBI): domain Eukaryota; kingdom Metazoa; phylum Nematoda; class Chromadorea; order Rhabditida; family Aphelenchidae; genus Aphelenchus; species Aphelenchus avenae. The sequence goes on along the minus strand of JNEY01000029.1, from coordinate 409,886 downwards.
TCGAGAGGCGGCAAGGCCAGACTGGTGACGGGCGAAACCTTCCCCTACAGCTGCTTGAAGGCGCCTAAACACCTACGATGTACCAAGGTCCCAACAGATGTACGTTCCTTCAGTGTTTCATTCGATTCTTCCCGCATTTGTCCTTGACCGTTGTCTGCCTTGCTTTCATAATCTCAGAAAGTTTGTCAGAATACTGGTTCGTATTTTGTCCTGGCTTATTGACCGACACGAAACCTTCTTCCCTGAATAACATCTGCGTTTGATAGTTCGATCCGTGAAACCTTGTGATCGGCTGATTCCTTCTGTGTGTTTCCCAAAACATCCTCATCCCGCTCATTCCCAGTAAGATCACTGGATGACTAATCACGCCGCGGATCTCGCAAGCATCTTTGTGGGCCTAAGCGCATCTGATATCGTCTCATGCACTGCGGCATGAGAACCCGGTCGGCCAGTTCTTTGGGTGACCTCGCTCGCGCCCGCTTGTGCAACTTATCACACGTCTTGCAGGCGCGTGTTGTGACTAATTGCGTGAATATTTATGGGGGGAAGCGATGGCGGTGCTGAGAAAAACAACATTGAAGTATGCAGGCAACGACGTCTGGAGGCATGCTCCATCACGAAGTTCTCGTGCCCATCACGCTTGAAGTGATGACGCTAAGTCTGCTAAACACATAGCCATGCTTGGAGGCCAAAAACGTCTTACTTTTCGAGTCAATGAAGTCCAAGCTGTGCATTTTCCTAGGCTACCATTGGTTCTTTCTGGCACTGTTAGGGTCACTTTTTCCGAGCACAAGTCAATGCTGTGTCCATGCTGGCTTACGGGCCTAGTGTTTCTGTTGCGCGAGCTTTGTGTCTTTTTATCGTGACAGGTTTTTTTTCGTTTACACATACGGCTTTAGGATCCATCAGCACTCTCGCATGGACCTTGCTGCCTACCTGTGATTCCCTTGCGCGGTGCTAACCACAACAGACGGATCTCGTCGTCCCTACTGCCAGTGTTCCCAGCTACGATGCTGCCACACTACGCTCAACTGTTTGTTCTGTTCTTCCTGCTGCCAAACGCTGTTAGATCGAAGGTAAGTCTCCGCCAAAGCAGCTGGTTTCTACATAGGTTCTTCTAATTTTGGAATCTACAACGTTCTAGACTTTACTGTTGGTCTGTGGGAAACCCACAGAGTCGTTCCCGTTGGCACCTCGCTGATTTAAGCGGTCATTTATCGCCCTCGCATAATGACCTTTGAACGCCCATTAAAGCGTGCGTTCCACTCTCTGCCGGTGGGGCAGATGTTCCCCGCTCTTGTTCCCGCATCCGCGATTACGCGAGTGCCCTTCGGCCAAGCCATGAGTGGATAACAGGAGTGGGCACTCGTCCGACGGATGCCAGAGCCATTGTTAGCATAGGGTTAGGGTCCTTGAAGCGAGTAGAGGCTCGCGCGGCGCACAATACGCGGGGTATTAGCGGGTCACGATGGGATCCAGAGGGCAGTGGTTAGCGATAGAGAGTTAGTGGAAGCATAGTAAGAGCATAAAATCGCATACTTAGCGCATCCGAATGCAGAAGCATGTAGGTTTTTTTCGTGCAAAACGGCTGAACCTGACGGCGGCATGTGTGAAGTCAAGCGTACACGGAGGAAGCATGCATGCGTGGCATGCTGGCATACGCGTGTGTCCTAGCCTCCGAAGCTCTACTCAAAGCGCTGTAAAAAGTCTGCAGAAAAAGAATCTCTCGGGCTTCAGGCCAGCCATTCAGAGCAAGCAGTCATCACCTGTCAAAGTCCTTGTAAACCCGCTAGCGTCGCGCTCTATGCGCATTAGCCCATGCGGGAGACTACTATTCCAGATGCTTTCACGCATGCGCTTGATCAATCTCTTCCTTTTAGACATATCCCATCCGCTGCGATGCGCCGCCGGGCTGGTTATTGGTCGACTTGCTCCACGAGAAACTCAGCAACTCGCCGGAAAGCCTGGCGCTACAGCCCTCCGAGCACTCGGAGCTCTTCACCATCCGAAACACGAGCATCGTCTCCAATGCCGGTCTGTCCGGACATTGCGGACAAAGGCTCTTGCTGGACGTTCTGGCGACTCAGGAGCCCTACAAGAGGATCGTGACGGTCGAGACGCTTGTCCAGGACAGGTGAGACTCGGTTATGGCTTCACTAAGTGCACATTTGATCCCATTCAGGAACGCCACACGGTTCGCGACCGACGTCTACGAAGCCACCGTGGACGGTCGTGCAGCTGCCAACACTCTGTTCCTACCGCGCATAGCGCTAGCCAGTGCTGCTCCAGCTGACGTCTACTTCCGGCTGATATCCTCAGTGCACGACCTCTTTTACTTGCTCAACGTCCGCGAGCATGGCGAAAGCTTTGCCAAGGTCAGCATACCTGTTTTTTGGAACGACAAATATTAGCTCCAAATGTTTCTGTTTAAAATCGAATCGGGCGTTTTACATCAATGATAATTTAAAAAAAGAAGCGTTTGAATTCCAACAACCATTGCTGCGCTAACCGTAAAAAAATAATTTCATTAAATAACATTTCAGCTGTACCTCTCGCGCCGCCCGTTCCCACTCGACACCCTCAAGGAGTTCTTTGTCGGCGCATTTGATCGTCGGACTCAGGAGCGACTTGCTACCGCTAAGGTCGTCGTTCGGATAGCACAGCCGGAACGTCCGCCACCGGTCTTCGAGAACGCCACCTACGTCACTGAGAAGCGACGCATCCAGGCGCACCAGACGCTGTTCCGCGTCAAGGCGAGGTTCGTGATACGTCGCGTCGTTTAGTGCGAAAAGCTCGAAATCGGATGTAAACTTCAAAAAGAACCTTTAGTTAGTCTGTGTGCTAGATTTGTCAGAGCATCCTACTACAAGTGAGACATTTTTCAAGCTTGAAATGGAACACAAATACTTGTAAGCTCTTCGAACGACTACGGTTATTGAGCTGAATAGAGAGTGTCATTGACTTTTTTAATCACCCGAGCGCAGGCGCGTGTACGAGAACGACGTGAATAATTTGTTCTAGCGAGATTTAGACAGTGAAGAGACGAATCCGTTCACGTGGCATTTATTCATGATTGCACCCTCGCCTGCACAAAATTAGCGAGTACTTTTTTTGCCGACCGCAAAAAGATCATACATTCATAGTACGCGAAACTCACTACTCGTCCCAACTACCGTTTTACAATAACGTCCGCCGTTTATCGGCCCATGATGTGCTTTTAATGAACCGCTTTTCGCGCAGATTGGGTCACTGATTAGTCGCGCGTGCCGCCCGCGGGCCGTCTTACACCCATCGGAAGAAGATCGCTTCCGTTTGCGGCAGGTTAAACTGTTCGGTAGCGCGTCCGGCAAGGTGTCCATGCGTCCTTCGTTGTCCGCGCGGCACGCGTCTTTGATCGCGCGGCGCCGGAACAACCGCCAATTAGTGCCGCCGCGGAGGCTGCCGCGCCGCATGCGCCATCCTGGCACTTGTCCCTGGCCCCGCGCGAAGGATGCGGATAAGAAGAATGAGGGAAAAGGGATTTACGACGAGGCTCTCCGGACACGGGTCAGTTCCGGTCAATCGGGAGGAAGATGGTCGTAAAAGTGGGATCGGGAAAGGAGGAAACAAGTGTGCACGCCTAGGATGATAGGTGGCAAGAGAAAGGCAAAAATAAAGTCAATTTTCCTAGAGAGAACTCAAAGCAAATCAGAATTTGACTGATTAAATGATCACTTTAGGACCTCCGTCGGCGTCCCGACGTATCGCATCGAGCCCGAGAGCGTGCCCTTCGACGTAGCGCCTCTTCGAGGCGATGTTTTCGCACTGCAGAACCTCGAGAGCGGTCGCTACGAGTTCGACGTCGTTGCGATTGACTCGAGAGCGCAGGTACAGAGAAGTCTGCGTCTTACACGTTTTTGAGCTCATTCCTTGCAGGAAGGCAGAGCTCCCGTCAGTATCGTCGTGGGCGCCAGTGCACTCGCAAAGTTCACCAAGCGGCCACAGTCTTCCTCACCGGCTCTCCACTATGATCGCCGATGGCAGAGCCTCAATCGCCAGAGGCAATCCGACCAGCGGACGGTTACCGGCGGAGGTCGATCGATTCGAATGGTGCGACGCGACCGCGCTACGGATCTTTTGCTGGCGCTACGCGAGGACCACACGCTTGGATTTCTCGACAGTGTGAGTCTCAAGTACTACATTAGGTCAAAACAAACCAGAAATGTCATTGGGCTAAAATCCATTTTCGTTCTAATATGACGTTTTGAAGGTGTAATATTTTATATCCACGTTTTCAGATTTAATTTTTCTGAGGAAATTAGTAATTCAAAAACAGGCCACTTGGTATTTTAATCCGCTTTAGCGCATCGAGCTCGGCCCAGAAGAGCGGATCATCGGTGTGCCTCTCGTCGAGAAGTACCTCACGGTCCATCCAAACGGCAGCATCGAGCTGACGCGACCGCTGAACTTCGAAGCGGACTCCGAGCTCAAGACCATCATCGTCGTCGAGGCGCCCATAAGAAGTAAGCGCTTTGCGCGTTTGTGTATTCCGGCAATGTCTTTGTTTGCGACGCTCGTGCGACTGCCGGAAATGGGTGCCATTTGCGGTTTCCCGGCAGCTGTCCGGAAGCGTTGTTTTTGGCTTCGTGCGCGGTCGCATGCCTCGTTAGCCGCTGCAGATGGAAATAAGATCGCAGTATCATTACATGCGCACCGCATTAAGGCGTATAAACCCTTCGGAAACCGCAAAACAAAGAGGGCTTAACTCTATGCGAGCATGCAGTGCTTTGATGGACTGATGCGGCAACTTGAAGGGGTGGTCGGTAGGCAAGCTCGGGGAAGAGTAGAAGCGAAGCAGATATGCTACTTATCCCTTAGTGGCCTGCACGGTACCCCATTTTTCATTGAGAATCCCGCTCTTATTTCTATCGCACACGTGAGGATCAATACCTTTTAGTATGGGTGGACTCTCCATAGTGGCGTTTGATGTTCACATTTAGACAAGTGAACAGTTTATCGTTCGCCATTCTCTGAGGTACTTTATTCTATCATCGTCCTGATACGCGTAGTAGGTATTCTTTGTATCGAGCTGAAATTAAAACTATCCCTAGCTTCGGTTGGCATCTTGCCGCACAGTCAATGACTCATTCCAATCTGCGCGATAAATTGACTTAGTCCGATGCCCTTCTCCAGCGTGGGCTAATAGCGTTAGCCGCAACCAATTCGATTTGACTCTGACTAAACGAAGCTGAATATGAAGGAGACTGGATTAATCCCATAACGAGTGTCTCATGGGTCGGTTGCATGCGCGGACTTGGAAGACTATCGTGGTACAGTGCAGGCGTAGGGGCAGGCCGGAGCGATAGCAGCCAGCGCAGTTCGCAGCATACCTTAATGTGTCCTTGGCCGATGGCTCTGGTAGGGATGCTCTGCCCTAAGACGTGGAATGACCCACCTCAGTCCTCGGGATGAAAACGCGTGCCTACGCTTCTCTAATTTCCTGGCCAGAAGGCTGGGCATGAATTGCCTCTCAAACCGCGTGACATCGAGTGCAGATAGTGTGTGCCGGAACGAACGAACCTGCATCCATCAGTTGAATGGGACTCACTTAATCATCCTCCAATCCCATCAAACACCAGCAGCACTAGGCGTACGGCCACTGAATGCGAGTGACCTCTCATGCCCAGCGGGCGGTCCACCGCATGCACCACCGCTTTTCACCGGCCGTGGTCCTCGGCACGAAGGCACCCAGATGGGTGCTCCCCGAATAAAGGGGTAATTAAATTGACCATGCGCGCTCAGTGTAGATGCCCCGCAAGCAGCTAAATTCGAGCTCCTAAAAGACCCGATGGCCAATGATGGTCATCGAGGACCGCCGGGTGCCAGGAAGCGTCCGGTCGGCGGGAAGTCATCAGGGAGTTCGCCCACGGGAAATGAGCTCATCTCTTTCAAGTGTGGAGACGAGTGCGGCGGAACGAAGTTGGGATGCGATGGAATTTTGTCGATGGACAAAACCAAGTGAGGGGTCGTAGGAATGCAAATAAATCTATTTTAGATAAATTATGGTGATTTTGGGCAGTGCTTCAGGTGGTCTACTTTAACCTTAGTTTGACCGATTTAAAAATATATTCTGCCGAAAAAACCGTGATTACATCTTTGACGAAGGTAGCTTGCTTTTAAATTTTTAACGATTACATTTTCCGAATTACAAATGTCTTCGGTAAAAACGAGAGACTTCAACGCTTGTTGTCTAAAAGCGCTAGCCCGGAAGATTCAAAATCATGCTGCGGTCGAGCTCGATTAATCCAATTAGACCCTACCGGTCCGGCACCCCTGCGCCGACCACTATTGTCTTCCCGTACATCAGGTGGCGTTTAGCAGCGGAGACTGTGTCGAATTACCGTCGGCTAATTGCCGCTTTGGAATGTTTTGTGCGACGAACGAAGGTGAACGGCAAACAATGGGCACAAAAAGGTGCTCGCCATGACATGCGGCGCGAGAGCGGAACACCGCGGCCTGTTACCCTTTTGTCGTGAAACGCAGAATAGCGAGTGACGGAGGGAGAACGACAGCATAGCGTCAGCTGGGATACACCTATTCGAAACCCCTAAAAGCACGGTGTTGCTATTCAGGAAAAACCTTCAAGTTGCCGTTGCGTGAACCTTGTAGTTATTCCGTATTCAAGAGCTTTAGCACCGCTGGAACAGCTAGACCGGAAGGGGTTAGTGATCATAGAAAGTACCGTAAATGCAATATGCACGTAGGTGTGTAGCGCTTCGGTGACGGTTCTTACTTTTACAAGATACTTTATTTTGCGATTGAGGCTGTCGCTAAGTTTTTCGGCGTCAAAAACCCATCAAAACTGCATGCACAACCACAATATCATGAATGAAACATGTTAATCAAGCGCAGGCGGCCAAAGCGCCGCTTCCGCGACACATCTGCCGCACGTAATCCGATCAGGCTTCTGTGTCGAAAACAATGTCAGCGCTAATGATTGAGAGGGCTTAGTTACGTCCATAGTACTAGTGAAGATACGAACTTTCTAATTCTTTAGTGTAACCTTATACTTTGCAGGCCGCACCCAGGCGATCCACATCGACGTGCTCGACATCGACGAGCCTCCGGCGTTTCTCAACGAGCCGAAGCCCTTCCACGGAATCGTGCCATTTGAGCCGCCAATCGGCTTCCAGGTCTACAAGTTCAACGCGAGGGACGAGAACGGTGATGGCGACGACAACGTCGAGTACCGCCTCATCAACACTGAACGTAGGCATTCGTCTCGCGACCGAAATCACTGTGCAACCTTTAGCTCCCGGTAGCTTCACCGTCGACCCGGACACGGGTGTGGTCCGCACTGCATTGCGTGGGTATGCGCCCGGCGAGACCTACCACGTCTTCGTCCAGGCTCGAGATCGGACGCCTACAGATCCTCAGATGCCGCAGGTAAGCAGGAACGTGCATGATCCAACATTCTACACGAGCTTTTCCTCTAGGAGAGTGAGATCGCGGTGCTGGAGCTATACGCTGGCGACCGCCCACCACAGTTCATGAAGTCGCGCTACCGAGCGTCGATTCGCGAGGATCTCGAGATCGGCTCAAGGTAGGCCCAATTCCGTGATTTGCGCAGTTCATGCGGTGTGTGGGCACGTGTTTTCGTCACGTCCTAACCTACTGCCTTTTTAGCGTTCTGAAACTGGACACACACCGCTTCAAGGCCGTCACGGACCGCGTCAAAGGCCCGGTTTCGTACGCACTCTACTCGGACACCAGCTCGGGTGCTCGTGAGGCGTCCACCTACTTCAGCGTTGACCGCCGCGATGGCCTGGTGCGGTTGGCAAAGCCGCTCGACTACGACGATCCTTCGCAGGCAAAGCTTTTCAAGCTGATAGGTCAGTTTCTATTACTTTGTAGGGAATGATAAGTCCCACGATACCCCTTTTGCCATGTTGGCCCTTTGGCTATTATTTTCCACTTCAAATGCCACAGAGAAACGTGGTGCAATTTCGGTCACTTTGGCAAACATGCGCGCGCAATTGGCGACTTCAATGACCTCAACAAAAGCCACTGGTCAGCGGTTAAGTGGCGCGGAAATTGCGCTTTGTAGGCAATTCCCTTGGTGGCTTATTTGCGCAGGAGGAAGCGGTGCAAAGAAACAAGAAAATGTGAGAATCGGGGGCATGCTTGCACTTGTAAATACTCTATGCCTCAAAAGACTTTACAAGTGCTGAATTTACAAGCCGGTTGCCCAATATGCGATTGGACCTTACTTTTGGGCTTAGCCCTAGGAAATCTAAACTCTCGGCATTTTCTGTAGGTGCAAGAAAAGTATACTTGTTTTTTCGTTGATCTCCAAAATTTAGCGGCCGCTCGAGAAGAAGACAAGGAGTCGTCGGTACCGGTCGACATCTACATCGAAGACGGTAAGATCGCTGCTCACATTTCTGCTCGTAACCGCACTCGTTGCAGTTAACGACAACATTCCCCGGTTCCTTCAGCCCCTGTACACCGCTACTGCGAAGGAGAACATTGGGAGCGGCGAGCCCATCGTTCAAGGTAAGCACAGGACAGAAGCTCCTACTGCTACTAGCGCTAGAGCATTCCGGGAAGAGCCCTTGCTTTTAGTCCAAGCCACCGACAAGGACGCAGGCCGCAACGGCAGGATCGTCTACTCGGTGGACGACTCGCACTTCATGGTCAACGAACGCGGCGAGATCTCGGCCCGACTTCGGCTAGACGCTGACCAAAACCGGGAACGCTTTCACATCTATCGATTCAACATTACCGCTGCGGACTACGGTGAGCCTCAGCTGAAGTCCACTGCCATGGTGAGTATCATCTTAATCAACCAAAGGAAAAAAAACAGAAGAAATCCAGTAAGCAATTTCTCGTTGCTTAGGTCCACATCCGCACCGAGAACGCCAACGATGAAGCGCCCAGGTTCATCCCCACAGCAGAGTACACGGCGTCGGTGGCCGAGGACGCTCAGGGAGGAACTCCAGTGGTGCAGATCCAGGCGGTGGACGCGGACCACGACCAAGTTACGTACAGCTTCGTCGACGAGTACGAGGAAGAGGCGCTCTCGACGCGGATGTTCGAGATTGACAAGGACACTGGTAGGTATTCGTGGCTTGGTTAGTCAGAGATTAGCTGCCAGATGTGACGAATGTTTGGTGGCCGTACCGTATTACTGCCGGTACCATAGTCTGCAGCGTACTAGTACGGTACGGAGCACGGTACGGCTTCGGTTTCCCGATCTCTAGTACCGTACCGTATTACGGCCCATGCCTTACCTGGTATGGGGATCAGTACGGTACGGTGTACGGCAAGGCTTCGACTTCCCTGCTCTTTAGCTTCGGACTACCGAGAAGAGCGACGTACAATGCGTGGGTTTAGGTCTGATCCGCTTGCGTCCGCACGTGAAACCACTCGACATTCTCCAGTACAGCTCGCCCTACAACCTGACAGTGATCGCACGTGACGATGGCTCATGTTGTGAAGGCGTGGAGAATAAGCGGTCCATCCATACGTCGCGTGCCAATGTGCGCATCTTCGTCGCGGACGTCAACAATCACCGGCCTGAGTTTCCACACTGTGCGGAATACAAAGTTACGGCCAAGATTCGTGAGGGCTCGCACGAGCCGAACGAGAAGCCTATCATAAAGGTAGGACATTCAGTCAACTAGGTCGACAATCTACCTCTTTTCCAGGTCGAAGCGACGGACAAGGACTCGGGCGCGAACGGAGAGATCACCTACTCGCTGTACTATGCGCGCTCCGAGACCCGAAAGCCATTCGTCATCGATGCCGAGAGCGGCGAGCTGCGGCCCTCCACCTACTACGTGTTTGACCGTGAAACGAGGCCCTTCGAGGAGGTCACTGTCAAGGTTAAAACCAGGAATAAACCCGCCGTTAACGTTCAGATTTCAGGCCACCGACAAAGGCGATCGTCCGCTAATCGGCTTCTGTCAGTTTTTGGTACAAGTTACGGACGTAAGTTCTGTGTCTTCAGAAAGACGTGCTTCGACTATGCTTCGTCTATTCCAGGTCAACGACGAGACACCCCAGTTCGAGCGAGACCTCTACGAGACGACCATCTCTCGCAATACCGCCGCAGGGTTCTCCGTCTTCGAGGTTCGAGCAGAGGACCGTGACCATGGTGACAACGCTCGAATCACCTATGCGCTGCTACCCGACGAGACGGCCCCAGTGGCGAACCGTAATGACTACACGCAGTTCGAGCTTCGACAAGGGGACAATTATGGAGAGGTACGTAGAAAAGATTGCCATCGGCAGCGTACTCCGTAAGACACTGGCACTCCCCGTACGTTAGTCCGTACCATACCAGTACGGTACGGTGTAAAGGTACGAACAGCAACATGGTATAGAGGCCATGCCATACTACGTACCGTACTAACTATCGAGAAAACAGAAGCGGTGCCGTACTGTACTTACTCACCGTACCGTATTGAATCACCCTTACCATTCTCAGTACGTTGCTGAGGACGGCAACAGGTGCCGTTCTTTATGATGTAAGCATTCTTTTTTGCCCGTCACACATTCGACACTTTCAGGTCGTGATGTCCGGAATGCCGCACGACAGGGACCGCTTCGTCTTCCTCATCTCCGCCACCGACCATGGCGTTCCGCCTCGAGTGGCCACCGTCCAAGCCATTGTCCACGTGCGTGAGGAGCGTCAGGCGGTACCGCAATGGGTCAACGACCCTTCCAAGTGCCCTCAGTATCAGACCGTCAACGAGACGACACAGATCAACTTCCCCATCCTGCGCTGCTCTGCGATTTCTGGCGACGGTTCCGGGAGACCGATCTCGTACAAGTAAGCACTAGCACATGGTCATGGCGGCAACCTTCGCATCTTGCGCTAGCTTAATCTACTTCATGCCCTGCTGCCTGTTATAGAATGACGAACAACGTGAAGATCGGCGCCAACGGGAAGCAGAAGTTTCGCGAGTTCAACGAGAAGCGTGATGGCAAGGACTGGGTCGTGGTGCGACTGATGGAGCCGCTCGACTTCACACAGGCTTCCGAGTACACTCTGACGCTCACCGCCACGGTATGCTGCTAGTTTCGCTGCGACGAATCGATTTACGACAGGAATTTCAGGACATGAAATCGCTGGTACCGTCCGACAAGCAGTTCACCATTCGCGTTCGAGACGAGAACAATGCTGTGCCGCGCTTCACCGTCGACAAGTTCACCGGGACGATAGACGAGGAGCTGACGCCGGCTGAGTACATGGCAAAGTGAGTCTCTTAAGACCCGAAACGCCCCTAAATTCCCCAAAAAATTCAGATTCGACGGCGAGCCAGTCACAGTGGTCACGGCGGAAGATGCGGACGAAGCCGGCTCGAAGGCCAGTGAGATCCACTACCGCATCCTGGAGGACCCGTCCGCTGCCGCAAGACGCTTGTTCCGCATCGAGGAAGTCACCGGCAAGGTGTTCCCGCTGGAGAAGTTCGACCGAGAGCTGAACGATTCGTTCATCTTCGACGTCGAGGCCTGCGATGCGGCGCAGTCGGCGCTACCCGGCAACGAAGGACCAAATTGCGGTAGTCCTCTCCTAGTTGAATGGGCATAACGCGCTGCTGTGTTCAGACATAGTCAAAGTGCATATCTTCGTGAACGACGTCAACGACAACCCGAGTTTCTTCGAGCAGAGCGTCTACGAGGCTCGAGTGGCGGAGAATGCCGAGGTCTACCAGGACATTCTGACCGTCAAAGCGCACGACTTAGACAAAGGTACTTTGGGACTGCATAATAAATTCTACAAGGGAGGTGTTTAGACTCAAACCTCCGCTACGACCTCTATTCGGAGGATGGCCAGCGGATCCCATTCGGCGTTAAGACAGATTCCGGGGTCGTGTTCGTGAAGGAACCCCTGGACTTCGAGAAGGAGAGTTCGTACCAGCTGAGGCTGATGGTCACAGATGGAAAGGTAGGCAGGATAACCCAATATTAGGCGCAGGCACTAGATGCTAGCCTGGCATTGATGTTTCTGGCCATGCCTGTCCTCAGGCTAGGGCAGATTAGTGTCTTCCATGTTCTGAAATATGCATGCCATGAACTGTACTACTGCCTTTGTTTCAGCACAATACCACGACGGATCTGCGTATCCTGGTCACGGACGTGAACGACAATGCACCGAAATTCGAGCGAGCTCTCTACGAGACAACGGTGGTCGAAGAAGACAGCAAGGTGCCGAAAGTGCTCTTCGTCGTCAAGGCGTACGATGCCGACAAGGTTCGATGACATGCTGGGAAATGCCCACAAAACTATACCTCTAGGAGGTCATGAACGGTCGGATCGTCTATCGCCTTGAGGGTCAGGGCGTCGGGGAGTTCTTCCAGATCGACGAGCTCAGCGGTGAGATCGTCGTGCTGCGCCCGCTAGACCGCGACCCGCCGACGGGTATTCCTCTGTGGAAGTTCATCGTGCAGGCGGTGGACAACGACGGCCGGGGACTGGTCGGCTACGCGGACGTGCAGGTCAACGTAAAGGACGTGAACGACAACGCACCCCACTTCCCGAGCGACATGTACGGCTCGGTGGAGGAGAACCGCGATCCGGAGGGTAAGCCAAACCCCGGTTGCTGGTTTGCACATGCTGGACTTCAGGTACTGGCGTGTATGTAATGACGGTGGAGGCGAAGGACGACGATGACCCTCGCACGGACAACGCCCGCTTGGAGTACAGCATCCGCCTCAACAAGGAGATCGACGGCGAACCTCTCTTCCGCATCGAGCGAGAGAACGGAAAACTATTCTGCATGGTATGATGCACTTGCAGTTCGAAGCATAATGGAGTTTTTCAGAAGAAACTCGACCGAGAATCGATTCCCGAGCGTCAGTTCACCATCGAAGTCGCAGCGGTGGACCAAGGGTTTCCGCCAAACGAAGGTAGGACACCCTGCCTTTTGCACTAAATGACTGCAACGATGGTTTCAGCGGTCGCCAACGTAACGATTGCAATCAACGACGTGAACGACAATCCTCCGTTCTGGCCGAAGGAGCTCTACGAAGTGTCCGTGGCCGAAGATGAACCGGAAGGCTCTGCGATTCTCACACTCCTCGCTGAGGACAAGGACGTTGAAGCCAGGTGGGAACTTGCTGTCAGTGGCGGTAGAACGTGAGGACTTATTCAGAGATAACGTCTTCCACTACGAACTGGCGGAGAGGTCGAACTACTTCTACATCACGACCGAGCCGGGCTCCGGTGGCCGCATGGTCGGCGTGCTCCGCATCAAGAAGGTAAGTAAACGACGGTAGTTACATACGAGCATGAACAGGCGGATCCGGTCTTCTAACGCGGAAGGCGATCTTCCGCGTTTACCTGGACCAGCCTTAGTTTCACCTGGATATATATGAGCATCCAGTCGTGACACTGCCTTCTTTGACCTGAGCTCTCTGGGTGGACTGTACAAGGCACGACTAGCTAATACTCTAAAGTTACTTAGATTGAATCGACCTTTACTTTAACTGAAGTTGCACTGAACCGCATTTCCGTGAAGTGCACTGATCGGAACAGTCCAGTCCAGGTACAGGTCAATGCAAGAAAAATCCTGGTACAATGCAGTGGACGAATGGGCTCCACCTGGCCTGACTACCTAGGCACTGTCACAGTCATCCTTTACCAATACCCGAAAAAATTTTGTTCCGCATAACACGTACTTTCTAGCCGCTCGACTTCGAGGACGCTTCCCAACGCGACGGGTTCCACCTGTCGGTTCGCGTGCGCGACGGACCAAACTTCTATGCGGACACACGCGTGCACGTCACGCTGCATGACACCAACGACAACGCACCTCAGCTGGAGGGACCCAGTCGGCTGCACGTCCGCGAGGACGTCGCTCGTGGGACGATAATCGGACGCTATTCCGCCGTCGACTCGGATGCCGGCGACGCCGTCGAGTACCGCATCAACCGACGATTCGATCCGAAGCGGCAGTTTGCGATTGCGCAGAACGGTGACTTGAAGGTGGTGCAGCCGCTGGACCGAGAGCAGACCGAGTTCTACGAGCTGCACATCGAGGCGGTGGACCAAGGTAAGCAAGCGTGCCGAGATCTCTGTGAGTCATGAACGGAAAAAGTGATCATTTTAGCGGGCAACGTCGGCTCCCACTTCGTCAACGTGCAAGTGCAGGACGTCAACGACAACGCCCCGGTCGCCTACCTCCATCCGTCGCAGTGTCTGTTCATGGAGAACGAGAACCCTGATAAACAGCCTCGCTGTGAAATTCGCGCAAATGACGCTGACACGAGGTTGGCAAGGCAAAGAGTAGAAGCCATAACAGTCGCATATTTCAGGCCGCACGGACCGCCGTTCAAGATGACAGTTCTGCCACGCTTCAAGTTCGCGGCGTACCTGGAGGTCTACTTCAATCCGAGTAGGTTAAAACAGATTTTGCAGCTCTATGTAAAATTGGCATAATCTAGCTTTCTCACAGCTTTTCTGCGCATTACAGCCTTTTTATGTCTTTTAAAGAGCTTTATACGCCCTTCCCCACGACTATTTCAGGCGGTGACGGCGGCAACGGAAGCATGTTGATTCGGCCGAAAGTGCGCTTCGACCGCGAGAGCGAGTTCCCTGGAAAGCGGCTGGAGATCCCGCTGAACATCTCCGACAACGCGGGGCGGACCACCGAGAGCTCGGTGTTCGTCGACATCGGGGACAAGGTTCGTCTCGTTTAATGCTTGATTATATGCTTGGCTTACGTCTCCATTTTCTAGAACGACAACGTGATGCGGGACGGTGAGGCGGAAGTCTTTGTGTACAGCTACCGCGGCCGACTCCAGCGAGGCCCCATCGGGCGCGTGTTCGTCGAGGACAAGGACGACTGGGACCTGCCGGACAAGATGTTCACCTGGAGCCGGCCCGTCAAGGGCTTCGAGCTCTCGCCCAGCGATGGAACGGTACCGCTCACGATCCAAATTGGGTTATCATTTTGATGCGGTTTTAGATCATAATGGACGAGCACATGCCGGAGGGCACCTATGAGCTGAACGCCAACGTCGAGGACCTCTACCGACGCGAGACGGCGCACGCAAAAGTGAACGTTCACGTGCGCCACATCGACGAGTGGGAGTTCCAGAACCAGGTGCGTAGAGTTTGACCAGAGCTAAAGGTTTTACGCTAACGTACCGGACCCACATACCGTACTCTGTACTAATCGTACAGGTAGTACTGTTGTACCGTACTGTACTGTTGGTACGGAGTACGGTACGGGCGGGGTCGGCCAGTACGGAGTACGGTACGGCTGCAGTGTTACCGATATTTAGCACTAGTGCGGCCGTACTAGTAACGTACCGTATTGCGGCCCGTACTTCCGTGCCGTACTGTACGGTACGAGTACGGTCAGTAAGTACGGGTGTCGGTTGCCGTTCTTTACTTTGTACTGTACCGGTAAGGTACAGAGCAGGCATGGACCTGTACGATACCGTAACGAATCTGTACCGTACCGGACAGACCCGGCCGTACTGCACTCCTAACGTGCCAGTACGGTACACGTGTTAGCTTTTCACCAAAGCCGTTGAACTCTTAAAAGTATTCCATTACAACCGGTGTTCAGGGCATTCTTCGCGTGCGCATGGACCCCGTCAACGGACCGCGTTCGCCGGCCGACTTCCTTCGCAGCCACTGGCGTCCTCTCAAGCAGATGCTGGAGTCGCTCCTCCCAGAAGACGCCAACGTGGAGGTTTTCTCCATCACCGAAGGTCACTCAGTGGGTCAGTTGACGACCGACGATGTGATCGACGTCCGATTCCTGGCCCACTCGGCGGCGCGTGGACCACTCGACCCGACACTACTCCACGGACTCATGGAGTTGCACTGGAAGAGCTTCGAGCGCGCAATGGGCGCACGCCGCATTGCGGCGGTCGGAATGGAGCTGTGCAAATTCAGCGCGTGCTCGGATGGGTGTCGGACTGTCCACGTGGCGGACTTTGTACGTTTCTGCTTGGTCTTGTCGTTGCTTAGACGCCCAGTTTCAGGACGGTGTCGTGGTGAACACCAACGCCACCGTGATCGTCGGCATCAATACCACCTCCTACGCGGACTGCAACTGCCCCGTCTTCGTGCCACCTTCGACGTGCGAGCTGGGTCTTTGCCACAACGGTGGTATCTGCCACAATCTGCATCCGGGCACTTTGTAAGCTCCAGGTGGCGAGAGTTCCTATTGACTCCTCAATATTTAGCTGCGAATGCCGCGACCCAGCGACGAAAGGAGGCGCCAGGTGCCAGGGCAATACTCGCTCCTTCAACGGTAACGGGTACGCCTGGCTCAAGCCACTTCCCGACTGTTCATCGCTGAACATTTCGCTCGATTTCATGACTCGGTAAGCCCACTTTGCAAATATGTTTTCTTCATCCCAATGATTCAGGTCAGAGAACGGAGTTCTTTTCTTCAACGGGCCACTACAGGAGCAGAACCAGACCGGCGTGGAGTACACTGACTACGTCCTCATCGGCCTCAGGGACGGTAGCCTCGTCGCGGAACTCCAGTTGGGTGCCTCGGTGACTCGGCTTCAGCTGCCGGAATTCGTGACGGACGGCCGTTTCCATAAGGTAAACGTTGTCCCTGTGCCAAGTCAAGTTACACTTGATCATAGGTCTCACTCGCGCAACACGGCCGCCGCATTGAGCTGGTTCTTGATGACTGCGTTCACTTCACCCGGACGCAGATTCGCGAGGGCAAGTGCCGCACTGAGGCCTTTCTGGAAGAAAGCGACGAACGTCTCAGCGTGGTCGGTCCACTGCAGCTGGGCGGCGTTGCCGCGTTCAATGAGCAGACAAAGCGGTACCCGAGCAGTGTTCGCACACTTGGCGGATTTGACGGATGCGTCCGCAATCTTTTCGTCAACCATGATGTAAGACGTGAAAGTTTTCTTGCCACTGATTTGATTTTTGTGTTTAGCACTACGACCTCCTGGTCCCATCAAAAGCAGAAGGAAGCTCTCCTGGATGCTCCCACTGGGACAGCGCATGCGAGGCCGATGACGGCACTGCCGGATCGTTCTGCGGCGAAAATGGGGAATGCTATGCCGAGTATGCGTCGCACTTGAAGCGCTTTGAGCCACGGTGCGTCTGCCAGCCGGGCTATGGTGGTGACCGCTGCCACCGTCGCATCGAGTACTATGAGCTGCTACCCGGAAATGGAGTGAAGTATGGAGTCAATACGGATGCGTTCTCCACAAGGGAAAGCCGGGTCGAAGTTGTCGTGGTGCCTCGCTCAGCGAACGGAATGGGGACATTCCTGAGCGCTCAAGCAAGCCATGGAGTAAGTCTTGTGTGCCCTTCCGCATGCACGTTAGTAGAAGGGACCAGGACCAGTTAAAGTTATGGTACATTCGTTCCTTAACTGCTCCTGTTCAGCATTCCATTCGCCTTGAGAGAAGGAGCAAGAACATGCACGCGCAGTTCGATGCGCCACCGCATCCGAGCAACCACTCTCGGCAATTGTCCACTAGGAATGGACAGTCGAGACTCAGGGTGGACACGAGGCACGTCAACAATTCCGTTCCGATGTTGGTCCAGTTCTCCAGGACGCCAACAGGGTAATTACTCCTCGTAATCAGACGTAACGCGTGTCGTGTCCACATTTTTTACTGTAGTTTTCAGAAATGCTAGGTGAAAGTACTGTAAGTATGCAGAGTTTGCTACAATAGTTTTTAGAATTAGCCCCTGTAGGTGCAAACAAATAGTCTGCATTTAGTTACAGTAGGTTCTAGACTGTTTTACTGTATGAAGTTAGCGCCGTTGTGAGATGGTTCGGGCGTATGCGCTGGTGGCAGCGTGTGGTTATGAGACGGTTCTGGTGGCAGAATAGGGCGGAGGAACATATCCGACAGCGTTGTTGGACGTTTCTGGTGGCGTGGTGGCGGGAAGTAAGTCAGGTGTGGCGCACCCTGGTGATTGTATAGTAGTGTTCAACAATGCTGTTTTGGACATCACTACAGTGGATATTATAGGTTGATACTGTAAAAGTACGGTTCTGTCACAGTAATTGCGTGCTTGAAGTTGGGCAACTGCAATGCGCCCTGCATTAATGTTTTACAGTAGTCTTAAAGGTGTTAAAGGTCTGAACTTTATTACAGTAGCTTGGTATCCATACATGCTACTGTAAATGTTATACCTATGCTCGAATTTCTTTACAGTCGTGTTCTGTTATTTTCATTACGGTACATCGGGTGGCAGAGTGTAGGTAAAACAATTGTCAGTCTGTTATTGTTGCATGCTCGGGTGGCAGCACATGGGTTGCATGGTTATAACATACGGTTAAGTCACATGCTGAGATAGTAAGAGTGGCAAGATAAGCATGAGAGCTGTAATTAGATGGTTAAATGCGAGGAGAAGAGTAGGAAAACTGGCATTAACTGTCGGTACCAGATCACAGAGCGTGGCCCGCAGTGCCACGTTGGCCTCTATATGGGCTAGTCATTAACGTACCTGGAACTGTCCGATTTAGCGCATCACTGATTCTCGACGGACTCCACCACGATGAGCAGAGATTTGACGCAAGCGACCGATCTCCTTCCATGTTGCAAACGGGCGCAATTCACATCGGTGGCGGCGACTTCGAAGGCTGCATCGGCACGCTGCGCCACAATGGCAAGACACTCCCGCCCATTGACTGGCACCTCTACGCGGGTCTTGCGCATAATGAGCTCGCCCGGAAGCGGCGCAACGCGGACCACTGGGCTTCTGGTGAGCTCCGCGAGGAGGCTGCCTTCAACGTGACCGACGCGCGTGGCATCGTCCGTGGTTGCAGTATCCTGCCACGCTGCTCACAGCTCTCGTGCCCACTGGATCAGACATGTGTCGAGGTCTGGAAGGGAGCCTTATGCACGTGCCTTCCTGGAAGTCCGGTAACCTTGGCGGCGGACGGCACTCTTCTGCGCTGCAGCGGTACGGCGGCAGTGAGCAGCATTGGGCTTTCCCGCTCGGCACTCATCCTCGTGCTAGTCTTTTTGGCGCTGCTAATAGGTAAGTGCAATTTTCGTGGAAGTCATTTCTCGTAATTTCTCATGCAAGTCATATCTCTAAATTCCTCGAAAATCGTACCGGTCGTCTCATACCTAGGAGTCTCTTTCCATGAAACTATTCCTGAAAATCCCATGGAAGCGATACCTAGAAGGGCTCCATGGAATTGGTTTAAGGAATGTGGTTTTGAAAATGGAGAAAAATACTTATACCATGCCGAACATTGGAATGTTTTAGTGCTCGTAGCAGTGATGGTGATCTACACTCGCCACCAGAGGCCCATCTACGATGCCGGTGCGGTGCGACCGGAAGAGCTCCTCAAGCGGGACAACCTCAAGCCGTACGACGTCGAAGGAGGCGGAGAGGCGGACAACTCCCGCCACAATCTGAGCAACTTGCGCAAGCCGGTCATGCCCATCCTGCCTGGGGCGTCCGTGCCGAGACGCTACATGCTGCCGCAGGTGATCTCAGACGACGGACTGACGGACACCGTGAACGACCTGGAGACGGATCCGAACGCGGGGCCGTATGACGAGCTGCGGCGGTACAACGTGGACGGCGATAACCGCTCCACGCTCTCGTTGGAGTCGCTCGACTCCGCTCGCGACATCATCCTCGTCGGAGATCGAGACAGTCAGAAGGTGAGATATCGGAAAGCAAACGACAAGAACTGTCGGTGTGCGCAAAATACAGCTTGAGGGACACGTTCTACGCCAAATGTGTTTAGATTCCACTCTGGGGGCACCCGCTGTAATCGTGCGTGCTCAACTCGGTGCTTCCCGCACAGTGCCAAGTCCATCCAATCAGCGGTGCCGCAGAATATGACAGTTCTCGTGTTTGAAATGTTCCTCTGTTGTATAATCTATTCCCAGTCAGCATTTTCCTATTGCTTGTACGCGGCGTAAGCTGCGCTATTTCCCATCTTCGTACACGCATTTCCCGTCTTCTTGCCATCGCAATCTCCGATTTCCCAGAGCTTAACGTCCCGTGGTTCCGTAATGTAATTTGTCCTGTACGTACAATTCCTCCGTCTTCATAGTAAGCGTCTTTTGGTGGACATCTTGACCTGCGCAAGGTGTGGACAATTGCCTCCACCGTTTAAACGCAAAGTCGCCGAATGTCCGCCCCGGTCAGATGTCCACCCGAAAGACGCCACTTTCCTGTTCGGGTTTGTTGTTCCGTTTTCCTTTGTGCCCAGCATTCCAGGCTGTATTTCCCCTCGATCCACGTTGCTTTCTCACTTCCGATCAGGGACCCACCCGCCCGCAGCTTCCTGCCATTCCCTTAAGCCCACTTGCTCACCTTTTCATTGTTCCATGTGCAGAGGCGTTGTTAACGAGTAAATGTTTATGCGTTGCTGGACACCCAGGGCATGTCACTAGGACAAGGCGGACTGGACGTGTCTAAGCCTAAGCTTAACCCGCCGTACGTCCGGATAAGCTGGAAGAGTGCTTGTCTTTGCGTTTCGTAATTGTATGAAAAGTGGACTAATGAACGAAACAAGGGGATCTGACGACTGAGCCAGGGCTGGGACCGAACTTCGGATTCGGATTCGGAAATTCGGTACATTTTCCGAAGTTCGGATTCGCTTCGGTTTATTTTTTGACCTTCGAATTCGGATTCGGTTTGAATTTCAAAAGCGCCCAGCCCTGGACTGAACGCCACGGATGAATGATGCTGTCAGTTCCGAATTGGCTCCCACGCTGAGTGTGAACACATGACACCCACTTTCAGTTAGCGTTAGTGATGACCCTGGTCGAAGTTACTCGGGTAAATAAAACCGAAACGCTCAGTCTAAGCAAGGTTCCTTCTGCGTATTAGGACGTATAGGACGTCGCAGGAAGGGCTTAAGATTTCGAAGGTTTTTGATGGATCCGTTCCAGGGAGGTAGGGTTGTCAATTCGCTAGTCATTCCCGTAAAATGCCGTGATGTGCTTGCGCCGAAACGCTTTGCTTGATTTGAGTTGGTATGTTTTGCGATAACTCTACGCTACTTGAGATGGACTTGGAGGAAGAGGAACGGACTTAGCAAAGGCCATCGTCACGGGCGCGTCCTGATGCTAGTCAACCTTTATTAGATGTTCACTTCCGTAAACTCGGTAGAAGGCGAACATGGGGATACGCTCGAAAGGGGCTGGCTCTCGGAGCTCGTACTGCGCGGGTCTTCACTCGTGAGGTCACTTGAGCTGTTCGAAAACGCGATGTTCCGTTGCCCCTTGTCGACGACGGCCACGGTGGAAGGCGTTATGAGGCTGACCGGCACTTGCATGAAGTCCACGCCAGGGATGCACGCCTCGCCCTGGGCGGTCTGCAGCGTCAGACGTCGAGGTCGTTCCCTAATCTAAATGAAGGCTTACGCTTAAGGAAGAAGAATAAGAAACACTTGGATGAGCTACATCGCCTAAGAGTGAAAAGCCTAATTCCGAGAAAGGATCTTACGGTGACTTATGTCTAACAGTTCACTTTCCACTTTCATCACATCCTTAGGGAGATACTCCAGAGTACCGCAGAGAATATAAATTGTTTAACGGATCCTGCTTGAATCTGCGGAGTCCTGCCAAAGATAGAAAATGAATCTCTTCTAACAATACTGATGGATGTTAGGCATCCCTCGGGTGCCACAGACGAACTCGATTCCAATCTTAACCGTTCAGTCGCGACCCACTTTAACGGGCCATGAATTTCGGACGACACACTTATGCACTTCGAACTCGTACCTCTGCGATGATCCTTGCTTCGTGGTCACCGCCGCTCTCCAGATCCACGTCTTCTGCTGCTTTCGTGCGTTTTCCTGCACGATTTCTGCTTGTTAGTTCTTTCGGAGGAACACGTACTTACGAAGCGTGCCAACACGACTGACCAATCGGTCCTTCAAGGAATTCCGTCGCATCACGCCGTCCCACCAGTGGCCGACGTTACACGCGTCACCGCAGTCGCAGCAGAAGACCCACCTAACCAAAGAGCTATGTCCAGTGATGCGGCGACGCATAATCTAGCGGAAGCTGACCTGAAGAAGTGGCCTGCGCAGCAGAAGCAGCACCAGCATCCGAAGCAGAATGTCAGTGCGAATATGCCGAGGAACTTCGTCAGGTCATCTCTTAGTTGACCTAAACAAACCCATGAAATGTGGGACGGTACCGTTGGCTTGCCTTGTACGATGGGCTCATCAAATTCGTTCTCGGAATCGAGCAGCACTCGGAGGATGACGAAGATGCACAAGTTTGCGACGCAGATCTAAAGAAGCACGGCATGTGGTACCACTTCTGAAAACGCGAAAGATTGGCACTTATCAATTTTACGAATGCGAACGAAAGACCTGGTAATTCAAGCGTATTAAAGCCAAGTTTTGAATTCCTTCGGGGTGCCTCCCCTAGCATCCGCCTACTTACCGTGAATATGACGCATATGGTGCAGCCCCAGTTGCGCGGCTTACCCGGCTCTTCCTCGTCGAACATCTCGTCAAGCAAGACTGACTAAGATGCCAAACAAAAGCTGTACGAGACAAATCCGGGTATCAGGAAGAAAACTGGAACTAGCCGGCAACGAACAGCGAACAAAACGACGCGTTCCACTCGACAGCGAAAACCAGCTGTGAATCGCCGGACCGACGTTTCCGTGGGGTTATGAGCCGCTCATCGCCCTCACGTGAGCACCGCTAATCCTCCCAGTGACATATGCAAATGCCCACTGACTGCCGCAGCATTTCGGTCATTGACGCATGCAATCGCGAAGCGAAATCGCAGAGGAGGAAGTTTCCGGTGCCCGCGAGTGTCTGATTAAAGGTACTGCTGTGATTTTGCAAGAAGGGCGTGCTTGTTTGCATGCGAGTGAAATAGCGCCGTCTAGCTTCAGGCATTCCGTTTTTTTGTGATGGGCCTTGTAGCCGGCCTCATGTAATAAATGATGCTTTGCGCTGGGCCTTGTAGGCTCAACCGCAGAGGAGGTGGATCCTTAAGACTTTATTCCGTTGACTCCGCACGTTATTACGCAACCGTCAATGAGAGCGACTGGGGTGCAAAGTGATGAGGCATCCGCAATACAGGCTGGAAGGAGGCGAAGGCATTGCATAGCACAGCTTGGCTTTATACTGGCACGTACAACGAGACTCCTCCTAATCCTGGCCGAGCATTTTCTGGTGTGTAGTCAGGGTCTCACCCAATAGATAGAGTAGGTCTGCCTCCTTATTTTCTTTGCGTGGACAGGGTCTCAGAATTCACCTGCAGTGTCAGTATTTAAGGTACGATTTAATTTCATGAGCTTCTAGATGCCGAACTGTAACAATTTCGGCAGCGCTGAGAGATTCTCGTTAGCGATCGCCTTTCGGCATTCTCGGATCAGGTCGGCCGCCGGTTGACCCACTAAATTCAAGACGATGCACGCCACTAACCGGCGTTTGCAAGCTGCTTACCCCGCAGTTTAGCGCTCTGTTCGATCGCGACATTGAGGACCTTCAGTGACTCCATTAGCGATTCGTGCCCACCTTGACGCACGGCGCGTTGTGCCACCAGTTCCCGGTTGAGCATCGCGACGCGTACGTAGAGCTTTCGAGCATCAGAGCTGCAACACACTTTGGTCATAATCTTGCATTGTGTCCAGTGATTTGACGTCTACCTGCACTTCTGCTCCTACTTCTACCTCTACGCAGAGGTAGAGGTCAAAATTTCGGTCAGGTTGAAGTAGAGGTAGAGGTAGAAGTTCAAACTTCGCCCGGGAAGAAGTAGAAGTAGAAGTTCATTTTTGGTTAGGTAGAAGTAGAGGTAGAGGTTTCTGCACATTTTTATTGCGTGAAATGCACAAACTCTCTCTGACCCACTGCATCTGCAAGTATGTTTCTACCTCTACCTCTACGTAGAAATAAAAATGGAGGTAGAAGTTCAAATTTTTCAAATTTCTGCTCGGTAGAGGTAGAAGTTTTAAGGCAAAGTCAAAACACTGATTGTGTCAAAAGGCATACGTGTGCCGGGTGGCAATGGCGTCCTCGGCCCGTACGACGCATTCCCGGACCATGTTAAGCCGTTCGGCAAAGTCGGCTTGCAGTTTTTCGTCCACCTCGTACTTCTCGTCCAGCTAAAGCGCACACACGTCTACGTTTCCCTAGCGTCAAGATTCTACGAACCGAGTCGATGACGCCCTGGACCATGTCAAAGCAGGCCGGGAAGTACGCTCGACTTCGCATTTCCGCAATCTGCACGTGTGCAGCCATCGACTGCAGGAGACCGCCGCACGCTTCGATGTCATTGTGGCGGATGACGCCCTGAAGTCGTCTATTCAGAAAACAAGTCTTATAATTACGAAGCCCAGATTGCTTAAGGAGGAAGGGGAGACATCGATGTGAAGAAATGTACCTTTCCTCCAGCGTTGATGTCGATGACTGCGTACTCGTTATTCCGAACACAGATGAATGCGATAGCTAGCCCTTCTGCACTGTAGCACTGCTCCAGGGACTCCTCGCTGATGATGAAGTTCTCTAGGAACCAACTCCCGAGCTAAACGACTTACGCTTCGTTGACCTCATTTCTGCTAAGCATCGATGAATGCCATGTGCCACCTACGTGCTCCGGCTTCAAGCCGAACTCGAACTCCACGAATCCTTGCGGCTCAGCAGGTACCGAGGCCACCTGGAGGAATGTCGCGAAACGTGGGAGGGTCTTGTTCACTTCGAATACGTGCATTTGCTTCCTGAATAAGTACACCTTAAATGTCACTGTGCGTTGAAGGAGCCTACTCGACGTTGAAACCAACGAAGACTTTGACGAACAGCTCTGCTGTGATATCCTTGTTGGGGCAGAAGTACGCGGAAACTTCGCTGGCTTCAACGCCATTTGGATGACTGAAACTTCCACGACGTCCTATGCATTCTTTAGCTGATACTGCACAAGGATTTGCATAAATTAAGAAGCCTCTGCATCACTCAAGCCTGACATTACTTGCTTGAAACGTGGAAGCCTGACTTTTATGTATGCCGCTACACTTACACAGCGTAGCACTCTGAGTCGAAGATGCCCTCCGCGAAGATGAGCACGGATCGAATGGGCACATTGTTGGAGACCGATAGCTGCAGACATAGTCCTCGGTCCGCCGTAAGCTCCAAGCCACATTCCAAGTGTGTATTGGCAGGAATTGCGGACTTCTCCACGTCCGTGTGATCGGTGCTCTCGTAGTTCTTCAGTTCCTCCTACAACTAGGACGCTACACGTAGGTAAGGAGGCCCAATCACCCACAAGGAGATGATGCTTGCGCTGTCCGAACTCTCGAAGTAGCTTCTGACCGTCGTTCACTGGCGCGTCGTCGGCTCGGAACTCGAGTCCTCTCACTGAAACGTACGACGGTATAATAAAAATTGGCAAGAGTCGTTACGGTGAAAAACGCGCAACGAGTACCTATCAAGCATGCCGATAGTCAGGTAGGCCTACCTTTGCCACTAGCGAACGCTAGCGTAAGCTGCTTCGTACCGGAATTGTTGAGGTCCGCCACGAAGGCGCCCATCAGTTCTCCGTCCACTTGGTCCTTAGCGAGGATCTCGCCGTTCTCCGCCTTGCGAATGTCGACCTGCAACCGTTACGATGAAGTTTTGCACTGTTGTAATCAAGTCAGTCTCAAGACTTGAACTCTTCCCTACCTTCCCGTTGTTCCACACACAAGTTACGGACTCGGGATCGGGAAACACGAGCAGGGAAACGATGCGGAGCTTCGTCTTCACTCGCCACAGTCGCTCTCTATTGCCGTAGACGCCCACAACACCCGAAGCGAGGCCAAATGCGAACCATCCCTGCTTGATGGTGCATAGAGTGATCGTTGGGTCTCCTTCGGTGTACTCGCTGAGGAGCGAAGCGTTCTTAAACACCTTGATTTCGACGCCATTTGTGCCAATGACGAGCTGCAAAAAGAGTTCTGGCGTGCATTCGTCGCCAGGTTACCTCATTAATACCGTCGCTGTTAACGTCGCATATCGCAAGCGCATTGACCTCATCGCCCAATGCGGTCCAGAAGAGGTCACGACCCTGATCGTCGATGCCCCATAGCGTCGTGCCGCAGCCGAATACGATCACTGGCGTCTGATACTCGTCCAACAGGCCCACCTTAAAGACAAGTAGAAAGCTCTATCCAATTAAATGTGATCATACGGCGGAATACCTTTCAATACGCTTCGTCTAAAGCTCCGTTTGTCCGTTACTATTCCACCATTACGAGGGAAATGCTATCAAAATGCTTGGCATGAAAGGCATGCACGGAGAATACTCAATCGTAATTAGTCTTGCAGGTTCATACCTCTATGCAACGAACAGCATCCGGCGTGTCCCTATGGAACAGAGTCTTGTTGTTGAACACGTCGTATGCTACAAGCCGCGTCTCCGTGCCGATGAGAACAATGTCGAAGTGGCCTTGTTGAAAGCCGTCATTGATGGCGCCATTCTGGTCTTCCTTGAGGCGACACACTTTGATGCAGTTGACCTGCTCGTTCATGTGGAATACGGACTCTGAAAAGGCACTAGGATTGAGAAAATGAAGTGAAGAACGCTGGTAGTTCTGGCAGAGCTATGCAACTGAGTATTGCTGGTAGTTCGGCCCAATGCAGAAGCCTTACCAGCATTTTGCAGGACGATTTTGTTCGTTGTCGTCGCCACGACCACTTGCTCTCGGTACGATTCATCAAAGACCCCTGCCGAAGCGCCATTTGGAACAATCCGATGGTTGAAACCGAAGCTGAATGCAGCCTTCAGCATTGCATTGATTTAACGAGTCCAAGCAAGTGGTAGTTGCAGGCGCGTCGATAGAATGTTTGTGTTTGCAGTGCCATGGCAACGCCTCATGTCAATTCGAGGCTTGTGCTTGTTGTAGGTTAAAGATCCCCCAAGAAACTGGCTTCGATTTGTACGTGAAACCATCTTTCCCTGCCGAATTTTTATTCGTGCCTAGCCACTAAATACCAAAATACACGTAGAGTCTTGAAAAAGCTATGCTGCAAGTAATGGTTAGAACCGACAGTATATACTGAGAATAATTTGTCCGGAATCCAATATGGGCTGTATCTTCATAAGCTTAGACTGTTGCAACAGGGCGATGCGTCGCATTTAGCGGCGTTCTACGACGAATTACTTCTAGCTCAGAGTTGTTCGGGTCTTCAAGATGAGAGTCAATTGCTTGGTGGGCAACTCCGTTCAACCCGGCGTTTCTTGGGCATAAGCGGGGCGGGTCAAGTTCAGTGGTATCCCACGTTGTTATTAATCAGTGCAGTGGACCGATCCGTAGTTGGCATGTGAAGAGTTTGATCAGACGACGTCATGAGATCAATGCAACCAAAATATCTTTCTGTTTTCTCCGCCTTGAGGCCACGGACTCAAATAAAGGGATCTGGCGGTTACTCCCCGTTGTCTCATACTTTGTTGTTTTGCAATAAGTTTCGTTGCATTAAAACACTTCTTCGATGGAAGCCACGCGTTAATCCAGAAGTTATCCTAGAGGGGTCCGTCATTCCTTCGGTCTCGACGCGAATGTATGCACATGGTGAACTCAGTTGTGCTGGAGAGAACTGCCCTTCGGCGCAGAGAACACTTCCTCGTTACCTCCAAAAAATCAGCCCAAAACTGTGATAAATCACTGTGTTTTCGCAAGTGGCACCCACAGCAGAGATACTTCCGCATTTCATAAAGTGCACTTGGTACGCGCGACAGTGATGAGCACTCCTTCATTTCGGTTCATGGTGTGGTTTAAGATGGTGGTCATCGTGGTTCTTGTCGTGATAGACTTCCGAAATTAGTTGAAAACCCTTTCATTTAGGGGCCATCAGGAAGCTATGGCAATGAACCGCATCGGATGGCTCAACCGGCGCTTCGGCCTCCAACAAACGGTACGTTTCCGCGAACGTGTGAATGAATAGAGCTAGCATACGTAAAGCTATCAGGCGAGAATATGCACGCATGCGTGCGGCGTTACACGGCGTAAGATCTACATTGGTCCTACAAAAGTAGAGAAGTGTTTGAAAATGCATGGACATTCCCAAGCTGACGTAGCCGGTTAGACAGAAATGTTTTACGCTTTCACGCTCTGTAAGGTTCTGAGGTTCTCATATTCCTGTTGTTATCAGTCCGTTCGATCGACCGCTAAAAATACCCTTAGAGGTTACCAAAGCAAGTTAATTGGAAGGAACGTATGCCTAAAATAGCGTTTGTTTAACAAATGCAAACATGAGGCAGTTGTGGGCTTAACCAGCCTTTCTCAAGCATGATATGCGAGAAAACCGATTGTCTTCTGGCCTTGTAAACTGTCCGATTTCAGCGCAACTTCATCGCGAGCGCCCACGAGATCCTGGAGCAAACGGAGTCCTCAAAACTGACGGAGCTCTCGAACGGCCTCAAAGTCGCCAGCTACAACAACGGCCGTCCGACGTCGGTGGTCGGCGTCTGGGTGGACTCCGGCTCGAGCTATGAACCGCGTGAAACCAACGGCGCTGCGAAGTTCTTCCAGCATCTCATTTGCAGGGTATGCATGGCAAAGCAGTGTGCGCTATACCCTGAATTTTAGGGCACCGGTAAGCGCACGGCACAGCAACTTGAGTCGGACCTGGGCAAGCTTGGAGCCCGACTGTCGACGCGCTTGGACCGCGACCACACGGCCTACTACGTCACGTGCCTTACGCGAGACGCCGACAAGGGTAAGCCCGGTCGTACCGCAGTGCCCTAGCAGTAGAATGGAGGCAAAACTAGGCAAGAAATCATGAGTGTCAAGACAGGTTTTTTTGCTAATTTTCAGGTTACAAAAATAGTCGGAAACCGATTGTCTAAACCAGCTCGGAATTTCCTAACGTTCCCTGCTTCAAGCCAATTGACGCTCTCTATCGACCACCTTTTTGATACTTCTCTGTCAATGGGTTCTTTACGCGCTGTACATTGGCCTAATAACTAGGGACGTCTTGCCATGAGGCCCATCGTGTGGAGATTGCGGTCCAAGAAAAAAGACCAAAAGCTTAACTGCTACACTAAGTAGCGCTTAAATCAAAGCATATAAAACTAAAAGCGTCGAAATGTGAATGTTCCATACGTACCTTGATAGAAATTACGGATCAGACTTTTCCTATCAACGTTTTTACTCGCACTCAGCCTCGATTTTTAGTGGTGGAGATCCTCGTGGACGTGCTGAAGAACAGTAAGCTGGACGAGAAGACGGTGGAGGCGGAACGCGACATTCTGCTGAAGAACCTCGAGGAGGCCGAGGCGGACTACCCGCTCGCGACGATGGACATGCTCCACGCGACGGCCTTCCAGGGCACCGGCTACGAGAACAGCCCGCTCGGCAACACCGACGCCATCAAGTACTCCAAGTGGATACGCAAGCTGATAACAATCCGCGCCTTTAGATCCATCACGCGGGAGCAGATCGCGAACTTCGTGCACGACCAGTTCAAGCCGGTGCGCATGGTGTTCACGGGCGTGGGCGGCGTGGAGCACGCGCAGGTCGAGGAGTGGGCGGGCAAGCACTTCGGCTCACTGGACAACCACTACCACCGCAAGATCCCGCTGCCGGGCGGCGTCCGCTTCACGGGCTCGGAGTTCCGCTACCGCAACGACAACATCCCGCTCATGTACGGCGCGTTCGGCGTGGAGGGCGTCCGTCGCGGGCATCCCGACGAGTATGCACTTAAGGTACGGACCACTCCCGGAGGATGCCTTATCTTAGCCAGGGGTTTTCAGGTCGCCAACGAGGCTGTCGGCGAATGGGACCGAACGCACACGGCGTCCTTTAACTCCGCGAACCGCCTCGCGCAGAGGCTCTGCACGGAGCACGAGCTGCTCGGCTTCGAGAACTTCTCGCTGAACTACACGAAGACCGGCCTGTGGGGCGTGCGGTGGGTGATGCACGGCCACGACCTCTTCGACACGCAGCGCGTCGCGGACAGCCTGCTCAAGGAGTGGAAGTACCTCGCGACGGGCGTCCAGGAGGAGGATGTGGACCGCGCGAAGGCCACTCTCCGCGTGCGCCTCTTCCAGACGCTCGAGGAGAACGCCGGCATCGCGCACCACATCGCCACTGAGGTGTGTACGGGAAAGGGCAGCAAGGCCTAGCGATCGTGCCGTCGTAGCGGGCATAGACCCTGGACCACGAACAACCGAAATTGTCGCTTGGTCTGTCGTGGATACTCAAAAATCGTTCCTAAGCGGTTCACTGCCAAAGCTCTGGTTTTTCCGAGAACTTTTGCCGAAGGCTTCCTAACTGATTCATTTGAAGTTTTCGGGTTCTTTAACACATCCAGCAGAGGCAGCACTGCCCTTCCTACAACCATTCGTACTGGCTTAACGCATGCTAGCGACATTCTTCCTAGTTCTCAACGCTCACGCTTCGTTTTAGGCCTTGGGCAGTGGCCACATTACGCCGCTGGCGGATGTTTGGCGCAAGATCGACCGCATCGACGCGTCGAAGATGCGTGAAGCGCTCTCGCGCCACATCTACGACCGCGAAATCGCCACCGCCGGCTTCGGCGCAACCGAAGCGTTCCCCATTTGGCAGAAGCTTCGCGCCGGCATGAGCTGGTGGCGTCTGTAGGCGAACCTAGTGAACCACAAAGTGTTAGCAACTGCCTGCAATATGAATGCATTCGTTGACTGAAAGGAAAATGAAAATAAAGTAAAAGTGCTTCATCCGTGGTGTTTGACGTTGAATTGATCATCTGACATGTGGTTCGTAGTGTGTCGACAAATAGCACGGGTTCGAAGGAACTGAGTGTGCGAGTTTTGCTTTAATTTAATGCTTTACGTTAGTGCTTCCACTAGCTGAATAGCTGAATGATTGTGAAAGAGTATAATCTATTCAGATCAAACCCTTCAACGGTTCAACCTGAGGTGGATCTCGGCGTGTGCAAAAAATGTGGACGGACAAGTCGACGATTCCCGAAAGCCTTTACGGTTCGGCAGTCGCTTCGTAGCAGCATATTGACCCAAAGCACCGACAATGAACTAAATACTAGCGACTATGCATCCTTCAGCAAATGCTTGTGCGATCGGTTATACTATGTTAGAGGTAACCGTTGACATGAAAGCGTCGGAGACCATTTTGCTAATCAGCTACGCAGATGTTCACCTTAGGTAAGCGACGGAGCGTGCATTCTGTACATAAAGAATCCCTCTTCGTTAGTGCCGTGGATCATGAAATGGTCGTTATTCCATTTGCATGATTTCTGTTCTCAATGTCCATGCCGCGACTTGTGCCTTTGCAGTTCCCTTGCAAGCGTACTCTCGCGGCCACTTAGCGCATTATTGGCCAATTAGCGCACCATTAGTAACTGTCACCGTTGATTCGTATCCAGGCGACTGTGCTCCCGGCCCGTGGGAACCATGCCGATGATAACAAAAAGCTGGCATACGGCCAAATATCAAGCTACATTGCAAGCTATAAATGTCGCTTCGTCGCGCTTCCGGTAGAAGCGTTACGAGAAGGAGCAGCAGTCACTGCGGAACCACTGTCATTTGCACTAGGAAAAACGGGATATAATGACCTGCCTAATTCCCTATTTCCCACCAAATGAACAATTGAACTGTGCAACTAGCATTTCCCTTGTTTTTATTAAGTAGGTAGGCGCAGCCCGGCAGTCAGATGAACGCGAAGACTGGGAAGCATCAGCCGTACGGGAGCCGTTTGCCGTTAATTCCAGGCCGGCTTTCCGTCCGGGTGGGTCCTGCAACCGAAAAAAGGCTTTTAACCCGGAATTCGGTACGATATTCCGGTCCTGCTTTCCGTCCAGGTAGTGCCACGACGATCCCGCTGTTGGTTTAACAAGTCTTCTCTTGGCAAATGCCCTTCCTGTTATCGGATACAAACTTCACGTCCGTGTGCTAAAAACCCTTGTACTTGTTGTTCACTCTACACTACCGGCTACTTGGCTTAAACTGAATGAGAGTGGTGCATTATACATGAGATAGCGATTCACTTCTGTGTAATTTATTGGGGTGATAATATAAACAAGCGCACATCGGAACTCAGACAGAGAACGTCACACAAGCGGGGTATGAGCGCCGGCAGCACGCAGCTGCGCACTCGCACAACGCGCTCTGAAACCGGCAGTCCAAACGGGCCGGAATCATGCCGTTAACGAGCTGCGATCTGGGCCAATAAAGTACGCTCATTAGAACCCACGTTTCATAGCTCTCGCGGTACGCCGAGCGCTGGCGACAGAACTTCAGGGGAACATACTTTTAACGGGGTGACTGGCTGCCAATTCCGTACCGTGATAAGCATTGCCATACGAGTGAAACAATATGCCGGCTGGCCCCGTTGCTTAGGGCAGTGGGCCGCCAGTCAAGATCAAACTTCGAAGCGTTGTCGACCGTGCATGAGTCTAGCGAAATGAGGCACCACCTGCTCAAATCTTCTTAGAAGCACCGTTTTCACCGAACTTGCGGCCGTTTCCTGCTGCATTTCCTTTCTCGGCGGTTTGCTCCCATCGGAAATGGCCATAATAAGGCTACTGCACATTCCTACCCTCTCCTAGAACCGCAAATCAGATGAGTGTGAAACAAGTATCAACTGTTGAAGCCAGCGTACAAAGTGCACTGAACTGTGCAGTTCTTGAAGAAAAAAATCGGACCGATCTGAACTGAATTGATGTCATGAATGTTGCCCAGATCTTTTTTTCGCAGTTGTGCTTGGAACAATTTTGTGAAATGCGGAAACACGATTGTGAACACATTGTTCTTCGCGATTAGTGGCGAACTGGCCGTCTGCACGTGCCTTAGTCCGATCCATCGGATGCTTCCACTTCTGCGCACTTGCCCGCCCGACTCCACCAACATCCTTATCGGAATGTTCCGGTGGTAGTTGCTGTGATTCAGCACGGCCGCTCCGAAAGCATATTGTGTGCTCTTGATGTTTTCGCAGCACGCACTCGTTCTTTGGCTTATGTTTGCGTAAACCCGGCGTTTAGCCAGCGTGCACTTATCACTGCGATGACTTAGCGGCGTTCCTCGAGCAGCGCTCTGTTTTGCGCTCATCGTAAAACGGGCGATGCGCGTAGAGATAAAGTTGCGCAGTAGTGGTCGTAAAGTTGCGAAGGCGCATTTGCGCCGACTAGTGCCTTTAACTAGGAAAGGTTTGGCGCATACCAGCACGTACAATTTTTACAGGTACCTATCGATTTGAAATATCCAGGTCCTAGCCGGCTAACTAAGCGATTGAGCTAGCATAAGCATCCAGTAGCAACGTCCCAATGTTACTCGGAATTCGTTATCGACTCCGAGCGCCGCCGCGATCGGTGGACGCTGGTCACCTGACGCGCTGTCGTCGCCGCCGATCCGGGCCATTTGCCCTGATCGGCAAAAGAGGGCGTTTTTCCGACTCCGACCTCGCCGTCGCAAGTCGATTTCACACCCGGGAAGTCAAATGAGAATCAACTTGCCCTCGGATGAACGCTAATTTTTATCTCATGAAGCGTACTAAATTTCATGCCTGGCTGCCAAGTTTTAGTCTAATATCGGCGGTTACTAGACGGAAGAGACCCATCGCATACATTCACAGAGAAAAGTTTAGGGTTCCAACCCGAACAATAAACTGTGAGCTAAAGCGCACCAAAACAGTCCACTCAAGCTTTAAGCACTTCGCTGAAAAGTGAATCCCCGGCGGATGGCTCAAGCTACAGTTAGTGCGCCTTCCAGAAACCCATCGCTGCGTAATCGGCTTTCCCAACTTTTATTGTCCTCGTCGTGACCGACCATCTCACAGCGTCTGTCGACGTGGCAATTTTTATACAACAGAACCGTAAAGGACAGCCACCACCGCCGCCGCCGCTGTCGACATTGGGAATTGTCGGGCGTCACGAGCCCCGCTGCTCGACTAAGTGTGCGCGTGAGAGAGTGTTTGCGTGTGAGTGGAGCTCTATGGGGTTCCCATTGAGCAGCAGTCATCCGGCTGCGATGAGCCGACGCACTGCGTCGTCTGCGTCCGTTGCCCAGCGACTATCGCCGCCGCCGCTAACGGAGCCCCAACGATCGATATCACACGGCGGTGGCTCTCTGGCGGCCGGCTTAGTCGCTCTTCGACCCCTGTGCCGCACACACACACTCCGGTGGAGTGCACTCACTCGCCACTGCTGCCGACGGAGGGCTTCGCTTACCGCGGCGCTGCGCTGCAGAGCAGCGGACGGAGTCGGTCCCCCAATGCTACTGCTCTGGGAACGACGCGTAGTGTAAGAGCCCGTCCTCGGCGGGGCTCTCGGCGAGCCCGTTGTTCCGAACGGAGCGGTTGAGAGCCAGGAGAGAGCCGAGTCGCGAGGCGGTTGAGGCAAAGTGTAGAGAGCATCCGTCAGACGCAGTAACATTCGCAGTGTATTCTCAACTCCCAGAGCCGCAGGCGGTCATGCACATAACGAACAAGAGCAGTGGTCCGTTTTCGCTGAACGCAGGCGAAGAACGAGACGGCGGAAGCAAACACACACATATTCATTGCTCAGCTTTCAAGGAGAGCGGCTGCACTAGGAGCGGTTCTCCTCCTCCGGCTCTCGAGAAACGCTTTTACGCGTAGCCACATTCTTAGGTGAGGAGCGAGAAAAATGGTCCTAACCTGGCCGGTATTCGTAGAAAAAGTGTGTGACAAATGACCAAGGTAGACTTGATCCAGCGTCTTTCACGAAGCGTGCGTTTCGTTCCGAGCAGTGACGTCTAGCGCTCATCGTGGACGGATTAAGCGTGATGCAATCGGATTAAGAACAGTTGATTGATAGGATTAGGCCCACCCGAGCACACTTAGCACAAATGATGACCACGTTTTTTGCTGATTATTCGTCACAAAGTAAACTGTTTTCGTGTTTGTTGCCCACATAGCGGAGCAGGAAGCAGAGGAGGACGGCAGTGCCCAGACAAAACATAGTTTTTGTCGGAAGCACACTACGGAACTGGACAGCCAGTCCATGGACAGCACAAAGACGACGTCCTCGTCGGTACCATGCTTTCGGCTCGATCGGCTGGAACACGCGGAAGCTTCGAAAAAAGCGAATCGTCTTTCACGTCGTCACGGCGCTCGAGTCGCACGCGCTGTCGCTTGAAATAAAATGCATTGCCTAGGCTTTTCCATCCTCTTTCCCACCAAACAGTTTGTAAGAAGTTCTTCAAACTTCCCCTCGTGTAGGTCAAAGATGCACGCGCTCTCCGACTGCATTCAAAGGCGAACATCAAGATGGTACAGGACATCAAGCCTCGGTTTGCATGACATGGTCCCCAGCATAAAACCGCATGTTAGCACAACCTTGACGCATGTGAATGATCTTTCCCATTTTCTGTAGGTTGTTAAAGGCTTCACACGGATTTTAGTGCGTAGTAAGTTTGATAAGTTCGTCGGCATCTTCTTGTATCACAGCGCAGGCTTCTAGCTGGGAGTACTAGACGCACGAGACATTTGGAAGACCTCACTTTCGTCATGCTTTCTTAAGTTGCTTTAATAAGGACCTATCTGGACTGTCTTTTTAAGCGCCGTTCTCTGTTGCAACACTCGAGTTTTAATGGACCGGCATCAAACTAGTGCCTATAACATCGTTTTAAGCCTAACAACTTTGTTGAGCTCTTTGCCCGTGAATGAGCCGCTCGATGAAATGAGACGCATTCCATTCTCCGGCGACCTCCGCATGACCGCCGACATGCGCCACGCGTCCGCTGCACTCGACCATTTGAATTCGCGCCACCGTAGTGGTACGCGGGGACCGCAGCCGACGTGCGACTAATCAGCTGGCAACGTGCCAGTTGCTCTCCAAGCGAGAGAGGTATTTTCTTCGCCCATATCGGAAGCCGGTTTTTCAGGCGATAATTAGTAAAACTTAACAAGCGAAACTGTACGAAGGATGAGCGAGTATTGCGCATGTTTTCCGGCTTGTTTTGAGTGTGTGCAAATCCCGTTTAGAGGCAATGTTGCAACCAAGAAGAGCCGAGCAGTGACGCACACCACGCACCATGATGTCTTCCGGTGGCATGCCCGGTTACGACGAGCTCGTCTTGGACGCTATGGCGTAAGTGTCTTAGGATCAACTGGAGCTTAAGAAACAAAGCAAAATCATAACTATAGCTTGCTTAAAATGCTCTAAAATACCCGCTAAATCAGCTTATTGATCGAGGGTACCGCGGCTTAAAATACGTGTCTGTGCGACAAGTGCGCGTTTTTACACACGTTTTGCCTCTTGAAAAACCAGAAGAATGCGGGAACGCTTTAGTTCTGTGTGCGTAAGACTCCGAAAACGTAACTACCGCATTTAGGCCTTACACTACCCAACAATTAGCCTCTGATACCGGAACCAGGCTGACCGGGAGCATGACTAGGGCTCTAGACCGGGTCCCCACAAGGGACCGAAATGTCCATAGCCGTGTGGAGGTTGTTGTTGGGAAAACTGAGCTGTATACACCCGCCGAAGCAAAAAGTGGGCGGGGCCGGGGTCGGGCGGTTAAGAAAAACGCGATGGGCGATGGGCCTTAGTCCGACGAGCGGGGCGTGGCCGAGTGCGTCGTCGCGCCGGCGTTTGTGCAAACGACGCTGGCGCGACGCCGACGGGGCAGTGCGTCCAGCGGAGAGAGCCAGCGTATGGGGCGGCGTCCGGGCAGGTTGGAATTATAAAAGAGGGTGGCGCCTGCGGATCTGCATACTAACCGGACAACGGCTCCGTCACTACCGCCCTCGAAGCATTCTCCGTTTGGCCACATCACGACAACCGCTCCGGAGCTGTGGCGGGGTCCTGTTATAGGCTCCGGAGATTCAAATGTGACCGTTAGTAAACGCAAGCCAAGAGAAAGGCAATGACGCAACCAATATACGATCATTAGACCCAAAGCGGTCGCAAGGTTGATCAAAGTGACGGAATGGAATCCTTGTAGGCTAAAGGGCTATCGTACGTGTGTAACATCAAAGTCTCGTGTATGGATCCAAGTTTGGTAGTGTTCGACTGTTGCTATACATGCTGTGGAAGAACTATGAGTTTCGACTCTGTTTATCAGTCACAAACAAGATAGGAAGTCATAAAGCATGCAATACCGCTATATGCATGTGATGACCCTATACATATGCGATGCCGCTATGCGCGTGCGATGCCGCTATGTGCATGCAGTACGGCTATATGCATGCGATGACGATATGCACATGTAACGTCGGGCGCAGACAGCGCAAAGTGAGGCCCAGTCGCTAGTTAAGCACTAAGAGCTGACCAGCAAAGTGGCATTAAGAAGAACGCAGCCTTACATGTTGTGCACGACTAACTCAAAAATACAAGCCTAAATAAAAATACATAACGAAAAGCCACGGCAACACTAGACGGGTCTACCAACTTGCATGGCTTTTGCTCAAAATACCGCGTAAACTTTTGCTTGGGATTGCAAATCTGGTCGTACGCAGACTACTTGCAGAGAGGACTGGTTCGACACGTCCTTCGGCAACGAAGTCGGTGGCAACGGCGATGACCAGCACCACCACGACTTCAACTCCTCCATGGCCGGCGGCTCGATGGCGCTCGACGTACCGATGGACGACAGCGGCGCCGCGCCCATGCTGCAACAGCTGCAAACGTTCCACGCCGACGCGTCGGGGCAGCAGCAGACCCTGCAGCAAGGCTACGTGCAGCAGATGCAGCCGTCGACGGCGCAGCAGTATGCAGCGCCAGATGCCAGTAGGCAACAGCCGTCCGAGGTGATCATTTCGGCTACCTACTACCAACTATCTACTTATGAAACACATTTCAGCTGTCTGTGCAAAAAGCGGTCAGAAAGCATTTTCGGTATTTTTGTGCCTTAGATGTTACGTTCAAAAAGACTTGTTTCAATTTAGTTCCAAACGCTGCAGCCGTACGATCCTGGGCCGCAGCAGCAGCAACAACAGCTTGTAATGCAGCAGCAGACGCAGCAGGTCTACTACCATCAGCAGCAACCATCGACGTCGTCGGCACAGGGCATGACCACGGAGTACACAGCGATGGACTCCGCATACGTCAACTGTCAGCCCACCACCAGCGCTGCAGCGCCGCAGACGCTTCAGATGAACCAGCCCTTCGACCAGCAGCAAATCCTTCAGTCCGACCAAAACGTGGAGTACCACCAGACCGCGGAAGGGACTTGGATCGCGATACATCGGGCTGCTCCTGGGAACGCACCGCAGCAACAGCAGCAGGTAAGCGCTTCACGACGTTGGTGCGGTTAACATTGGCCCGTTTAGCAGGTTCACAATGACGCGCAGCAGCAGCAGCATGGTGGAAATATGGCGCAACTCATGCCGCTTTCAAGTAAGTCTCGCAACGGATCCAGCGAATTAAAAATGGACCAACCTTTAAATTATCGAGACATACGAAATTTGCATAACGTCCGGAACAAATAAGAGATGCAAAACAGGGTACATTCATTCATTTCGGCAACCCACTTGAGCCTTGCCTACCTTTTATCTAAGCTAACTCCAAAATCACTGTCCTTTGAAAGTTTACGCATGCAACATTTGCAGATCAACACCCGTCAATGCAACAGCAACAACAACAGCCGATGCAGCAGCAGCAGCGACAACCACAACAGCAGTACCAGCAGGCGCCCCAGCATCAGCAGCAGCAGTACGCTGCCGAGCATAAATTCGTCGAGATTGACGGCACGCAACAAACCGTTGTATACGCGCAACAGCCTCAGCCTCAACAACGGAGGTCCAACGACGGGCAGCAGATTCTAGTCACTAGCATGGGGCAGCAGCGTCAGGTCGTGCAGCGGCAGCAAATTCCGCAGCAACAGCAGGTAAAATTATTGCTGTAGCAAGTATCGACGCTTATGCATTACTCTGATAATCGATTTAGACCCACCACCAGCCACCGCCGACGAGCTACACCGTGGTGCAGCAGAACGGGCAGCAAGTGACCTACGTGGACCAGCGCTCGATGGTGGCGGTTAGCGGTCCGCCGGACCAGCAGCAGACGCAGTACATCCAGTCTTCGCAAGGTTCCAGCGGGGCAACCTATCATGCGGTGCAGGTATTCGAACACACAAAAGTTTCGGCAGACTATGGGGTCGGCTTTAGGTACTCCAACCAAACGGAACCGTGCAGACGCAAATGCGACTGGTACAGTCGCAGTCGCAGCAACAAGCGGTGGAGTCCAAGCCGCCGTTTCAGTCCCTAACGGGTCAACCGCCACCGCATCCTATGACGGTCAAGCAGCCACAGTCAGCACCGCAGCAGCCACAACCTCCGACCACAACTGCCACGAGGCCTTCCCGTCCACCGCCGAAGAAGAAGAACAACGCACGCGCACAGCAGCAGCCTCCACAGATGCAACAACAACAAATCATTCACGTGCAGCAGGCACCGCCGCCACCGCAGCAACCGGATCCGTCGGCAGTCGGAGAAGTTCTCGGAAAGGTGGCGCAAAGCGGCGGATTCGTGATGTCGGCGGAGAACTCCGCCGAGTTGGCTCGGCTAGGCATGCTTCAGTCGCAGCTCCAGGAGGAGCAGCAGATGCGAGGAGTGGACAACTCCATGCGGCTCCAGCAGATCGAAAGGGACATGCTTGCGCTTCTCACCGGGTAAGATCCTCGCGAAACCGTCCACTGATAACAGCGCTAATTAAATCAGCTGACAACGCTATTAACAAATCATTTAGCGCAATGCCTGTCGCGGCCAGTTTACAACAAGCAATGTCGCAGCCAGCGCCACTTCCGCCAGCGCCTGCTCCTCAGCCGGTAACTGCATCCGTGTGTAAAGAACACGTATTTCGAACACTGTCTTTAGGTGTATGTGCAACAGCAGCAGCCACCGACGGAAGAAAAGCCCAAGCCGGCGGCAAAGCCGAAGAGACCGAGGCCATCAAGGGCGAAGCCGAAAGCCCCGGTCAACAATCAGCCTCCGCCGGTTACAAAGGCCGAAATTGTCGGTACGTATTTTTGCGTAAAGCATTAAAAAGGCGTCGCTTAGTCGAATTGTATTTCACGAGGTTACACACTTATTTTAGAGCCCCAAATGACGATCGCTCAACCGAACGTGATCTACGTGGACACCAACGGCAATCCCATTCAGCTGCCACCTGGTGCCATCATTCAAACCGTGGCTCCCAACGGCACATTTGGCACCGACGACTACTCGACGGCCCACAACACGCAGCCATCAACGTCCTACTCCATCATTGATACGTCCACTGCACAGTCACAACCATTCGTCGCAAAGCCTGCGACATCGAAGGCCGCGCAAGCAAGGGCGCGCAAGAATGCGTTGGCCGCAGCGCAGAACGCACAACACCAACCTGCGCAGCTTGTTGTTTACGCGACGCAACAACCAGCGTCGAACGTTCCCACTACCTGTACGGTTACCGTCAGGAATGACCCGATCGGTCAGCCCCCGCCACGGCCGCTTACAGGTACGCATCCCACGAAGGATGTGATGCCTAATCGCAAATTTTTAGACAGGAAAGTCCTGAAAACGCCATCACCACCAAAGCCCAAGCCTATCATCCTGCCAAAACCTGCGGAGCTCGGGAAGCGCATCGAAGAAAAGCGAGCAACTCGTACACATCGGTGTGTCCGACCCTGACGTTTACACCGTTGCTAAGGCATTTTAGGCTGGGCAACTACTTCGAAGGCATGCGCAACTCGTTGCAACAAACGGACTACAAGAGCGAGTTTCGGGATCTGTCGGATGCCGTTAGCAGGTTGCTTCCGTTCTCGCTGCTTGCGGAGCCGGACTTGAGCGAGGCGGTTGTGGAGCAATGTAAGCAGTCTCCATCAAGAACATGGGAGTAGGTAAATTCCAATTTCAGTCGACTACGAATACATGCGCCATTCGATGCACATGTCGGAGCGGATGGGCAAAGTGGAGTCACGATTGCGCAGCATTTTTCTCAAGGAGGCGATGGTACGCGTGCATAGCACATGTTCTGTGATCTATCCAAATTTATTTAGGAGGACAGGGACAAAGACTCCGAGCTGAACATGCTTCTGGCGATGGACGTCGAGCACGAGCGGCGACAGCTCGATGCCGATAAGAAGGCAGCGAGCATGGATCTTGGTAGGAACCTCTCAGACTTGTACTAGCACTTACTTTCCCTGATTTAGAAAGTTTTGTCCGCGGATCCGAGCTGCTTCGTCTTCCGGGCGTCAACGAGCCAGCGGTTAAGCAAGCCAAGTCCAACTTGCGAGAGCCAAAGTCCTTCGGAAAGACTCCGCAACACTACGAATTCCACGAGTTCGATCCGGAGAGATATCGCAGCATTTCTCCGTTACCCACATCACCTGCTGTCGTTGAAAACCTAAAGTCGGAAAGCGATAGTGAATACTCGTCCGATGAGGAACTCAGCATTCAAAGCCCTCCAAAGCCCTGGTACAAGCTTCAGTCAATGGACATGTCTCACTGGACAACTGTTTAGGCAAAGGAGTGCTGAGAAGCTCACCTTCGGCAGCCCAAAGGAGACTCTCGCGCAGCCACCGATGCCACAACGACTGCCCACGCCTTCTTCGCTGTTGCCGAATGAGACCATCGTTTGGGAGCCGGAGCCCATCCGACCACGCTCATCTGCGCAAGATCGCGCGATGCCGCCCGCTGCGCCCATGCCACAGAAGCGACTTGAGACTCCACCACCGTTGGCTAAGGCAAAGTCCCCGGAAGGCATGCAGCCAGCGTTGTCGCCGCAGTCCATGGCGCTCCAGAGTCAGAGCCATTTGCCGATGAAGCTGCGAATGAAGAGCCTCTCGATGTTAAAGCCACTTTCGCAACGACGACCGGAACCGCCGGCCGTGGTTGAAGCGGCCCCACCACGGTTAACGCTTGAAGACGCGGTTGCCAACACGCCGTCCGTCACTGTGGTGTCCGAAAAGCTGCAGCAGCCTCCGTCGACTCTGCCGAAACTCCGCTGCAAGTGCAGCCGTCGGAGACGGTATCGGAGATGCCGTCGTCGGAGACGCCACCAAAGCCGAAAGTGCAGCCACCCGAGCGGCCCATTATGACCGTTCGTCCGATGGTGAAGGGCCGGGACGAGATCACAAGGTAAGCTGACACATTTTGCGCTACCTTGATTTGCATAATCCGTTTCGTTCGCTTTGAACCGTTGACGGAGTTATGAGTTTCGTTGCCAAATCCAATTTCATTTCAGGTCCATGACCGCGTCACTGCAGCGCATTGCCGATCGATTACCACAGCCCGCTGGGCCGCAATCCGACAACAAAGCCTACGGCATCGAGGAGTCGGACAGCGACGAGGAGCGCGCGAATGACGAGCCTAAGAAGCCATTGATGCTGAAGATCAACCTCAAGAAGCCTCACGAAAGCGGCAAGGAGCAGGTTGCACGCGCTGACAACGGTGAAGACGAAGAAGCCGAGCGGAAACGACGGAAGAAGGAGCGGAAGGAGGAGAAGAAGCGAAAGAAGAAGGAGGGGAAGTCGAAGAAGGAGGAGCGACGTCGGCTTCGAGAGCTTCAAGCGGAGCAAGAGGACGAGCCGTTAGCAAAGC
The DNA here is from genome assembly GCA_020875895.1 of Aphelenchus avenae. Taxonomy (NCBI): domain Eukaryota; kingdom Metazoa; phylum Nematoda; class Chromadorea; order Rhabditida; family Aphelenchidae; genus Aphelenchus; species Aphelenchus avenae. Next base: position 367,499 of record JNEY01000029.1, on the reverse strand, counting down.
AGCCCCAGCAGCAGCAGCCGCCGATAGAGCGCATTTCGCTGAAGCTCTCGGCTAAGGCAGGTCAGCCACTGCACGTGGAGAAGGCGGTGAGCAACAATGTGCAAGTCTCGGATCCCGCTCCGCCCAGCGAACAGCGTCACGTGGAGAAGATTCGTATTCCACGACCGGTCGAGACCAAGCCACCACCGGCTGCGGCAGAGGAGCCACCAAAGCAGAAGCTCACTTTGAACTTCAAGAAGCTGTTGGCTGCGCGAAATACTGCGTCTTCGGAGGACGTTGCGCAAAGTGAGTCAATATGCTCGTCGTATTTCGGTAACCAATAATCTTTCTAGAAACGTTCCATCCTCCTCCTCCTCCTATGGTGCAACAACACCACGCACAAGTTCCGGTTGCTCGTCCACAACTCATCGCCGAAGACCCATCTGAGGACTGGCCGCTCCCTGACAAGAAGAAAAAGCGCGGCGCTAAGAATAGCTCAGACGAGGACTCCGACTGGGAGGCTAGTCGGAAGGGGCGCAACAAGAAGACGAAGCACGGGAAACAGCCCGGGAAACCAGAGAAGAAAGCGCGACAATCCAAGAAGGTACGTGAATCTTTCGTTCGCATTTTGCATGTTTGTGTCGTTGTAACAATCGAAAAAACGATAAGTCACGTTTCTACTAGAACTGCGAAAATCTAAGATCTTGCAAAAAAGTGATCAGTTTCAGCTAATACTTTAATTTAGGCATCCGCTCCTTCCCTCGATACGGATGCTGCATCGCCACCGAAGCGGCCACGTCTTGTGATGAAGTTAGGACGACCGCCACCTGCATCCGAGTCGGTCACCATCGCGCCACCACTCAGCTCATTTGCTGGCACCGACGTACCAACAGTGCAGAAACCGCCAGAGCCACTGAAGATGAAACCGCTGAAGATCAAGATCGGTGGCAAAGTACCGAAGCCACCAAGTGACAGCCCAAAGGAGACCAAGAGCCCCGGGTTGCCTGGAACGCAGCGGCCACATGCCACGACTCCTTCTGTGAACAGCCACCGTCCAGGATTCTCCTTCTTCGCCACCTCTAAGGCGCCCGCCTCTAAGGCTAACGCTAAGAAGTCGTCTCAGCCGAGCGTAGGCCGTTCAGCGAGCTCATCATCGAAGCGTGACGTCGCGCAGCAGCCGCCAGTACCCCTACCACGGCAGCCATCAATGAGCGTCTCCCAACTTTCATCTGCTCCACCGACGATGCCGCGTCAGTGTGCCACTCCCGCTATGCACCAGTCGATGCCATCCACTCCTCTCCTGCCCTCCGTGGCCACGACGCCACACGCCATGCCTACAACGCCCCAGTCGATGCCATACTCTCCACATCCGGTCACATCTCAGCAGTTCCCCAGTCAACCGAATCCGGTGGCACGACCTCCGTCCGTTCACGAGCCGCTTCATCCGCCACCACCGGCGAAGGACGCCTTTCGCAGCAGCAGTACGGCACGCTCGTTCATGGAGCAGTCGGATCCGAATTTCCCGAGCCACGGCGCTTCGGGATTCGACGATACGCTGTTTGCGAGTCGAGAGCGTATTCAGTTCTCGCCGTGCTCGGGTAAGTGCATTACCCACACGAATAGTAGACCTCCATGATGATCCCCTCTCCAGAGCCTTTTAAAGATGTTTGAGTGCGAAACTAATTTCGCAACTTGCAGATGAGGAGGTGGATCAACTGCACAAGCAAACCAGCGACGTACTGAAGAAGCTCGGCATTAAGCGATGAGGAGCACACGTTGCCGTCACTGGCCAACACTCTCCACTGCCCCGTTGAATACCTTAGAGCCATGTTTTTGTTGTCGTATCTACTTGTGATTCTCCAAAGTACACCCTCATTAGCTTTGTGATAGCCTTGTTTCTCCCATAGATTCCATATTTCTGTCCGTTTAGTGATCGTTGTATTTTGTATTTTGTACTTCCATGACCACGAATCTACGGCATTTGTGCTGCTTCTTCAAAAGCTCAATTTCCCACTTTCCTCCTGCCTATCCCGCTTCCTTGCCAGAACTTAGCCTCAGTGTCGGCGCCATCCGTTGGCGTTAATAGGGCCTCACATCATAAGGAGCCCGGTGACCCCAAAATGCATGCCCGGGACCAACAGTTGTTAGTGTGAAGTAACTTGCTCGGGTAGTCTCCTCCTTCTACGCCCTCGATATGTAGCTTGCTCCTCCATACGTATTACTTTATAGCTTGCTCACTATTTGGCTGGCTCCAGCTCCTCGTTATCCACGAGACCCGTGCTAGGCTTAGGCTCCTCATCAATCTCATCAAAGCATTCTCCTCTTCTTGTTCTTCTTGTATTCTTATAAGCTGTTATTTTCCGTATCAGATTCTCCTCCAAATCTATGTCATACTCCTCAAAGGCATTTATGATTAGGCTCATCTTGTCTGCTAATTTTATAGCTCTTGTTGTAATTCTGTGTACAAACATTACAGCGATAATTAAAACACTAAACTAAAAGGTACAGGCATTGTGGGTGCAGTCGAGATTGAGCGGGGACTAAGGACTTTTTGGATAAGCACTGCATTTGCGCATGGATATGCTGAGTTGTACATGCTGAACATCGAACTTTGCGCATAGGTTCATAAATTTTAGCGCAATCGTTGTAGGAGCTAAAGCTAGCACCGAAATTTTAAGCGTTGGATGCACTGTACCACTACATTCTTGTCATGTACCCACGCGGACTAGAGCATTCCCAAAGTGGGACATAAGCTTGATCCTGCTTGGGAAGGCAAAGACACCTGATCTTCTTCTAGAATCTAATCCGAGCGAGGCGGACCACTCGGCTAATCCGAATGCGCGGCGCTAATCCTTGGCTTAGCGTGCGTTGGTTGGGGACGCTAAGTCTCCTCCGCGCTGACTTAGCGTGCGTTCTCCGCTGTATCGATTCTCCTCCGGATATATGTTTCCGCCACCGGTGCTCTGCGCGGTGCTTGTGTTATTCCGATGCCCGGAAATATTGCATACCCCGCTAAATGGAAGCTGAAACTACCCGACCATTTTGCATTTCTGCTGCCTATTACCTCAGCACACGTCTAATTATTTACCTATTCCGCATAACTTTGCACAACATTACTGTTCTTACTTATAGAGCATTAAGAACCTTTCGAGACCATGATACTAGCGGGAGGAACGCCGTCAGCAGGCACACATGCAGCTCCGAGCAGAGGAATCCACAAGCTGCGCCTTCGACGGCCCGAGTTTTCACCGGAGGAAAGCGCGCTTCTAGCTAAAGTGTGTTTTCTCTTCGAGCTTGGGAAGTGTTTTGTGTTCGATTTAGGCATACGCAGCGCGACGCCACATTTTGGACGGGAAAAGTGTCAACCCAAACACAAGGCGAGCTGCATGGGTAGAGATTGCGAATGTGGTCAACACTTTGGTGAGTTCACACCGTCTTGCGGAGCAAGCAGTGAAAGCTGTTGTTCTTTGTAGGTGCGCTACACACGTACTCCGGACGAGGTGCGAGTCCGCTACAAGAACATGATTGCGGAGTACAAGAAGTACGACGGAATGCCGGGCACTAGGAGACGCTCCTACTTCGACGAATTCGACAAAATGCTGGGTGAGGGCGGAATTCTTGACTGCTTGCACGGCTCGTTTATTTTTTTCTAATGCTTGTGTGAACTAAGAGCTTTCGGACTAAAAAGCTGCTGGTTTTCCAGATATCATTCCGTTAGGCCGCTCACTTCGGACTTGGGAGTGGGGGACCTCACACTTGAGCATGGGAACATGACTGACTTGCGCTAGGGACCATGTCAACCGCGCATTGGAATCTGCCTTGCACAAGGACATCACATTTGCGCATGGAAGCACACATGACGCTTGGCAGAAGACCTGACTTCCTAGCCCTTTGCCACAGTCCTTGACATCATTCTCTATTACCATGAATGATGCTGTATCTTTAGGGATCGGAGAGCCGTCATCCGAGAGTCCTGGTTCCATGCACAGTCCTGAGCTGAGTGGCGCTCAACCGAAGCAGGAACCGGGCGTCATGGAGCAGGAGGAACCGAGCGCTGTGCACGAGGAATCCGAGCCACAACGCGTCATGGCGATGCCGCACTTCAACCACGTCTTCCAACCACAGATCCAGCCACAACCGCAGCCTGAACGCAACATTCACGAAATCGCCAAGTCCCAGCAGCAAGTGGAGCAGATGCGGAAGCAGCTGCTTGAGAAGGAGGCGGAAATGGAGAAGCTTCGAAGGAGCAACCATCAGATGCGGCACTTCATTCGGCACGTCGGCATGAACGACGCGTTCATCGACTTCCTCCAGCACAACTATATCTAACCGTTTCCTGGACCTATGAACCTTTGCAATTCACGATGAAATAAATGAAACCCGCCTCGCTCTTTAACCGCCACGCTTTGCGTGTGGCTTGGACGGTTTAGTTTGTCCCTGAGTGGGCACATTCCGCTTTATGGCAATCCATACAGACACTTCCAATACCAGCGAACGCTATAAGGGAGCGACCTTTCTTGATAGCATGTTTTTTTGCTTTAATTTCCAAGGAGATAGGACCTAAACTGCCTCTAACCTTGGCGAAGGCATTTATATGCCTTTTAAGAATACAGCTGTAGAATACCATCGGTGGCATGGAAAAACTTAGCATATCTACGGTGGTTCTTCAAAACAAACTACAGCAACTGTAGTGTATGCATGGATTTTCTCGTTCGGTGCCAGTCGAACCAAATGCATTCCAGCAGACTGGAAGTCGAGCTGATTTCCATACTCAACTGAGATCTCTCTTAGGCATTCGCCGGCTTAATTTATTCGTGACAGATAATTGTGTAGACAAGGATGACTGCTTAAATGGGACTAAATGACCAAGTGGACACAGAGAAAGGAGTAAAATAGTGGGGGTACAAGCTAAAAAAACCACGGCGAAAGAGCCGTCGTGGAAATGAACAGGAATATGTTAGTGCACAAAGAAGAATGTAACTGGCATTTAGACAAAGAAATGGAAGATCGAGTTTCAATTCGGACAAGTACAAAGCGTTTTTCTTTCGTGACCGCACAAGCAAAGGCAAAGCGTGGGTCGAACGACGAAGAGTCCTCACTCGCTGGCGCGCGACTTCTTCTCCGCCGAGGAGTCGTTGCTGTTTTCGCCACCGTCGTTACGTGGCGGCTCCTTCTTGGTCCGCTCCACCGACGAGCGGCTGTTGCCGGCGGAGGAGTCTGCTCGCGTGGGCGTGCTCGACGAGGAGCGCTCCGGAGGAGTATCCGCCGCTGCCGCCACCGGTGGTGGTGGTGGGTTTTGGGCCTTGGACATCTCGACGATCTTCAGCCACACTTGCTCAAGGAGGATGGAGTCGTTGAAGATGTCCGAGCCGTCCTGGTTGTACTTCTAAAATGCGCGTTGTAAGGAGAGGTCAAGCTGTGCATAGCGCTTACCTGGGCATTTGCGCAGAGCAACTTGATGTCCTCGGTGACTTCATCCAGTGAGGAATACTGGTTCTTGTCGACCTTCTTGCGAATGCGACGGATGTCCATCGGGCGCTCGATAATCTGGTAGTACTCGGGCAGCTCACGCCTCGATGGCAGTTGCACGAACGGGTAGGCGATCTCTCGGTCGTCGCTGAAATAGAACTGTTCGTATAGAAAAGAGCAATCGTTTCTGGCACTAGATGAAAATATGAAGTCGGAAATCGGTCTCATGTTTAACTCATTTTCGCACTGGAACGTAGCATGTGCACAACACCTACGTGGTCTTGAAGTTCTCGAGCAACTGCAGCAGGTTCAGGAGGTGCTGGTTGAGCGCCGGATTGCCCGCGCTTCCCTCCTTCCTCACACGCTTCCTGCCAGGCGTCGACTCGCCGCCACCTTCTTCGTCGTCCTCGTCGATGACCTTCTTCTTGCGAGGACCTCCGCCACCACCACGCTTGCGCTCCTCTCCTTCAGGGCCAGACTTGCGCGAACGTTTGGAAGTCGATGGTCCTGCTTCATCTTCTTCGTCCGAGTCCGCGAAAGCGTCGTCGATGGACTTGAGCCACTCCCGGTCCGACATGAGGTCCTGAAAATCGGGAATGACTTCTTTTTGGCCAAGTTTGATGGATAAAACTTCCGCTACCTGCTATTATGGAACGGCAACAAACCTGAGAGTAGTTGACTTCCTTGCGCTTGCGTCGACTTGAGTCAGCGAAGACGTCCACGACGACGTCTCCTTCTAACTGGCGGCGCTCCTCCGCCTCCGTGAACAGCTGGCTTTGCCTAAGGATGCTTTGTGGGATCTCGGACTCCTCTATCAGTCGCGGTTGGCGACGGTATTGCCCTGCTTCTTCGCGGCGACGCGCGATATCCATGGCCTAAAATGACGTTTTAATGCCTGAATCAATGACTGCGCATACCTGGAACTTTTCGAACTCCTCGTCGGAGCGAGCCACCATTTGGTTGATGGTTTCGTCATCGGGGATCTAGAAAACACTGTTGACAAAGCCAACATTGATGAATCCCAGTACCTCATCTTCGTCGTTCTCCTCGTTGTCCGCCTGCATGATCGCCTCGAGCATCTTCTGCCGCTCCGAGCCGGTGGATCGATTGTCGAACTTGCCCGCCTGGATGACCTTTTCGTCGACGTTCAGCTTGAAGCGGGCCGCCTGCAGGATCTTCTCCTCGACACTGTTTGCGGTGATGAGGCGCAGCACGCGGACCTCACGCGTCTGACCGATGCGATGGGCGCGGTCTTGGGCTTGCATGTCCTGAACGTAAGAGGCATTATTATCCGCATATACAAGTGCTAGGCGGAGACGGTAAAATTTGCTTTCAAGGATCTCAGCATGCTCACGCAAAGCTCAGACATTACTCAAAAGTCTATCTCACTCGTCAAAACGGCGCGTCGTGTAAGTCGCATTTGCATTATGGAACGTACCTGATGCGGATTCCAGTCCGAGTCGAAGATGATCACCGTGTCGGCGGTCTGAAGGTTCAGCCCGAGGCCTCCGGCTCGCGTGGAGAGAATGAAGAGGAAGTAGTCGGAGTCGGGCTTGTTGAACTCCTTGAGGAGCAGCCCGCGATCCTCGTGCTTGGTGCTTCCGTCCAGGCGCATGTACTTCCACTGTCGGTATTGGAAGAAGTCCTCTATGATGTGCATGCACTGCGTCATTTGGAAGAAGATGAGCACCTAAACCGTGCGGTGATTACATGCAATGAAGAAAGTGTCCCTACGCGATGGCCGGTCTCTTTCAGCTTCGGCAGGATGCGGTCCAGCAGCTCGAACTTGCCCGCAACTCGGTAGAGATCCTTCCTAAAACATCCGCGCGGTCAAGACGTACGCCAGCAAGACGCGTAATGCAACGTACCCAGTGACGTGCGGGACCTTCCAGAACCCGCGACAGTCGTCCTCGACGGACTCGAAGAGGAACGGGTGGTTGCAGAGCTTGCGCAAGTGGACGACCGTGTTCATGAGGGCTCGACCGCCTTGCTGAAATCATTGGCCGTACAATGGAAAGACGACTGCACAGCTGCGACTTACATGTCTTGAGTCGATGAGGAGACCCTTCTGCAGGTGCTTGTAGAGGACGCGCTGCAGCGCACTCATCTCGCACTTGATGACATACTCGGTCTTGTCCGGTAGCTGCGACTCCACCTCCTTCTTCAAGCGGCGCAGCAGGAACGGTCGGAGCACTTTGTGCAGACGACGGATGATGAGCATGGTCTCCTCCTGGTTGAGCTCCACCTTCTCGCCTGTGGTCGCGAACGGCGCGTTGAACCACTGCTCGAAGGTGCCGCAGGAGCTAAATTCAGCGTGTTTGTTTTGGCAAAAAAAATGCTTGGAAGGGAACGGGACTCAAAAGGAAATTAAATCTGATTATATCGATGCTCAGCTTGACCACTGAACCGTACCTGAAAATCGACGGAAGCAGGAAGTTAAGCAGCGCCCAGAGCTCGGGCAGCTTGTTCTGCAGCGGTGTGCCGGTGAGGAGCAGGCGGTGCTGCGCGCTGAAGTAGGCATTGAGGGTGAGCGTCAACTTGCAGTTGTGGTTCTTCATGCGATGGCCCTCGTCGATGATCATGTACTTCCACTTGATCTGAAAGGGGTAGAGTTTGCAGTTGCACTCGGAACTTTTTGAACGCACCTTTCCGAGCAGTCCCTTCTCCTTCAGCACGTAGTCGTAGGTGGTGAGAAGCACGTTGAACGCGCCCCTGCGAATCTGCTGCTCCATACGCTTGCGCATGTCCTTGTCGCCCTTGTAGACGATCTTCACGATATGCGGCGCCCACTTGTCCAGCTCAAGCGCCCAGTTGGAGATGGTACTAAAGAGCACAGTTAAAATACATCCGGCTGACAGCTTAGAGCTTACGAGAGTGGGACGATGATGAGGTACGGCCCGTTGACCTTCTTTACCTCCATGAGGTAGGTGACGAGCGCGACGGTCTGGATGGTCTTTCCGAGACCCATCTCGTCCGCCAGGATGCCGTTAAGGTTGTTGTTGTACAACGAGATCATCCACTCCAGGCCCTTGATCTAAAGGGAATAAATAAACTTCACTTATTTGTTGGAAGGTTGTGTACCTGATATGGCTTGAGCTGCAGACTGTCGTCACCGCCGCCGAGCGAGGAGTGTTGCTTGACGATGCGCTCCTTGATGCGATGCGCAGTCGCATAGTAGGATTGGTCTTGCGCGGCCCGCTTCTGGTCGTATTCGTCCTCCTCATTACGCGCTTTCTCGATGATCTTCTTGTTGCGGGTCTCCTCGTCGAGGCCTAGAACGGAGAAATTTTCCACTGATCCATCACGAAAAAGGTAGCGTACCTTCAAACTCGTCGTCCTGGGCCTCCTCCTCCTCCACCTTCTTCTCCTTCTCCTCCTCATGGTCCGACTTCTCGTCGTCGGAATCGGACAAAGCGTCACGCGAGATGACCTCGAATCCAGGATGAGTCTCTAGCCACGCTTCCAGCTCCTCGGCCTTGGGCGCGAGCTCACCCTTGAGGATCTCGCCTGTTCCGCAGTTGCGGACGATCACGTGGACTTCGTCGTTTTCTGCAAGGGGAAGATGAGAAAATCTTACCGAAGAAAATAACGCAGTTTCGTGCTAATTTGCGCTGCTTACCTCCTTGAATGATAGTCTCCCGGAGAGCACTCTTGGCGGCCTTGCGCTCCTCCCGTCGGCGCTTCTTCTCCGTCGACTGATGCTGCTTCACGAGGCCGGTCAAGCTCTCCACGAACTCGTCCGTCTGCTGGAGCAGGTACACCAGGCGTTTGTCCTTCTTCTCGTCGAGCAGCTGCCGGTAGCCGGCGTCGTCCTCCTCCATGAGCTTCTGCATACGCATCTTCTCGTTGCGGGCCTCCTCCTTCTTGCGCTCGCGGTCACTGTTTGCGTGGTACGTCTGGATCGCCTTCTTCATTCGCGTGTGTTTCGCCTGGATGTTTCGGTGGAACTCCTTGAAGTCGCGGCCGGCCTGAAATTTGTCCAGTATGAGAAGGAGTGTCCATTGTGCAACGAAAGTACACGGTTTCCACTTTGCATGGGACGTGTCCACTCAAGACGAAATTGGGCCCTTTTCGTACAGTTGTCCATTCTGCAGAAAAGGTCCACTACGCAACAATTTGTCCAATAATACAATCCTAGAGGGGTCATCAAGGTCTTTGTCTCACCTGGACAATGGACGTCAGGAGCTCCTGGTGCTTCACCCGGCGGCGTCGCTCCTGCTCCTGTTTCTGCTGCTTCTCCAACTTCTCCGTGATGCGCGCCTCGCGCAGCGTCTGCCGCTTGGTGCGTCGGTACGCGTACGGGTTGATGGCGGTCTCGAGTGTCGTGTCACGCTTCAGGTAGCCGAGCACCTCCTGACGGACGTAGGTCTGGAAGTTGAGCAGGCGCAGCGAGCGCAACTCGATCTCGGCCTTCACGCGCAAGTGGGCCGGAAGGTTGGCCTGCATCTCCTGCAGCTCCTGGATGCGCAGTCCGATTCGGCTCTGGATTCTAAAGAATTTTTGCGGATTATTTCGTTGTTTTTCATGGTGGCAGGGATGACACCTGCTCCACTAATACTCCACTCACCTGTTCTCACGCTCTCGGAGGATCACTTGCGGGTCGATGCCAGGGGGCGTTTGTAGAGTGGTCACTCGAGTCGCAGTCCGCTAAAATCGCAGGTTACGTCCTTCACCCTAGCTCCAACCCCACGCACCTGTTGATGGATGTTCAGCACCTTGGAGAGATCGTACGGAAGCTTCTCGCCGCCGTCCAGCTCCACGGGGAACTCGTAGGCGAGCGGCAGGATGGAGTCCACCTTTCGATCCATCACTTTGTTGAGGAGCGATCGGGGCACCGGCTCGTTTCGCGCAAGCATCTTGTACGCGCTCACTTGTGCTCGGAGTCGTTCCAGCTGATCGGGCGTCATCGGTGGACCATCGGACGCGTCTTCTGTGGGCTTATCGGAGACGTCCTGGCCGTCGACTCGTGCTCCACCTAAACTAGCACTTTGGAAGCCGTCAGATTACGTATTTGATTTAAGGGAAACACACGGAAATACTAGGCTTGTTGTGTTCTAGCCGCCTTGGTTTGTAGTTCCAAAAAAGGCAAAGAACTAATTTACTACTGTTCAGTCTTCCGAAAATGCTGATTTGTACTTTATGTAGGTCGGACTATCCGGATTTTGCTTGTATTGCCTGAACGTTACCTTTCAGATGGTCCTCTAGGGCGCTGAGCTTTGCGTAGCGATCGTCCGCCTGAAGGCGTTGGTCGGCCATGCCCTCCAGGGTGTTGTGGATCTTCGCGATGTAGACCTCCTGGTTGGGTATCGCCGATCCGGCGGGTTGCGGTGGCGCGGCATAGTTCGGCTCCAGTTGCGGCGGTGGCGCTTGTTGTGGTGGCGGATACGCGGCCTGCTGCTGCGGATCCATCTGAAGCCAGGAATTGTATGCGAGTCCAAGGAGACTTTTGCAGGATCAATCGCGGCCAACACAAATTCGCGCATTTTAATTGCTGTGACTTATGCACGGGACAAAACGCACCGATTGCACGTTTTACTACTGGAGCCTGTAAACCACAGTTTTCCATAATCCTTCTCGTAATAGCCAACGTAAAGCGGCAAAAAAATCGGCCCGAAATTACGGTTAGTGGTAAATATCGATTTCTCCGTACATTGCGAAACGCTACCAAGATGATGTTTGGGCACTAAGCCTAAAGCCTTTGTATTGCCGTATGGCTCAGAAGCCTTAAATGCAAGTATAAACCCTCTGGGCTCCGGCCCCTCCATGGGCTTCAAGAAAAGCGCGACCGAAGTCGCGGGCGATATGGGTCCCTCTCGTAGCGAGAGCCCCAACAACCCAGCAAACGGGCGGCTGCTGCTGCTGCCTGCCTCCGTCGGTTGGGTGGCGGCGGCGGTCCCCTCCGCGCACAATTTTTCATTCTTCCTCGGACGGCCGTGAAAGAAGAAGGAAGCGGCCGGGACGCACACTTTCAGTCAGCGGGCGTTGGTGGCCCGCTTGATGGAGGCCGTCGAAGAAGAGTTGGTGGCTGGAGCGGCGGTGGAGCACACAGCGCCAATCAATGGGCAATTGCGTCGCATGTAATTTTCGCAACGGGACTCGCGCATATCCCGCGAGTTCAAAGCGTTTTTTGGGCTTGGTACTAGTAGTGAGAATCACGTTTGCTAATGTGAATTGGTGAGCACGCAAAATTAGGCAAACACTGCATTACGAAGACTTCTATGGTTGACCAGAGAGCATATCTGGCTGACCCTGGAACTCGATTAGCACATCTGTGGCTGTTCGTAACATGTCAAGATAAAACGCTGACTTGCGTAAATGGGTTTTGGTTAAGAGACACGAACCCGAGCAGGACAATAAAGCTCCCGCCGCCTCTGAGCCGTTCAGGTCGACTAGTTGACGGGTTCAAGCGGAAATTGTACGTGCCTTGTGTTTCCCTAACGAAGTCAGTGCACAATACGTTACTTCGCACAAAGTAAAAATTGTGGCAGCCAAGATTAGTCCGGTACTAGCCTTCAGAGGACCGAACAGTTTCATTCTCAACATTTTTCATCCTTCTCCGTGAGGGTAGGCAACCGTTGCGTTATCCGTTACGTTAGTAACTTAACGGCTAACGTAACGGATCACGAACGGCACCCCACTTGCCTACCCTTACTTCTCCGTCTTTCTTCATGAGGTTGAAACAGAAGAAAAATAAATCGACTCCTCCTCTTCCTCAAGTGTGGCGACGTATAATGTGCGTAACAGGCGCCTCTTACAGGCATTGCGATCCTATAGCGTGCACGTGCAATGGGTATCGTCAACGGACCGCAGTACAGTTCGCAAACACAAATGTCCCCCTCTTAAGCCGCCATTTAGCACTTTGCGAATACACGAAGGTCAATAGTGATACGCGAGGGTTTATTCTCCTCAACACACCTTATACTGCGATAATAGTACACAAACAAGTCGAATGTGGGACAAAACAATCGTGCATGCTTATACTGGTAATGGAACTCCGCCGTCAGCCTTGCGCTCAAAGTAACGCTTTCGCATAGCGGCAATCTCCTCGTCTCCGTTGCGTCTCGCGAGGATCTCTCGCACCTTCTTCATCCGCTCTCGGAGCTTCTCTTCGTCGTCGTGAGCCTTTGAACGGGCCTTCTCGTGCTCTCGTCGGCGTTCCGGCTTGACGTCTGAAATGTGCAAGTTAGTGAAGTTGACACGTTTCCTGTCCGTACCTGGACTAGCGGTTTCGCGACCGCGGTGGCTACTGTGGCGCGAATGGCTGCGGTCCTCGCGGTCCCTGCGGTGGCGTCGATCCGGTGAGTCGTGGCGTCGGTGGTGGCGGCGCTGCTCTCGCTCCGACACTTCTTGCTTGACTTCCGGAAGCTTTGGCCGGTTGAGACCCGGCTTCAGCTCCTCGCCGAACTTCCTCGGCGGCGGCTTGAACTCCTCCTCCTCGGACTCGTCGGAGTAGATGGACCGCTGCTCCTTCTTCACCGCGGGTGGCTCCTTCTTAACCGTAGGCTCCTTGGGCGGCGGTGGCTTTGTAGTGGCAGGCTTCGGTGCGCTCTCCTCCGTCGACGCCTCCTTGAACGCCCCGTCGTCGGCGGGTCCTCGAGAGATGTCGTTGAGGAGCTTCCTGTTGAAGGACTGCTGCCACAACTTTTGACCTTCGACTTTGGTGAGCTCTAAAGCATTCATGCGTAAGTAATAATTGTATGATAGTTACATTGTGCTCCTTACCGTCTATCCGCTCCTCGCGGTCGATCTCCTCCTGACGCTTCCGTGCCTCCTCGAGCTTCTCCCGGTACGCTCCTGTGACGAACTCCTCCTTGTCCTCGAACTGTCCGGCCTCCGCATGCCGCTCTTTTACCGCCGAGCGCTCCTCGTGCAACTGACGGTCCGCCTCGCGCTTCTTGTGCGCGTTGAGGATCAGGTGGGCGTACTTCGGCTTCTTCTCCACGTCCGCATTCTTCTGCTCGGCTGTCTTTTCGTTTTTCTGACGCTAAAATACCGACGTAAGCAGGTTTTAACGTTTTTGTGTTTCGATTTTTTCCGGAAAACGCATTCTCCTCCCCGTTACGTACCTCGATTTCGTCGAAAACCTCGTCGTATTTGTACGCATCCGGGTTCTCCTCGAGAATTTTCTGCACGAGCCGCTCATCCTTAGCCTTTAGATTTGCGTACTTCTTGTCGAAGCGCTCGGATGCGTCGCCCTTCTCCTCGTCTGAATCGGCCTCGAAAGCGGTGGACGGCTGGATGAGGGATGACTTGGCGGTCTCCTTCTTCTTTAGCTGCACTTTGAACATCTTTGGGACTGCTTGGCGGGTTAAGTGATCCCTGAAATTGGAAAATATAACGAATACGGAGACGTCCTAAGCAAGCTAATGAATCGATATCGATGAGCTGTAATTAGTAGGCAAACAAAGTAGTGGAAGATAACCATACAGGCGCTTATGGATCGGACATTCTTCCGAATCTTAAAAGCTTCTTAAAACAAAGCGGGCTCATTTGCTAGCGTAAGTTTGCTTGAGTTTCGCAAACAGCACACAAAGCTCCGAAGTATGGCGCACTGCCCGACTTTTCGCTTCGTTGCGCTAGCGCGAAAGGGACCTCTTTCCAAGTTGCCTCGACAACGAAGCGTCCCTGCTAAGAATTACCATCAATGAAGAACCAAGTCCAGTTTAGCAGGATTTAGGCTTTCATGGGCTAAGCTTTGAAACTAACAAAGCTTGACAAGGCTTGACTTTGTTACTTTGTAGAACTTGTTCGCTTTCTTGCGTTGCATCTGCATGCTTGTTCTTAACTAGCATTTTATCAAAGTAAAGCTTCCTTCAGCACAAAGCCACAGCCACAAATGACGGAAAAAGGTACAGTGCCGTGGAAAACAAGGAGGCGCATGATACGTAAGCTGACATCCTTGGAACGAGAGAGCGTGGAATAAAGAAACGTTTTAGTGCACGAAATGCTGCCACAGACCATCTCGATGGGTGAACCTCCGTCACCGTTCATGAATCACATCAGCTCAAAGGTATGCATCTTTGCAGCAACGCTGCAATTGTGCACCAAAGCTTTCGCGGCTACAAGCTGCTTTTTAGAAGAAGTTGGACCTCAGCGAGATGGACGATTTGAGTCAGGAGACGGCGATGATCACCGACTTCCTCGAAGTGTGCAAGGGTCACAACGCTCCGAATATTCAATGCGAATTCGGCGACAACGACGAGCTCATTTGGCACGTCAACGACACTGTGAATCAGCGGCTCTTCGCGAAAATCCAGGAATGCCTTCAGAGCGTGACGCTCTATTACGAGATCCTAAACGTTTGCGCACGTAAGTCTGCAGGCAAAATGTTCCACCGAATGTACACTTTAGGACTCCGCGCGGACATGACAGCCGGTCCAATGGCGTACACGGTGTGCGCCGTCGTCGAGAAGAACCTGCGCATTCGGATCCTTCCGGAGCTGCTGAGGGTGGAGCGAGGCAATATCCGCTCTGTGACGCGCGACGTCACGGCGAAGCTCCACTGGCTCCACGTCATTGTCGACGCCATCGAAAAGGTAAATCATTGCCGACATAGAATGGTGATAATCTTAAAGTGAAAACTTGTAGAGTGAGTACGTCGGAGGTCCACTGCTCACCTACGTCCTCACGTGTTCCGATCGCAACAACGAGTTTGTTCGCGGAGTGCTGCAGGAGGTCCGGTCGCTCATGCTTCGCCGCTACTACCACATCCTTTTCGAGTGGCTCACCCAGTGCACACTCTCGTCCGACTTGGCGCATGAGGTAACCAAATGGCACCAAACAATGGAAGTTTAGCTCAGCTAATGTGCTTTCAGTTCTTTATCTGGGACCTGTCGAAGGTGAAGAGCATTCATCGGATCGACTTCACAAAGCGCGACTACGGGAACACCGCGTAAGCAGGCTGCCGCACATTTTGCATGCAGAGAAATGCTTCAGCTTCGACGAACGCTTTGTGGTGATCCCCGACCTCTGCCCGCACCTTCTCGAGCCGGTGAGGGATGAAATCGTCCGTATCGGCAAATACTTCTACACCCTCCAGACGCAGAAGTCAGGTGTGTTTGTAAGAAAAAATGAATGCTACGTAGATGTGTTTTGCAGTTTCCATGCGGCTCCTGTACCAGCAGCACATTACCGAGGAGCACTACAAGAACAAGTCGCCGAAGGAGATCCGTGACCTGGTTCGCGACACCTGCAAACAGGTACGAACAGAACTGTGCACTTAGAACTCTCATTCGCTTTTGAAGGTCTCGACGCTGATGCTCAACCATTTCGTGGAGCGCTACAACGTCCACAACCTTGTGCTGTAAGCAAGCACAACACTCGTCCGTTTATGTTCGTGCTTGTGTTTCCAGGCGAATGCCGAACTACTTCCTCAGCATGAACTCCGCCTGGGTGGAGGACCTCGCCACGCTGGTGGAACCGAACCCTATGCCTCACCGATCACCTCCCTGGAGGAAATGCGCGTGCTAGCTGCGCTCTACGAACACGCGATTGACCGCTCGAATCTGCGCAACGACGAGTTCCGCTCGCTTTTCTCGTGAGTGACCACAGCGTTTGTGACTGCTAGCACGCGCAGTTTTCAGGCTGAAGCTGTCCCAGTCCGCACAGAATGATCTGGAAGTTAACGGACTGGACAGCAGTGCGGAGGAACCATCGGTGGTCCATGCAGCAAGATCTCTGGAGATGCACCTGGTCGGGGATCCGTCGCTCAATCTCGTGTTTCCGACGCGCATTATCGAACCCTATCGGAACCTCTTCGGGCTGAACTTCATGCTCCATCGTGCGGTGCACCTGCTCCACCGGTACGTGGCCGTGCAGCGTTGTTCGGACGATCTGGACACTTTTCAGAAGGCGCTTCGGCTGCGAAGATGAGGACGAGGAGAACCAGGTGGCTGGCAGTCGTGAGGAGCTGGCCACAATCGTCCTCTTCTTGCGCTTCCTCAACATGTACCACGACTTTGTCTTCGTCACCGTACTGCGCAACGAGTGGGCCAAGTTCCTCACGAAAGTCAAAGAGGTCATACAGTCGAAGTTGGCGCAATAAAATTGCTAGTTTAGGTCTCCGGGCTGGACCAGTTGGAGGCGCTGCAATACGAGTTCCTCAGCAAAGTGCTCCACACGGCGTGCCTGGACACGCCCTCGGGGAAGGACGTCGTGCCGTTCTCTAAGTCGATGATCGGGCTCATCCAGCTCATCATCGACTACGCCACGGGGAGAACGGTACGTCGGTATTTAGCGTAACTTTTGTGGCTCAACCTGCTGTGCTTAGTCTCTCGCCATGACGAGCATCCAAGTGTCGGAAGCGATTCGCAAGCTCACGCGTGTGATGAGCGGGTCGGAGGACATGCGCGTGCTTCGCAAAAGGTACTCGCTAGTCACAATAACGCATGTGTTTCTGCTTCAGAATCGAGAAGATGTTCTCATGCCAACAGCAGGATTACGAGGACAGCGCTAACGGCGATTAACTGCGGCGTACCTCCTTTTGCATTGTGCACGTTTGACGCATAAAAACAATTGTGCTTTGTATGACTTGCGAGGAAGTAAATCGCGTCATGCCTGTGTCTGTGACCGTTGACAAAGTCTGTAATGGTGTTCGTATTCGGTCGTGCTATCGACTAATCGTTTGGTCTTGCGGGAAGTTACCTCAAGTGGGGCAGGTTAGCGCAGTCTTTGCCGGAAGTGTACGGAAGAAGCTCGTAGTCGGAGCTTGTGTTTGTGATCTCGCTTAGAGGCCGATATCAAGTTTGAGGTTGTCTTTACTTCCTTCTCAATGTCGTGCAGTTCCGGTCACTTAGTCAGCTTAGCATTGCTCAAGTTTGGAGGCTAAATGATCCGCAAGCACCTCCAGCAAGCATGAAGGAGTACATTTGGCCAAACATTTAGTCGGTTCTATTCGAGACCCTCCGCATCTTCAAGTGCACTTTTCTGAAGAACTAATCCGCAACAACCTGTGTTTACTTTGACCACTACAAAGTGAGTAATTTCGGTAATGGAGAAGTCAATCAAGCGACCGACGGCAGCGGACACCGACGAAGACCTGCTCAAGCTGCAGGCGGAGTTCCAGGCGGAAAAAGCGTCCCAGAAGTTCAAGCCGGCAGCGAATCTCATTCGTCCGCAGAAGGTCAGTAAAACACGCGAAAAAAACACAATCTGAAAGACGTGAAGTCGAAACATACAGTCAATATGATCCTCTTGTTGGAGAACCGCTAAGTTGTACTTTAGAAACCGCAGAGAGAGCCGCCTGAGAAGTATACTGAGAGTAACGTGCGCGGCAGTGCCCAAGTAGCGACCAAGCCTCCGTCGAAACCGAGAGTGCCACTGACGAAGGCAAGAGATTTCGGACGTTTCAACGTCCGGCTGGAGGCTGTGACGGAAGAGCCGCTTCAAGTCCTCTCCGACATTCAGGTACCTCCATGTACCATTTGTATAATTCACGTTTTGTTCAGGAGCGCTTCCCCGGCTATTTCGACGTTCCGGATCGTTGCCAACCATTTGTCCCCGAGGAACTCAGTGAGGAGTCCAAGGAGGACGGCTTCCCGGACGTGCTCGACCTCTCAAAGTACTACATCGTTCCGGCGGGCTCCGAGAAGCCCCTGCTTGAGGCGTCTCCCGGCAGCAGCCTATTTGCCACCGAGTACGACCGACTTCATGGAGGAGCGGCGAAGGAGAGCACAAGTTCAGTGCTCTATGTGAAACAACGAGAAGATGACGGGGAGGCCGCAGCAGAGGACGCAATGAGTGCGGAGAACGAGCGCCGAATCCGGAGCATGACGGCGGAAGAAATCGAAAAAATGCGCAGCGAGATCCTTGAACGCTTGGGTAGGTTCAGTGGATCGAGCCGACATTTTCAATGACACTTTAGATCCGCGGAACATCGAGTTCTTGAGGAACCGTGCCAAGAAGCGAGATGAGGAGCGGAAGCAAGGAGGAGAAGGAGCTCCACCGGCTAAAGGTAGTGGGGTAGTGGCCATACCTGAAGTCCCGCTCTAATCCATGACGTTAAGAATCCAAGTTCAAGAAGCAACGACGGGAAGAATCGGCCAAGGCTACCGGCACAGCTCCTGAAGTCGAGCAATCGCAGGAGGAGCAGAACGCTCAAGTGGCGGAAGCGGTTCGGAATCTCGAGGTCATTGGAGACGGAGTTCTCGGCAAGGAGGAACTAGATCCGTACTCGCGCCTGGCGATGGTATGGCGTGTCACCTTCGTAGTTGTATCCAACTGCTTGCTTACAGGACGCGGTTCACCTGGACTTTGCCACCAAGGCACTCAAATCGGTCATTCCGCGGCAGGAGCAGAACGTCCTTCGCTTATTCGATATGCTCAAGGAGCCGCCAAAGGGCCACGACGACTCTGCGGATGCGTTGCGCAAGCTGGCTCGGACACGGATCGACGCCATCAAGGAGCTCTATCTCGAGGAAGTGTACGGTGTTTCCCGTAAGAAAACCAGACATTCTAACCTTAAAATTTAGGCAAGTTGGCGAGAAGAAGACCGCAATGAAGTTTGCCAAGGGCGTCAATCCGATCGTCGACGGCGCATGGATGTTCGTCCCTATTCGCAACGTCGTGGATGTTGTCCAGCTGAGAGGGTAGGTGCTCAAGGTCTGCCCACTTAACTGCGAGCGCACTTAGTGAAGTTACGGAGGACGACGTGGACATCGTGCGGTTGGCGCTACTCTGGTCGCTGCTGATGATGTACGAGCGCCCGTCGCTGTTCTTTTCATTCTCCCAACCGAGCGATATCTACTGCCGAGTGGCGGAGGTCTTCCTGATGGGTAAGCTTATGGAACGGAGGTTGTAGACTTAAACGTGCGACATTTTAGGACCGGAGATGTTCCGCGACGAGGTCGTTTCCGAGTGCGTCTCGCGTCTGATCTCGTCGTTTTTGCTCGAGAAGGGCCGTCAGGGACTGCTCAACTTCCGCCTGTCAAAGCCGATAGCGGCACTCGACGCATTCATGCCATTGTAAGTAGCGCATCGTGCAGGAAACTTGCAAATGCCATAATTTAGCTACGATGACCTCCTCCGACGCTACGAGGAGTTCGCCACCGGTGACGAGAACTTTACGCTAATGGTGCTCATCGGGGCGTACATGAATGCGTCGCTCAGTGACGCACTCCTCATGGCCTACTGCCTCTGGTCTCCGGATCGGCATCTCGTGCGGCAGATGACGCTGAGCAAGGAGAAAGCGGTGCGTTCAGCATGCAGGACAACTATCAGAAGAAATAACTTTAGCGGCCCATCCTGGACCACTTGGCGGAGTGGCGCAAGCGATACGTGCTTGAGGTGGAGGAGCAGCACTACCAGCAGTACTCACAAGTCCTGGCGCTGTACGCCGCCGCCGTGCGGGATGAACGCGTGACTGCGTCTCGCAACCCGACCCCATTCGCGATTGCGGCCAGTGAACTGGGTGACTTTGTGCGGCGCCACACCAGCAAAGTGGTAAGCCGGTGCCAGGGTAATGGAGCTGAACATCCTGGTTTAGGACTCTACCGGGCAGTCGCAAGAGCGCATTCGCGAGTTCGACATCCTCGTTGAACTTATTCGAACGACGGTGGCTGGCAAAATAGCTTTATGAATGGAGCATAGCAGATGCATTTGTCGGCATTGTTGACGTTGTTACTTACTTTCTCGGTTTCGATTAAACGTTCGGTTGGTATTTTTGTTTGTGTTTACGTTCGCAGGCTCATGGCGGACGCTGCAGTGAATTTTGGAAAAGTGTGTGATGTAGCCACTACCACCAACCACGGCATGCATAGTGATACATGGCTGAGGCATGCCGCAGGTTACAGCCGGGAAATCCAGCATTGTCCCAAGGCCACAAAACTTACTTGTAGTTCGACAAAGTATTTTGGGGGTTCTTCATCGACCTACTTTTTCTTCTTCATCATCTTCGCTTCTTCTTCGGACGAAAAATAGAAGAAAGTTTGGAGGGATGAAGACGGAAGAAAAGAACCTTTTCTTTTGTCTATTTTATAACGTTTGCTTGCGCGAGGCGTTTGACAACGCTATGTCAAGCGACCCAAGGCCATCACTAATTCTCTTATTCATCATCTTCGCTTCTTCTTTGGACAAAGAAGAAGATATGAGGAAGAGATTTTGGTAGAGCGAAGAAGGACGCAGAAGAAGAAGAGATATTGGAGGGATGAAGAACGAAGCAGTCGAAGACAAACCGAAGGAGACGAAGAGAAACTCAGTTGTCCCCGTGCACTGGTTCGACAATTCCAATGCACCAGGGGATAACGTTTTCCTGAAGAGACTGTTACCGTGCATAGAACAGTGACCGATTATTGAATCATCACTTTACTCACTTGGGCACTTATAGACTCTAGACAGTTTTAGCAAGATTCACACTCGTACCAACGGGCAACTGACGGACACTAACCAAACGCTTTACGCAGTGGCCTGAAGCTATGCATAATATCATCAGCGTATCGGTTCAAAGTCAGCAATGCGGTTGCCTACATTTATCTTTTCAGTAGTGTCTTTTTATCGCAATCATGTCTTGTGTATCCAGGTACCGTCCCGTCGGATACCCCGTGATCAGCATCCAGCACAACAATGCCGATTACCCTGTGTAAACCGCGAGAATGGCCCATTATAGGGGCGATCAGCGTTACATTTGTTGCCTTTCATGTGAGTCAGTCGAAAACAATGCGACTAGCGGCATCCTTTAATGTCTCTCAAAGTGCACAATCAATGTTCGTCAGGGTTTTTTGTCCGAACCTCCGCTGAACAGAATGATAAGGCGAACGCTTTGGTTCCTTCTCTTCAAAACGTTTAAACGCGTTGTGTGCCAAAACTTTCCACGTTGCAGAAATGGCTCTCGCTAGTTGGAAACCACCACCACGTCCCTCAGGCCGCGCTCTCTCAGGCAAATACATACGCCTCGAGAAAGCGAATTTCACTAAGCACCGAGATGACCTCCGAAGAGCACTTCTCGGCCGCGATGCCGACCCTCACCAGTGGGACTACCTACTTGAAGGACCATTCGCCAGCGACGATGAATTCGACGAATACGTCAAAACGACCGCTGAGTGCAAAGACCCATTCGCCTATGCTATCGTGAATCAGCGAACTAATAAGGCTGAAGGGTTGATTAGCTTCTGGGCCATCGAGCCGGAACACGCAAGCCTTCAGGTACGTACTTATGTCCAGTAGAGGGACGCAGGGTCTGCTTGCTATGAGCCGCTTCTAGCCGGACCTAGCATTGTCTAGCATCACCTCTTGATATTATGGCTGAATGGCACGCCCCAACGATCAGTTATGTCGGTTTTTGTCGCTTATTTTAAAACTACAGTCACATTAGTCCAGACGGACATGAAACGGTTCGGTGTTTGAAACTTAGGGTGACATGACCAGTGCTTACGGCCTGGTATTCACGAAGGCCTGGTTTCTATGCGGAAAGTGGAAGAGCCGCTTCGAACCATCTTCAATGAATCAATCAGAAGGAACCGATGCATGCAGTTTCGGAGTTTTTTAGCTGCGGCTGCATTGAAGTATCATTTAGCATGGATATAGGCTCGCTACGCATGCTTAAAGTGCATCCTAGGTCGGCTCACTGACCTTCGGCGCATGCATGCAGCGATCCCCGAAGAGCACCGAAGCGGTCTACCTAATGATGAAGGAGGTGTTCGCACTCGGCTATCGTCGCGTCGGATGGTGCTGCCATAGCGGCAACGAGCGCTCAAAGAATGCAGCGCTGCGCTACGGATTCGTCTACGAAGGAACTGTGCGGAATCAGCGAGTGCCAAAGGGCAGGAATCGGGACGGCTGCTTCTTCTCGATGACGGATGCCGAATGGCCGCATGCGTCGAAGGGGTTCGAGCAATGGCTCAGCGACGAGAACCAAGGGCCGCAGGGACAGGTGGTACGCCTTTCGGAGTAAGTTCCATTCTTAAGAAATGCTGGCAAGTGGGCCTAAAGTGCATACGAGTGCACAGTGACATAAGACACTCGCGAAAACAACACTGACATAAGTCTTGAGCTGCTGAAGCCCGTCATATTCCACAGACGTAGCATAGGTAATCGCAAAGCCGATGCTCCGTATTCTATTGGCATTCGTCCACATTTTTGCAAAACTCTATAAGGGTATGAAGTCCCCATGAAGAGTGACTAAAACTGAGGCAGCTATGCTTCGACGGGCCTTTCAGCCCTTGGCTTCGAGAATTAGTTGGATTCGAGGACCGCAGCTACGCTTAAGAGCTTCAGGCTCGTCTGCAAGGCTCTTGGTCGGGTCGGAATGCACAAGCCCGACTTCCCCGCTGTTAACAGGGAAGAAGTGCCAAACTGGCAGGGCGCCACATATCCGCAAGCAACCACTATTCAAGGGCGATTCGTTCGTCTTGAGATGTTCGATCCGTTCATTCACGCAAACGACTTGGCGACAATCGATGGACATGATGTGGCTCCAGTGAGTCGCTCTCAGCTCTTGTTCCCGGCTTCAGGCTCGCATGAAGTTTTAGACCGAGATAACCTTTCGAGACGACTTTGCTATTCAACGATTTGGATCCCGCCAGCTATATGCGACTCGTGACTTACACACTGCTGAGGTCAAAGCGTTTATCCGTCTTGTTGGCATGCGGCCGGAGCATGGGAGGGTCAACATCGAACTGGTACCACCTGCGTTCTTCGCTAGCGACCAGCCACAAGGTCCATAGCATGGATGTGATTTTGGTTAAGCTGCTGGTTTTAGCCCACGAAGCGGTCTACCTATTGCAGAAAGAGCTCTTCTCACTCGGCTTCCGACGCGTCGCAATGACCGTCGATATCGAAAATCACGCGCTCCAACAAGCGGCAAAACAGCTGCGTTTCACCTATGAACTGACCCACCGACAAGGCACGGTGGTCGACGGACGCAGTCGGGACATAGCGGTCTACAGCGTCATTTGCGACGAATGGTCAACAGTAAAAGCGGAGTATGAAAAGTGCATCTCTTTAGGATGAGCCTGTGCTTTTAGCTAAAAGTTGCATCGATAAGGCTCTGGATTTTGTCTTAAAATAATTAAATGCATAAAAGTGTGTACTTTCATCAGTAGGCCACTATGCTTAGGTACCAGTCTTGTGCGTAAAAATGACTCTGACCTTGATCCGAGATGCACAATTTGCACATATGCGTAGCATATAGCCGCCGGTAGCCACCGTCCAAGGTCAATATGTCCCGCTAGCGATGTTCGAACCTTCCATTCACCAACGTGACAACAGTGGCAGGAACGACTTTATGCATGATTAGGCGGAGACGAATCAGGTCAATAAATCTAGTCTGTTGCGTTTAATTTGATGTTGATGCACTGTTTGCCTTGTTGGATAATAATTTTGTTGATAATTGAGTTTAGCAGAATTAGAAGCAGTCGACACAGCTTGCATTGAGTCCGGAGTCAAAGGCCAAATGATATGTCCCTAATAGTGTAGGGCAACGTATTGGCTACTCCTGACGTTGTGACCCTTTTCCTTTGCTTGTCCCTTAACCCGACGTCGCCTTACGACAGTCTCCTATCATACGTAGTCACACATCTCCCGCTTTCCGTTCCGACGGACTGCATTCCCGCAATAAATGCGGATGTCTCCCGCATTCCAATGCCATCACTCGACACGCCGGCCGATTGACCTTGCACACGGATTCACGTGAACGTGACGTTACGCAGTTGACTTAACTCACGACACACATTAGGTATCTTACAATAGTAATCAGCCGAAGCGCGTATTCTCTATGCGAAATGAGACCCGAAATTTTGCGCACTGATTCCGCTTGTGCGTGCCTAACCTCACCTGATGCCGTCGGACGTTGCCGCGTCCAGGCAAGGTCTAAGCGCTTTAGAGAAAGCATATTTATTCGAAATAGTTAAGACATTCTACGCTTAGCATGCGCACAAATTAGTGTTTCTTCTGTGCCGAGATATTGAGGACGCCACGCTGGTTGAGGTGGCTCTTGATGGTCGTAGTGTCGACGTCCGGCGGAAGTCGGTACGTACGCGTGATTTCGCGGCTCACGTCGCCGTGTTCGTCGTTACGCACACCGTGATGCAGGTGAACGATGAGGTTCTCGCCGTGCACTTTCACCTAAAAAGGGGCAGTTCGTAATACTGGGACTTGCAAAGTTTGTACAATGCTGTCCATACGTTCTGCTCTTTAAGCTTGGTTGAGGGCGCGTAATCTGTGACGTAAAAGCTTGCCTCAATCTCCTTCGGCGTGAAGAAGCCCGCGTCGAGTCCGACCTCCCATTTGTCAGGTGCATTATTAACTGAACAAAGGCAGATGTCCAAGGCTTGAACCACCGGGTTAATTCGAACCTTTGACGACTCCGTCAGCGTGTTGCAGCGGCCAGTCCCAGTGGTCGGTGGACCAGTCGTGGCTAATCTCGACGCTCATATTCGGGTGCTACTCTGCAATTCGTTCCACTCTGCCACGGAATTAGACATGACAATTAAGGCGCGTGAACAGTACGCGCAGTAGTAGTAGGGCACGCCAACGCAGAGCGACTGCCATTGCTATAGCTATAGCGTCGGGTATAAAGACAGTGACGGAAGGAGGCCGAAACTCACTGACATTTATAGACTCCTGCTGAATGCGAAGGTAACACTTAAGTAGGAAATCCACGCATAGAAAATCGTAGGACCCGTGGCGTGCTGACTTCACGTGTCTTTAAACTTTACGGTGAACAAAACATGGAGAATAGCACGAAGCGGCGGCACTACATGCTGGGTCTTTTGTCGGTCCGGATGATGTGGCCGTTGCATCGTCACAATGTCATTGTCGCTACTGGTATTGGCATATTTCCACAGAGGTAGCTGGCCAGCTTCCGGACAGGCCTTTACGGGAATTAAAAGGTGCTTCTCAGTCAAGCGAGGCAGAAAGAAAAAGACGCAACAAAATTTGATTTTCTACAGACTTCAAAGAGAGTAGAAATTACTAGATAGGTACTAACTAGCAGCGACAAAAGGGCATTGAATAAGTTGATCCGAAAGTTCCTCCAAGTCCTGCGAATTTGTCAATTTGTCAGCTGTCCAGGGAGCAGCTAAGCAATGGGCTGACCTTCGAGCGTAAGCAAGTAAGCAAGCGTAAGCAAGAGCAGCCTCGTTCGCGGGACTCGGTGAAATCGAGAACGTATGAGCAGTGAATTGAATGAACGTGGCCACATTCGAGCGACCAATATCCTCTCCGAAATGATCTGAGAGCGGCAGCTCTCCACAAATCCCGGCAGAAGCGCACATCAAAGAGCGGACAACGTTGCTGGAGGATGTGGTTATTTGCAGAGCTTACGATGATCGCACCTGGGGATACCCTCATCAATCTTTGCCGTGTGAAAGCTTTACCTTGAGTCCACACTTTAGTTTGGTTAATTAGCGGCGATACGGACCTTTTTTTTATCGAATACATGTGATGACTAACAGAAATATCTGAGTCGTGGCTCGTGAGCTCGTACCCCCTTCTGATACATGGAGAGTATCAGAACTATTTTGATACTCTCCATGAACTATCAATGAGTTGTTTCGAATTCGGAGTTTTATCAGTCAATCAAAGAGGTACGCCGCCATATTGACATTTTGGAAATCAGCATTTATACTGTACAACTGATTCCAAGCACGTTAGAGGAAGCTTACGCCCGACTTTGTGCACATCTTTATGTAAGTCCCACTGGAGGTTTAACGGCGTGGGAAGATGAAAGCGTATGCACGCAAGGTAAATGTCCTAGCAAAACGGGTAAATACAGGGGAGACTTGATATTGATCCTTATTGAGTAGGCAAGGTTTCAACGAAATGTTCTCATAGACGTTTGTGTTTAAACAAGTTGAAGCATCATTTGTACTGGCGCTTCTTTGCAGCAAAGCTTAATGGTTTCCTGTACGGGCCGGTTTTCAGCAAAGTCGGAAACTTCGTAGGCCCTGCTACAAATATTGGCATGACTTAAAGTACACAAGTGTGAAAACTAAACAGAAACCCGTTCGCATATCGGCATACCACACGAAGAGCATATTACATTGAAGGAACCAACGAAAGGTCGGCAACCCGACTCCATACCGTATTCCCCCCTCTCCCGTACTGTACGTTTACGGGCACGGTACGGGCCCTACTAATGCTAAAATCGAGATCGGCCTTTGAAACCTCAGGCATATGTGTCCTCGCAGTGCCACGTTCGGGCTTTCCTTAGGCATCGACGGACGGAAACGCGCTATGCGAACCAGACAGTTTTATTGCGACACAGGTAATATGCTGGAATAAATGAGGGGCGTTGGCGGAAGGTGTGGCTCCTTCTGTACGATGGTACTCCGCTAGTAGGCACGAAGCAATAAGAGGCTAAATGCTGAACGTCCGAGCAAACCGTTACGAGCGCTTGCTATGGCACCGGGTAAGTAAGGGGACTGAGAACAATGAGCGGCAACAGATGCGATATTAACGTCTACCACTATTGCTTACCACGTCGACAAGAAAGCTATGGCATGGTTGAGGACGGTCCTCGAGCTAGAGTTGACCAGCTCCTCCTTCACGTACACTTTTGCGTTTAGCTAAACTTCCGCTCATCTCAAGTGGAGCAGTAGCCAGTTTAAAACGGACAACAGTAATCTTCATGCTGCATGGTGGCTGCTCAGATTTGAAGTGCGGCTTGAGTGTGATCGCCACTTTTTCTATGGCGATCGTTCCACTTGGATCTGGACTACCGTCGTGCACCGACGATCTCATCGAAACGGTCTCCAGGCCGGTGTCCATCGCAATGGTTACCTCTTTGATGTTTTGAACCGTCTGAGCACGAACTGAAAATACCAACTCAGTGTCGCCTGAACTGATGGGAAGGAAGCTTACAGTTTGGGCCTCTCACACTGGCATCGTGGTCCACGCGGCTTTTGGTAAAAGTGAGCTGTGCATTGTATCCAAATTGTAAGCTGAACTATTGTAATATTACTTATTCCTGTTTACGTCGAGTATGTACTAAGAATTGCGAAGAACCTACACGGTGTTGTCAACGCATTCGCCCACCAGTTTGACGGTGAACTCGAACTGTGGACGCGCCGGATCCTCAAGTGAAAACAGGAACTCGCCGATTCCTCGTTGTTCTTGGCCTTTGAAACCGTAATGACGCTCAAATACTTTCAGTGGCGATGTGAAAATAGTCCGATGAACGGCATGCATGCAAATTCATACACGCACACTCACATTGAGTCTTTTTCCACCGTAACGAGCTCCGAATTGTCCCTGGAATTTTGCCCTTGGTTACGTCCACATAGCCACTGTAGCAGGCAGTCAGTGAAATGTTTGACACGAAGAAGAGCAGAAGAATGAACATATTGTCCTAAAAGCAGAAATAACGAGACGCATCAACTTTGAGGTCCACACAACCTGCAATTCGACGGCTCTCGAGCCAGCTCTAACGCAAGCACAAACTCAACTCTTATGCTCTTATGCTATGCTATGCTCTTGTGCTCAGCCGGCTTTCAGTATGGTGTTTGTTAGTCATCCTTAACAGAATCGCTTCGGCGAGGCGAGCACAGTAACAGTCATCGATGACATGTTCGCCGATTCTCGAAGCTTGCTTTCCCGATGATTGGTCGGGCCGCTTTCTTCATGGCTCTAATGACTACTCAAAACAAAGAAAGGGACAGCGGCAATGCTGAAGTTGTAAGGTGGATTAATGCTAAATGACCTTGGTAAACAAAGGCATTAGCTAACGTTTTCACATACGCATAAAAACATGTTTAACTTGCTGTTAGCCTCTGCCTCAGGCTTCCCTTTCCACGTAGCTCAAGAAATTTGCGCGTTCCGTCCATAAAGCAAAGCTGGCCGTCATTGCGGAAAATTAATTCTGAAGCATACGTATCGTATAAGGCGTCTGCATAATCTAAGGCCAACGTATTATTTAGCAAGGGGCGTATTACAAAAAGATTAGTATCGTACTTGCTAAGATGTTTGGTGGGTTAGGACAGGTACGTAGCGAATACAACGCTATGCCCTAAAAATAAACCAGAATTGTCTGAAGCGTTTTGGCAATATGAACTATCTACATTTTTTATCGGCCACTTTGACCGAAGCCACTTCGCTTTCCTAGACAATGCGGCTTCTCATTCTTTTTGTGAGTATATCGTTTGTCGTCACCAATGCGTACACAACGAAGAAACCATTTGGCGGACTTATCGGAACCGACAGCGTGGAAGCTACGGGCCAAATCGTCTGCGCTAGTCTGCCCGTCGCGAACGCTACGATTCGGTTGATGAGCAGAGATGGTAAGGTGTTCAGTTCTCTGCTCTTAGATTCAATCAAGCTTTTAGTGAAGGGCAACAGGGCCCTCGTGACAGAAGAGCTCCCCGATGAACAAGGATTCTTTACCATTAAAGGCACTGAGAAGGAAATAGCCATGCCGGAGTTTTGGATTGAAATCTTTCACTACTGCAGCAACACTCGAGTAAGTCGCGCGTAGTTTCACCAAAATGCAAGATTTTTTCCATTCACACCTTTAGCCGGTGGTGGAAAAGAAGTACGAACGGCAACTCGACTCGTTCTACTACTACGACTCACATGACTCTCGCACTCCCCCGCTTTGCCCACTGAAGCGGATTGATCTTCTCTTCGACGGTCAATCCGGCTGAGCGGCAGTCATCTACTGACGCTTAAGGGAATTCATGTGTATATGCGGTGCATTATGCCTTGTTCCCCTTTAATTTGCAACGATAAAGCAGCAAACCATGCCGACTCCCTAAATTTTTGGACGTACTGAACTGAACTAAACTATCATGCGTGAGCCACGAGTCGAACGTCGGGCCATTTTATTTTCAAACACTCCGAAACCAATGTCTAAACCCCCTTGACAGGGCACATGAAAGTACCAAATGGGGGGCGAAAGGCATCTCCGCAAGCAGCTAAGGGTCCCCCCCCCCTACGAGCTGGCAGGCATTCGGACCACTTCTTGGCCCTCGAATTGTACGCTAGAAATGTGCTATGATTAATCGGCGACGCTCGGGTTTGAACGGACCGTCAACGTTGGTCCCGAGCATCATTCCCGAGCTTGCTTGCCTCTCTCCTGGCGAATAGCACAATGCAAGTACGACACTTTACGTACGCCGTTTTGTTGCTAGCGCTACTCCACCTGCTAGCGGGCACGCCGTTCTGCGACACGTACTGCACGTACGACGACTGTTTCTGCGTCAAGCGACTGCATGGTGAGGAATGCGTGTTTCCGGACGGAAACGAATGCCCCATTCGGCCGAAACGCTCTCTTCCACGCGGCTTTCCGAGAGGTTCTTTAACGTGAAGTATGTTCTCGGAATTCGTATTCCTCGTTATCATTCGTAATCTCCTCCTTATATCGAGTTCTAACGTTCATCAAACTTTTAGGGGTGGACCAGGTGACCTTGGAGTAATGAACTGTACTTACTGGAAATGCCCTTTTTCGTTGCATGCTTTAGAATAAACCGTTTCATGCTTTGTTCCGCGGGCATTGCCCTGACTCTGTTCTTGATCACAAGTTGATCAAACAGACGACGCACAAATGAGGTCTTTGGTATCAATATCCTTAAGTGGCGTACAACAAGCCATCATATCAACCTCGGTGACGTACTCATTTGGCCCCTAGACCTTTGAGTTGATCATGTGCGCAAAAGCACGCTTGTTTACGTCTTGCGCATTCTTGCACGCAGCCGTGATTGGGAGAACGCGGTCAGTGAAGCGTTAAGCGACCCTCCGAAATTAGGTGATGCTCACCAAAAGCAAAACGTCAACAGCCCGTGGGTCCCATGCTTGTGTGTGCATTGGGAGGGGGTAATTAGTGCTGATATTTGCGGCGACAAAACGTCAGTGGGTAACGTAAAATCACGTTGCGCAATGGACATACGCCTTGCGTCAAAGGAGTACCTAGTTTTGGGCGTTGCGCGTTCGTATCTCTTTGGTGTTCGGTGGATGGACATGTCCATGCCCATCCATCGGTACATAACGTCAATAAAAGTGCCCTGTACGTAATTCGCTTTGTATCACGCTACGCGTGTTACCGCGGCCGGAAGCCGCCCTACCGCATGCCGCGTTGACCACCTGTCGAACTTCAGAACCATGGCAAACGGGCGTCTTCCGCGAATGCTTCTAATGGTCTTGGTACTGGTGATGCTGCTCTCAGTCCAGTTTTGCGTCGAGGCTCGACCGCAGATACGCAACTGGTACCCGCCCGGCGGTGGCTATCCGCTGATGGTAAGCGTCGTACTGCGACGCGTCTTCACGTGTCGTCTTTTAGTCGGTCGTCTACTTCAGTCCGGCAGGCGTCCATAGCTGACGTGGCAAGCGGACGCTCCTACCTTTTCATACGCAACCACAAACGCATAAGCTGGCGTCTACATAGCGGACACACCATTGCATATCACCGAATAACAATCGTTAACAAGTACAAACTTAACAACATATTCGGGCAATTATCCGACCTAATCAGCACCTCATGCCCACGCGGTTCGCTTTTTGGACTTGACGGCTTCTATGGCACGCCGCAGTTTGTCCACCTCCTCAGCGATGGGGCTAGACGTTGCTGCGTCTACTTCGGAGGCGGGCGTCGTGGATTCTCCGACGGTTCGTTCGGCAAGTTTGCGGAGAGACTCCGCTCGCTTTGCCTCCTTCTCGAAAGCCTTGTTGAGTTTTGCCTCCAGCGCTCCGAGCAGGTCATAGTCGTCGGTGGGCTAGAATTCCAAGTGAACTTTTCGGTTAACCACATGGATAATTACCTTGATGTGCACCGCAAGTATGGCCGGGAAACCCTTGACGATTGCCGGGAAAGCGTCCACCGCAATGTCTTCCTCGTAGGGTTTAACCCCTGTGACGCTGAAGTTGCCGAGATCCTGGACCACCGGGAATAACTCTGCAATTGCTGGCGACACATTTGCATGTAGCGTGCCTAAACGGTTAGCGGTCACTGGCTTGGCACTGCATGCTGCTTGCCTTCCAGGTGGACGTTTCTTGGAACTCCGAGTTCGCTTCTTGGTACAGCGTTAACTATGGAGGTGACAAGGTGCATCTCGGAATCCAGGCTCGGATTGCATGCGAATGCGTCTGGCTAAACACAAGTGTGTTGTATTTGTGATTACAAATACTTGTTTACCTGGAAGCTTATTTCCTGCAAATGCGCAGTTTGGTCCAGGAAGTAGGCTGAGCTCTGCGGCATGAACAGCGATAGCGCCGACAGTGAATGATCCAGGACCGCTTTGAGCGTGGTCGCAATCTGGCTGAGGCGTTTCGTGTCGTTCTTCCAGTTGGCTTTCTTCGTAGTTTCCTGAAACACATCAGTGTTTCAGAAGTGTTTCGGATGTCATACCAAGTAGACATCGCACAGCTCGGTGAGCAGGAACTCGTGCAGTGCTCCAAACGCCGAGTGCGGTTCCATGTTGTCCATATGAAGCTTGACGTGGCGCATCGCTGCTCCGAGTCGGCTCTTGATCCACAAGTCCTGGAATGAGGGCATAGATCGGACTCCGCTCAAGCATTTATTTGAACTGTATTTTGCACCGCTAAATTAATACTTGAGGTCGTACCACTGGATGTTGCGAATCTATTGTCGCTTCAAGCGGCGAGACCTTGTCAAATACTGTTGAAGCATATTTGCACAGGTTCCAGAGTTTGTTGCAAAACCGCCGTCCCTCGTCGGAGAACTTCGTAATGTCAATTTTGACGTCGTCGGCCGCTGTGAGATCGTGCCGGAGCAGTGCGAAACGCAATGCGTCCGCACCGCACGCAGAAATGCCTTTCGGGTAGCGTCGTCTCAGCTCATCCGAAGCTCGGTCTGAAGCGCACAATTATCTAATAGGCACGTGGACGAATTTGGGTTACCAATTTCACTTGCGTCCAAATTGGAAGACGACAGACGCTGGACCATTTCTTCCAGGGAAATTCCGTCAATAACGTCCATGGGGTCGATGACGTTTCCGAGACTCTTGCTCATCTTTCGACCGGAGGAGTCTCGGATGAGCCCGTGTAGCAGGATGGAGGTGAACGGAAGGCGTCCGGTTAACCTGCAAGCATCACTGTAATAGATCAATACTTTGCGCAAAGGAGGTCACAAGCCACCTCCAAAATAGCGGTAATGTAATGTGGAGCAGCATACCTGTTGCAAACGGCAAGCATCCGAGCCACCCAGAATCCGACGATGTCATGCCCGGTTTCCATCAAGTTTAGTGGAACGGCCGATGGAATCCGCTCGGCGGGCCAACCGCGCACAACGATCGGGATGAGCGACGAGCTGAACCAGGTATCCAGGACGTCCGTTTCCGGTTGCAGAGGACCATCGTAGCCAGTCTGCCTCCTTGCCACCTCCTCTGAGTCGGCCACTAACCAGCTAGAATCACAAGCTTTCCTCGCACCTATCACCGAAGCTCACCGATTGTCTTTAGTGCGATAAGCCGGAATGCGATGACCCCATGCCAGCTGGCGACTTAAGCACCAGGGCTTCTCGTAGTTTAGCCAGCGATCCAGGTGCTTCTCTCCGAAGGCGGGTTTGATGGAGATCTAAAAGCCAACGTTTTTGTATTTCATGAGCAGCTCCGCATACTTCTCCTCTTCGAAGAGCGTCTAAAACTGAGCGGTGCATTTCCGCGGTGTCGAGGAACCATTGCTCAAGCGGCTTTGGCTCGATGACATCTCCGGAGCGACTGCAAATCTTCACGATACACCGATCCTGTAACGAACTTCCACCGTATGCTCCAATGGCTTTTAGCTCTTCCAGCACCTAAATTCTGGAAATTTGTAAAGCCTAGCGTAACGTTGAGACTCACTTTTAACCGAGCCTCGAAACGATCCATGCCGTCGTACTGAGGTACTCCGATAATGCGTCCATCTTTTCCGATGCAGGAGACGGACGGTCCGAGTAAGTTGCATTCACGAGCAACTTCGAAGTCCACTGGATCGTGCGCCGGTGTTATTTTTAGAATGCCTGAAAAATGTTTCTATTTCTATGGGCACGAACAGACATGGAAGGCACTTGCTAGATCCTTCCTTGGAAGTTAGCATGAACTGTCTTCCAGTAGAAGGTAAAGCTGGACACTCACCCGTTCCAAAGTCCGGCTTGACCCGCTGATGACCGACAATCGGAAGCTCCATGCGCGTTAGCGGATGAATTACACGCTTTCCGATTAAGTTATGAAGGCGGTCGTCGTTCGGATTGACCGCTAGTGCGATATCCGCGTAGAGGGTCTCGGGCCGAGTAGTGTATACTTCCACGATTTTGGGATCACTGAAAATGAGTTGACTACCAGGCATTTGCAACAAAGCTGCTTACTTCCGATCCGGCTCCACCAGTTCGTAGCGCACCCTGTGGAGCACTCCAACGCGGATCTTTCTCGTTCTTCCAGCGACACCGGAAACGGAGATCCATTGTCCACCTTGCGCTTCCACCTCGTCCACTTCCTAAGTCAACAAGAGTAGTGTTGTCCAGGATTTGGACACGGTCTGCAACGGTTAAGGATTCGTCCGGGACTTAGACAATTTTCGCCGATTCGGCGGCTGCAGCTGTCGTCCGCGGCGGCGGCGGCGGAAGCTCATTAAGCGCGGCGCGGCCATTAAGCCGCGGCGCGCTCGTAAATGGGTCCGCGGCGGCGGCGCGCCCTTTGTGCCCGCGGCGGCGGCGGCGCGCAATGTTGTTAGCGGGCGGGAAGGGTTCAAAGCGGCGCGCCGCTAACTTTTTAAAAGTTAAGCTTAGATTTAAGCTAACTTTTCAAAGTTAACCTAGAAAGCCCCAAGTGGTACCATTCGACCCAGAATTTTGAGGAGATTCCGAATATGATGTTTGTTTCAACGAAAGTTTAAAAAATAAATTTTCGGAATTTAATAAAATTCTGATGTAAATAGTCTACCTAGTCTTTCGTTGCTGCTAAGCAATATGCTTGTGTTTCATTTTCACCCAGCATCGTCGTCGAAAACATGCAAGCGATGTGTCGGCGGGCACCATATGGCCTCGCGAATAATTAACGCGGTCGGGATGGGCGCGAGCAACCACGCTGGACGCGGCCAAAATTTGAATTTTATGGACGTCGTTAGCATGCGTCGCGACCATTCTCGTGGTGGCGGGTGTGGTGAATGTGGCGAAACGCTCAGTTTCGACAGAAACGAGCGGCGACACCAGTCGTGCACTGCTAGGTAAGGAAAAAATATTTTGATCGTGATTTCGAATAAAATGTTGTCAGAGCACAAAATTCACATAAAATTTAAAACCAACAACACCTTACATACAGACACAATACAGACNTTACACTAGGCCTCCATAGACGTCCGCATCCGCAATCCGTATCCGCACGTCCGCATCCGCATCCGCACTGAATGGAGGCGGCTTGCGGACGACTTTGGCTTCCGTACACCATCCGCACACCCTTCGCACAGTGCGGGAGCAGTGCGGACAGTGCGGAGTCCGCTTGCGGATGTCTATCGAGGCGCTCTCATCCGCTTTCCGGATTTCGGCATCCGCATAGGTGCGCCTCCATCGAGCACCGTCCGGTCCGCACTGACTTTGAAACACCAAGGGTCCCCCCTTGGGACTCGACGTGAAGGACAAAATTTCCATGCGAGAGATTTTTTCACAGTCATATAGAAGTTGATACGCTGAAAAAAATGCGAGTTGTCCCGTCGTGTAACGCTCACGTTCGACCGAGATATGGCCTTTTGAAGTCATGCAGTTTCATTTTCAGGACATGTCCCGGAAAATTTTTTCAAAGCTCTCAGATCCGTCCGAGACCGTCATTTTCGTCATTAGCGTGTCAGTGCGGACCGGGCGGTGCTCGATGGAGGCGCACTATGCGGATGCGGGAATGCGGAAAGCGGATGAGAGCGCCTCCATAGACATCCGCAAGCGGACTCCGCACTGTCCACACTGCTTCCGCACTGTGCGAAAGGTGTGCGGAAGGCGTGCGGAAGCCAAAGTCGTCCGCAAGCCGCCTCCATTCAGTCAGGATGCGGATGCGGACGTGCGAATACGGATTGCGGATGCGAACGTCTATGGAGGAATAGTGTTCATTCTTAACTTTCATTTCATCCGTCTACAGGGACTATGCGGTCGCACCGTTGCCGGGGACCCAGCTAATGTCCGAGCACTTCTTCGTCGCAGACGCAGCATTCCCCACGACCGAGCACATAATGAAGCCGCTACCGGGTGCACTGCCCACGATGGAGGAGCGCGTGTACAACTATCGCTATGACAGCACTCCTAGTGCATGTCAGTACAAAAGCAACATTAAGCATTTCGCGGGCGGGGCGAGTGATCGAGAACGTCTTCGGCATAATGGCGGTCAAATGGCGCATTCTACTTCGCCCGATCGAGGCCAGACGACAGTCCGCATCGTCCTTGCGATTTGCACAACTACGTGATCGACGAGGCGGCGGCAACCGAAGGACCCACAGCGCTTGCTGATACCGACGTGGGCAACGACGACAACGGCCGTTGGCGGCAGCAAGCCCCTCCGCTGATGCCTCTGCCGCCTCCGAGACGTGGCGGGCGCCCAACGCAGGCAGCCATCGACATGCGCCAGATGCTAGTCGACTTCTTCAACGGCGTCAGTCGAGTGGCAAAATGATTACGCATAATCTCTTCCTTGTGCATTTGCTTGAAATAAAGCAGCTCGTACCTACCTCCTACCTCATACCTTACTTTGCGTGCGACAGCGCTGCGACGGCAGCTGAGTGCGGACCGCACTGAATCAGATGTGGCTGCACCTGTGCGGAAGGCCGTTCCGCATCCGACATCGCTTGTGGCCACATAGACGATCCGCAAGCGGATTCCGCACATCCGCACTGCTTCCGCACAGTGCGGAGGGTGTGCGGAAGGTGTGCGGAAGCCGAAGGCCTGCGCAAGCCGGCTCCATCCAGTGCGGATGCGGATGCGGAAATGCGGATGCGGATTGCGGACGGCGCACTCGATGGAGCCCTAGTGTTACTTACTAAAGCGCACCCGTCAGTGTGTTCGCCGCAAAAAAATTTCGAGCCCCTTACCTAAGTTTGGTATCATTCGATAGAGCACCAAAAACTGTAAAACGAGTTTATACTTATTTTGGCTGAAACCCCCATTTACCCCCTGAAAAGGGGGTCAAACCCCCAAAAAGCGGATTTTTGGAAGTCATGTTAGGAAGTCGAATCGTAGCTCATATAAAAGCCCTTGGTTAGCTCATCACGAATATATAGTTTGACAAATATTTAAAACACCTTTAGGGGGTTACAAAAATGTCGGTATTTCGACTTCCTAGCCGTTTCCGAGCCAATACATAGTATTGTCATAGAAGATTTTCTGACGCTTCTTTTACTCTTTTGCTCGTTCCGATATCTCAACCCGTTTGCGAAGTATAATCCATGGCTACGAAATAAAAAAGATGGGTCCAGGAAGACAGCCCCTCCATCGCGACTCTTCCGAAGCACTTATTCCAGTGTGATCCTAAAAGGCAATGATACGCAAGGCTTGACCTCTTTTTCGAAGAGCAATAAAGCACGGTGGCCCGCCACACTTTACACTTGCTTAGCCGGTAGAGGAAAAGAAGTACGATCGACACATCGACACGGCATACTACTATGACTCGCGTAAGCCACGTGGTCACCTGCTTTGCCCGCTGAAGCGGATCGACCTGCTCCTCGACGCTTAAGACTAGTGAATTTGTATGCGGCGCATTATGCTCTGGTCATTTGTAATTTGCAACAATAAAGCACCAAGTCAAGACGGTCCTCCAATTTTTTAACATATGTGAGGGAGTTGCAGTACCTGCTCTGTGCCAATGGCATTCTAACAGCTATGAACCGTTGTGCATCTACTGGCGTATAGAGTCAGATTATGTAGCACTGTGGTTGGCCAGCTGGTCCAAGAATTTAAAAGCCGCCACATGAGGGCTCCTGTACGATTGACGGACAATGTCGCCTTGGGCGGCTACGTATTGGAGGATCGTGCAAGGACCCGGCGGGAAGCAAGCGGGAGAAGCTAAAGCGAGAAAAGTCAGCCGCAATCGTGGACTTCGTAGCTTAAGAGAAATCGATGACAACAAAGTCAGGACCAGTGGGTTTAGGTGAGTGTTCGAAACCCGCGCTCAGCCATACCGCGAGAGCCCCAAACTCTTTCAGGAATCTGTGGCCGCAAACTGCTTTTCAACCACTCATCGAAACCGAGCCGTTTGAACTCAGATCCAGCCGGTGGAATCGGATCGGGGATTGAGTTGGAGTGGTGTCATATCGGTAGTCATACCAACCGAAGCTCACTCGCAAATTCCCCTTTTTTCTGTCAATGCCGGCCCGAAGCGAACCATTTCGAAGAGAAGTTTGCCCCACGGCGTCATCTATGCACCTGTTACATTACCGGTACTTGTAGGCACCGGTTTTCTGTCATTTTGAACGAGTCCGCTATGTCTAATTTCCCCTTGGTTGGTATACGAATCAGGCGCTTGCCCTGCCAACGGTGTAGCAGAAGCGTGCTATGATTAATCGCGACGCTCGGGTTTGTAGGGACCAGACACGTTGTGATGCATCTTTCCCGAGCTTGCTTGCCTCTTTCCTGGCGCAGAGCACAATGCAAGTACGACGCGTTACGTCCGTCCTTTTGTTGCTAGCGCTACTCCACCTGCTAGCGGGCACGCCGTTCTGCGACACGTACTGCACGTACGACGACTGTTTCTGCGTCAAGCGACTGCATGGTGAGGAATGTGTTTTTCCGAACGGCAACGAATGCCCCGTTCGGCCGAAACGCTCTCTTCCACGCGTGTCTTCGAAGAGCTTGCTAACGTAAAGTATGTACAAAGGATTCGTATTCCGTATTATCCCTTTGAGCCGTATTGTTTTAGAAGTACCTTCGACGGGCCAGCTGACGTTGGACGATGAACAGCACTTAGCGGAAATGCTCTTTTGGCTCGACTCTTTAGAATAAAACATGCTCGGTTCCGCTGGCCTTGTACTGACCAGGGGTGTCTCGGAATTCCGATTTCGAATCCCGACACTTTTGCGCTCCGAACCCTGATTTCCGACAAAAGAGTGCGCCCTCCGAAATTCCGACAAAGCCGGAATCATTCCGAGACACCCCTGGTCCTGACTCTGATCTTCATGCGGTAGCACGCAGACGACAGCCAAATGGGATTCCCCCTATTTGGGATGGGTAGGATGGGACACGCCCAGGTGATGTGCACAAAGGGATGTCCATCTCGAGTGGCCTACTCTTTTGACTGCGTGATCTTTAAGTTGATCATGTGCGCAAAAGCACGCTTGTTTACGTCCTGCGCATCTTTGCAATCAGTAGTGATTAGGGGAACGTGGTCAGTGAAGCGTTAAGTGACCCTCCGAAATTAGGTGATGCTCACTAAACGCAAAACGTCAACAGCCCAGGCAAGTGGGTGTATTGGGAGGGGGAATTACTGTTGATATTTGCAGCGACAAAACGTCAATGGGTCACGTAAAGTCACGTTGCGCAATGGAGATACGCCTTGGAATTTTGGTCGTTGCGCATTCGTATATTTGCGGTGTTCGGTGGATAGACATGTCCATGCCTGTCGCGCTTAGACGATCCGCGCCCAAGCCGACTAGTTGAACTAGGTTCTCGTGACCCGGCCCTAGCACTGGGGACTGCCTCACCTTAGCACAGTATGGTCGTGCAAAAGGTTTATTGGACACTTGGCATGGAGCGGGGGACCCTCACGGGTCCATCTTGAGACAGTGTCGTACAAAACACATTTCGGAACGGCAGTCCGTTCCTTCAGCTAATTACACTTGTTGTCATCGCATTCAGAGCGGGAAAACATGGCTCGAGAGAGGTTCGCCTGAGGAGGCTTATTACAGACCAAAGAGCATTCACTGTGATGGTCAGACCGGACACCGGACTGGGGTATCCTTCGGATGGCTTCAATACAAATCATCGCAGTTGCGACAATGCCCATCCATCGGCCCATAACTTCATGAAAAGTACCCTGTACGTATTTCGCTTTTTATCACGCTACGCGTGTTACCGCGGCCGGAAGCCGCCCATGTCCCTTTGCATATGCGTTTCGCATCGGATCCGCTAGGAGCAGTATGGTATTGCCGCTCTCTTTGATGCGCCGCACGAATTTGAAATTCAACTTTTGTATTTTACAAATACCGAACCTAAAACGGAATTTTAGTGAGTCCAAAAAGCGAAATCCGTCAAGCTCGTTGGACAAAACTGTGCGATAGTTGTACCGCATGCCGCGTTGACCCCCTGTCGAACTTTAGAACAATGGTGAACGCGCGTCTTACGCGAATGCTTCTGACGGCCATATTGCTGGTGGTGCTGCTCTCAGTCCAGTTTTGCGTCGAGGCTCGACCGCAGATACGCAACTGGTACCCGCCCGGCGGTGGCTATCCGCTGATGGTATGCGTCGTACTGCGACGCGACTTCACGTGTCGTCTTTTAGTCGGTCGTCTACTTCAGTCCGGCTGGCGTGCATAGCTGACTCGGCAAGTGGACGCTTCTACCCCTACGTACGCAACCACAAACGCATGAACTTGCGTCTACATAGCGGACACACTCATTTATTCCTTAATCACCGAATAACAATCGTTAACAAGTACAAACTTAACAACTCATTCGGGCAATTATCCGACCTAATTAGCACCTCCCGCCAACGCGGTTCGCTTTTTGGACTTGACGGCTTCTATGACACGCCGCAGCTTGTCCACCTCCTCTGCGATGGCACTAGACGCTGCTGCCGCATTTGCGTCTACTTCGGCGGCGGGCGTCGTGGATTCTCCGGAGGCTCTTTCGGCAAGTTTGCGGAGAGACTCCGCTCGTTTTGCCTCTTTCTCGAGAGCCTTGTTGAGTTTTGCCTCTAACGCTCCGAGCAGGTCGTAGTCGTCGGTGGGCTGCAATTCCGAGTGAATTTTCTTGTTGACCACATGGATAATTACCTTGATGTGCACCGCAAGTATAGCCGGGAAACCCTTGACGATTGCCGGGAAAGCGTCCACTGCAATGTCCTCCTCGTAAGGTTTAACCTCTGTTACGGTGAAGCTTCCGAGATCCTGGACCACAGGGAAGAATTC
This sequence comes from Aphelenchus avenae, assembly GCA_020875895.1. Classification (NCBI taxonomy): domain Eukaryota; kingdom Metazoa; phylum Nematoda; class Chromadorea; order Rhabditida; family Aphelenchidae; genus Aphelenchus; species Aphelenchus avenae. The sequence goes on along the minus strand of JNEY01000029.1, from coordinate 327,098 downwards.
TGCGATCGCTGGGGAAACATTTGCATGCAGCGTGCCTAAATGGTGAACAGTTAGTGGCTTGGCATTTCATCCTTCACACCTTCCAGTAGGACATTTCTCGGAACTCCAAGTTCGCTTCTTGGTACAGCGTTAACTATGGAGGTGACAAGGTGCATCTGGGAATCCAGGCTCGGATTGCATGCGAATGCGTCTGGCTAAACACAAGTGTGTTGTATTTGTGATTGCAAACACTTGCTTACCTGGAAGCTTACTTCCTGCAAATGCGCAGTTTGTTCCAGGAAGTAGGCTGAGCTCTGCGGCATGAACAGCGATAGCGCCGATAGTGAATGATCCAGGACTGCTTTGAGTGTCATCGAAATCTCCCTGAGGCGTTCCGCGTCGTTGTTCCAGTTGGCTTTCTTCGTAGTTTCCTGAAACGCATCAGCGTTTCGGAAGTGTTTGGATGTCATGCCAAGTAGACATCGCACAACTCGGTGAGCAGGAACTCGTGAAGTGCTCCAAACGCCGAGTGCGGTTCCATGTTGTCCATGTGGAGCTTGACGTGGCGCATCGCGGCTCCGAGTCGGCTCTTGATCCACAAGTCCTGGAATGAGGACATGGATTGGACACTGAAGCCAATACTGCGCTCAAACATTCCAACACGTCGTTTGAAGTGAGCGCTTTAAACAGCTGTATTTTAAAGGGGAGAACCATACCACTGGATGTTGCGAAGTTATCGCTTCGAGCGGCGAGACCTTGTCAAATACTGTTGAAGCATATTTGCATAGGTTCCAGAGTTTGTTGCAAAACCGCCGTCCCTCGTCGGAGAACTTTGTAATGTCAATCTTGACGTCGTCGGCCGCTGTGAGGTCGTGCCGGAGCAGTGCGAAACGCAATGCGTCCGCACCGCATGCAGGAATGCCTTTCGGGTAGCGTCGTCGCAGCTCATCCGAAGCTCGCTCTGAAGCGTACAATGAACTAATAGGCATGTGGACGAATTTAGGTTACCAATTTCACTTGCGTCCAAATTGGAAGACGACAGACGCTGGACCATCTCTTGCAGGGAAATCCCATCAATAACGTCCATGGGGTCGATAACGTTTCCCAGACTCTTGCTCATCTTCCGACCGGAGGAGTCTCGGATGAGCCCGTGTAGTAGGATGGAGGTGAAAGGAAGGCGTCCCGTTAACCTGCAAGCAGCACTGTAATAGACCAACGTTTAACACGTGGAGTATAGGGTCCATAAGCCACCTCCAAAATATCGGTAATGTAATGTGGAGCAGCGTACCTGTTGCAAACAGCAAGCATCCGGGCCACCCAGAATCCAGTGATGTCATGCCCGGTTTCCATCAAGTTTAGTGGAACTACCGATGGAATCCGCTCGGCAGGCCAACCACGCACAACGATCGGGATGAGCGACGAGCTGAACCAGGTATCCAGGACGTCGGTTTCCTGTTGCAGAGGACCATCGTAGCCGGTCTGCCTCCTTGCCACCTCCTCCGAGTCGGCCACCAACCAGCTAGAAAGAGGCACTGTTTGTCTAGTTGGCACCTGCTACCGATGCTCACCGATTGTCTTCGGTGCGATAAGCCGGAATGCGATGACCCCATGCCAGCTGGCGACTTAAGCACCAGGGCTTCTCGTAGTTTAGCCAGCGATCCAGGTGCTTCTCACCGAATGCGGGTTTGATGGCGATCTAAAAGACAACGTTTTTGTATTGCATGAGCATCGCAGCATACTTCTCCTCTACGAAGAGCGTCCAAAATCGACCGGTGCATTTCCGTCGTGTCGAGGAACCACTGCTCAAGCGGCTTTGGCTCAATAACGTCTCCGGAGCGACTGCAAATCTTCACAATACAGCGATCTTGTAACGAGCTTCCTCCGTATGCGCCAATGGCTTTTAGCTCTTCCAGCACCTAAATGCTGGAAATTGTACAGCTGAATGTATCCACGAGACACACTTTTAGCCGAGCTTCGAATCGATCCATGCCGTCGTACTGAGGTACTCCGATAATGCGTCCATCCTTTCCGATGCACGAGACGGACGGTCCAAGCAAGTTGCATTCACGAGCGATTTCGAAGTCCACTGCATCGTGCGCTGGTGTTATTTTCAGAATGCCTGAAAAATCTTTTTCTTTCTGGGGACAAAAAGACATGTAAGGCACTTGCTAGATCCTTCTTTGGAAGTTAGCATGAACTGTCTTCCAGTAGAAGGTAATGCTGGACACTCGCCTGTTCCAAAGTCCGGCTTGACCCGCTGATGACCCACAATCGGAAGCTCCTTGCGCGTTAGCGGATGAATTACACGTTTTCCGATTAAGTTATGAAGACGGTCGTCGTTCGGATTGACCGCGAGGGCGATATCCGCGTAAAGGGTCTCTGGCCGAGTTGTGTCCACTTCCACGATTTTGGGATCACTGAAAATGAGTTGATTACCAGGCATTTACAACAAAGCTGTTTACTTCCGATCCGGCTCCGCCAGTTCGTAGCGCACCCTGTGGAGCACTCCAACGCGGATCTTTCTCGTTCTTCCAGCGACACCGGAAACGGAGATCCATTGTCCACCTTGCGCTTCCACCTCGTCCACTTCCTAAGTCAGCAACTTATAGTGGGCATGGCACGCTACTTGATCCGTCGCTTACTTGATCCGAGATGACACTTTGCAGCGTTGGACACCAATGTACATGTTGTTGGTCGCGAAATATGAGGCCTTCTCCGTGTAGTTGGCAGAACGCTCGTCGAACTGCGATGGAGAACTTCTAAACAGGCACATGCAAAACAGTTTGCAGAATGTCATGCTGAAAACGCTACCTTGTCCATAGTGTAGTACTGACGTGTCCAGTCAAGCGTAGTGGACATGCTGCGCAACTGCCATGTTATGTCCGCAACTCGTCTGAAGTTAAAACAGTTCAACTGCTCCTTCGACTACGGAAAGCGTACTCGTCCTTCCACTCCTCGCAGAAGCGAAGAAACTCTTCATCCGACATCTGGCTACGAAGCAGCTGCTTCTCCTTCCAGAGCCTCTTCTCGACGATCATCTGCGTGGCGATTCCTGCATGGTCGAAACCGGGAATCCAGGTCACCTGAAGCAACATTTGAAAGGAGAGACGGAGCACACCGCTTTGAAAGAGCACTACCACTATAAAGGAGGAATGCGTATGTCACGCAACATTACCGCTTACAAGGAGCACTGCCGCTTGCAAGGAGCTCTACCGCTGCTTACAAGGGGCGCTACAGCTTACCTTCTTCCCAAGTTTCTCCTGGTATCGACAAACGGCGTCCTCGATGGTGGCGGTAACCGCATGGCCAATGTGCAGATTTCCCGTAACGTTAGGTGGCGGAAGAGCCATGTAGAAGTCGGCTTCGGTCGCATCGGTGGTGTCAGAAGTCGACGGCCGCTGTGCATGGTGTTGCTCGTAGTACCGTTGAACCGCTTTGAGATCGTAGGTATTGCTGCAATCAATGAAGTAAGGGAACTTGTCTTTCGGGGCATTTTTCTTCTAACGCGTGTTTTGCACTTTTACCTGGTTGAAGGTCTTGTCTGATGGACGAAGAGCGGCGGGTGATAAAGACGAAGCCCAGGGCGAATCATTTTCCTAGCAAACTGCTACTTGATAGTTGTCATTTGCAACGGCATTACCGGCTCTGTACTTTTCCAGCAAGCGTTACATTTGCTTCGCGGAAGGTTGAAGTGACACAATGCCAGAAGCTTCGAGCAAAACTCGTGCGAAAACCTTCCTAGCCAGCCACAGAGTTTTACATAAGACTACTTCTTGAGTCAAAGAAAAAATGCAAGAACTACGCCTAGCCCGAGCCTACAACTTTGAACGTACGCAAATTTGACGCGTTTGCACTAGACTGAAGCAACATTATGACATCGAAGTATCCTCTTACAGTCTCACCACCCATTACATCTATTCGTCCCCGGGATGCTTGCAGCGTTCTTGCATTTATTATTTATTTCTGTGACTTCGAGGGTAGGTACAATAGACTCTCTTCAACAAAGGCACCAATAATTTACAAACATTCGAACAGGAAATTGGGAACGGGCAGATAACAACGTTGAACAACAAAATGGCGCTGTGGAATGCAAGATCCGCGTCGAAATGCACTGTGACACGCGCAAAAAAAAACCCTAGAGAGGGGGGAGAGATTGGGGGAGAAAATGCGTCTTGTGAGTTCGCAGTGAGAAGTGGAGACTGACATGGACGGAGCTGGACGGAAGATTCCTGGATGTGGAGGTAGCGGAAGACGTTATTGGAAGAGTTGCGGTTATTATGCACGTGGAAATCGGCAGCGAAAAATGCACCTTAAATCGCACGAATTTTTACTGTATTCGAGCAAAATTTCTCGCTTTTTATTTAGTCGATGCTGCCTGAAGTCACTGACACAAGTGGTCGGGAAATACACGTATGAACGAATATCTTAGGAGTGAGTAGGATGAAAGGCAATAGTGAAACACAAACATAGAAGCGAATTACAACTAGGTAGTACAAAGGCGTTAAACCACATGAAAAACATACAGCAAAGGAAAGCGATAGGAAAGTTACGAACGACGATGACGATAGAAGAGACCCATTTGCGGCTATGGCACACTCGGTGATGGTGGGCGGATGGATGGGAGTGGTGGAGTGCTGGATGCGTGCTCCTACATGACCGCACACTTCCACTTATAACGGCTATTCCGATCCTGAACGGGTCGGTCATCATCTGGGCTGCTCCTCTCCTCCTCGCGGAGCATACTTCTCTGCTGCGGCTTGTCCTTGCGGCGCGACGGCCATCTTGACGACTTGCCGCCGGCGGGTCCGCGTGGTGTGTCAAGCGGGTCCAGCTCGCCACCGCCCGGCGACGCGGCGGTGAGGTTCTGCGAGAAGAAGCCGCTACTGCGTCCCGACTTGTCGTGTGGTCGTGGGTAGCCGTACGGTCGCCGCATTTGCATCTTCGACGACTTCGGCGTGCTCATGTGGCGCGGCGGCGACTGTGGCAGGAGCTGCGTCTCGTCGCCCTCGTCTAGAACAGGCACAGTTACAGCAAGAATCGGAGAATAAATACAACAAGTATGCACGCCCGTACCGTACCGTATGCGTACCGCATTCTACGGTACGGGGCAGGTCCAGTACAGGCCCATGCGTTAACATGGGCCCTACCGTACTGCGTACCGTACTGAGTACGGCGTACTCTACGGTACGGAGTACGGTACGATGTGGTCAGTGCGCTAGCGAAACACCACGCGGTTGCGACAACCTAGCATCTAGCAGTGTACTTACTTGCACTCGATGAGGATGTGCCCGTGGAAACGGTGCTCGGGCTCTCGAGCGGCAGAGTGGACGCGTCCGCGACGCCCGGCGACGGCACGTTCCAGCCGACATTTCCGATCTGCTCCTCCTGAAAAGCGAAAGTTAACGCAGGTCACGCCAAATGGGCTTCATACCTTGTTGGGGTCGTCCTTCGGCATCGGGATGCTGAAGCATTCGCGGCGCGGCGTCGTCTGCTGCTGCAACCAGCGGTTGAAGAGCGCGGTGCAGAAGGCGCTCGCCACCACGCGGTCCGTGTGCGCCTCGATGAAGTAGAAGAGGAGCAGGTTGCTCATGCGGAAGCAGTCCGCGAACTCCTCCGCCCAGCCGTACGCGTTCGGGTCGATGTCGTCGTGGTTGAGCCACTTCTTCAGGACGTAGTGCTTGCGGCGCTTGCGCGACGTCATCTTCATCGCCCAGAGGACCCAGAAGACGAGGTTGCAGAAGTTCACGAAGAACAGGAACAACAGCATGCCCCTGGAAAGTGTATTGCGTTATGCCCCTGAAAAGTGAATGAAATTGCACATGATGACATGTGCAATTTCATTTTCCACTCTGCTCACTTACCAGGTGAAGAGTGCGGTGCGCTCGTGCCAGTTCGCGTCCAGGTAGCAGCGGTAGGTGAGCACGTGGTCGTTGCTGAGCGTGATCCAGTGGTAGTCGCAGTAGGTGACACGCGGAATTAGCGGCACCACGGGTCCACTGTGGGAGCCGAACAGTGGGCGGATCGGTTCGCCTTTCCTGAAAAAAATTCTTAATTCACGGACTGTTTGAAGACTAATAAAGGACTGCTTTAAAGAGTGAACATCCCAATAGAGTTCTTTCAGCTGAACCAATCCACGGCTTACCATTCCCGATGCTCCCACCAGGCGCGCGCGATGTCGAAGCCCCAGGTGCGGTAGCCGGAGCCGATCATCAGCGGCAGTACGACGACGAGGAGGAACACCGGCGCGAGCACGAGGCACGCCTCGAAGGTGATGAACGCGGCCACCGCGTGCGAGGAGGTCGCCGTGCGGAAGTTGTCCGCGATGACCGGCACGCGCTCGTAGAGCCGCTCCTCGTCCACCTCGCGTACGCCGTCGTTCTCCACGAGCACGCTCTGCGAGGCCTTCACCACGTTGTTGAAGTTGACGCCTGAAATTTTTAGATTGGAGGCGCTCGCATTGAGGAGAAGAAAAGTGAACCGTGAGAGTTCTGCTTACCTTGATTTTCCAGGAGCAGCGTCCAAATGAAGCGCGTGAGGACGTACATCACGAAGACGATGGGAGCCCAGAACCACAGCACCCACTAAAATGAGCTTTAGAGCACGCGTCTTAATTGCGAACATTTTTAGCAAAGGTTTATTCAATTTTGAACTAGTTTTTCGCAGATTTAGCAAATAATTTATTGACAGTGCATTACTGCGCATTTTGGAGAAGCTGCGAGGGAAAACAAGAAGCTTACCTCCGGGTTCTTCACCTGCCGCTCTTCGCGCCAGCTCTGCTCGTAGGAGAACGGCTCGTTGATGCCGACGAAGTATCTTCTCGCGGTGGCGCAATGTTTCTGCGCGTCCTCCTCGAGTTCCGTTCCGGTGAGGTCGTATATCGACGCGCCCTTGCACGTCGAGTCCTCCAGCGCGATCTTGGAGCTAAAGAAAGTTTCTTATGCTAATCAGGGCCTCTCCGCAACTTACAGCTTTGTCGCCCAGAGGACGGAGAAGGCGAGGATCGTGAAGCCGGGCACGATCCACAGGTTGCCCTTGTCCATCGTGTCGCCGATTCCATCCTTGAGCAGCGGCTTAGCGAGGTTCTTCAGCTTCCCGCCGAGGCTGTTCCCAAGTTTCGAGATGTACTCGTAGCCTATCATGGGCAGCATCTTGGCCGCGTTCTAAAACGGACGCTGTTACTCAGACGCAATGTGAATGGGAAGGAGAACGAGTCAAAAGCGGGAAATGTATGCACGAATAAAACGATGGAAATCTGTATAGAAGACAATGGAAACTGCGATTAGCTGGACGAATACTTGAGAAATGCGAACAAGTTTACGGCTTTTATGACTTGCGGTTTTGCGGCTTAAAGTGAGCAACGAAGGGTTTAAATTGCGCAGCAAAACACACGTTGAACCGCAAAATGAATACTGTGGGAAACTGGATAAGACCTCACTAAAGGCAAGCCCAAAAAAGCCGTATCCAAGCCGTTTAATGACCCCAAATCGATTTGTGACCTCTCGATGGACCTCAGGTAACGCACCCGTGAACGGTCCACGTGCACCTGCTGGGAGTTCACCAAAGACGCCATTCCTGGACAAATTGTGACATGGCGCGCGAGATGCCTAATGCGCAAGAGATACCCTTGGAAGGGGCCGAGTGGACAAGCGTGGAATTGGCGCGCCCCGGGACGCTTTATGGCTTGACAGGTGAAATCGCCGAACGGAAGAGCGAGAGTGACGGAACAAGGTGTGAGAGCCATGCAGGTCGTGCCGCACAATGGACATAGTCTTCGAAAAGTCAGTGGACGACAAAAATTGGTCGGAAAACGACTTGGGAATGGAGCTAACGAGCTAAGCATTTCCCGAATCGCAAACTTCAAATTGGCTCAGTGAACTGCGAGCGTGGGTCGTAAATTACCTAGAAAAGCGCACGTCATAAATCCTGTTGCGCAACGCTTAGGAGCACGCAATGATAAAAGCGCATATGACAAGCCAGCGGTTGAGACCGGTCCAGCTTCTGTGCAGGAAAGTTTGAGAACTCACAGGGAAATGTCGCTGGAAGTTCCAAAAAGTAATGGCTTGAAGCGCCACTAGGCCTTCCCTAGTAAGTCAATGTGATCCAAGCTGGACGCTCACTTAAGACACTTATGGCGCGCTGGACATGTTCTACTGGAATCTTTTAGCCTTAAATGGCCCGCACGATGAAGCTTGGCAAAGAAAGGGCCTCACCTTACAGTTACGAAACCTCCGTTCGCCGCATTCAATCCATGGCGCACCATCTAAGACCACGACTTTTGTCTCAATATTCGCGCCTTGTCATACGCGATGCTTTATGACCCTTTGTTCCGCCCGCCGGGTTTGATCGGCGCATGGAAAAGGGTGAACGCCTCGTCCTCAACCCACGGGAGGAGCGCACCGAGTGGCCATTACTTGGGCTGCGGTGAAATATCGGAGGAAAAGATTTCGGATTTCTTAAAATTTAGAGAGCACTTTGATGGAAAAATACAGCCGTCTTTTAAGAGCCAGTGTTCGACCAGCAAGAACTCTATCAGCTACTGTGACCACGCAGTGGGTGGAAGTGAGCATCTCACGCGGATGAAGTAAACAGCCTACATTAAAACACCCGACAAAGCGCGTTGGACAGCACTTGTATTATCACGCGCTATGTCACCGAACGCACGCGCTATCTCAGGTTCTCCATGGGGACTTCACAGGAATCTTCGCTAGGAACAAAAGGAGCAGGCGCACAACCACTTGAACAAAACACCCGAAAGGTGTTTGAAACCTTGCTGGAATGATGCACGAGCACGAATGAGAGTTATGGCTGGAAGCTGCTGGGCTAGATAACGAACGGATGTGAGGAAGAACTGTCTCAAGCCAATTGCGCTCACTAATCATGGGAGACGATCCTTTCACTTACGCGCTCTATGAACTCCACTCGCACCAGCGCCCTCATTCCCATGACCGGCAAAGCGGCTAACTTCGGCAAGTTAAATGAGCAACCAGGCTGATGTAAGTGGGCCGCATAAAAGCATACCAACTTGGAGTACAGACAACGTGGCAGTAAGCTTGTTACTGTACAAGTGAGAGCATCGTCCAAGTCACAACAGAAGGAGCATGCGCCCACTGCGTAGAACCGGAGTTACTGGAAAATGAAGGAAGGGAAAGCACTGCTCCAAAAGTACTGAAGCGGCATGTAAAGACCTCCTGCATGTAGCACTGTAACTGTTGCGTACGGAAGCTAGAACCCTTGGAGAGTATGGAAATGGCACAGGAAGAGGATGCGGAGAAGCTCTTGACAACCACAGACAGTTGCAGGAAGCTCTCGACGGAGATTGGGCTTACCACGTTGGCGGAGGTAGTCGCACTTGCGGGTTCCGCGCCGTTAACGAGTCTGCGCCACCGGTCCGCTAGGCACATTCATAGAATATTCACAGCACGCAATCGCACTCGAGACGGACGCAATCAGAAGGTGCGAATCAGAAGAAGACGCAACTAAACGGATGTGTGTCGATCGAGAGCTACGGTGCGGAGGACTTCCGGCGGCCAGCCAGGGGCGCTCGGGAATAGTGACTCGGCTAATCCGTACAGCACATGCAACCGCCGAGCTTGCTCGGGAATGGGATGGAGTAGAGCCGTACGGCTCGGGATGGAAGCGGAGTGAATCAGCGAGATTGAATGCTCCGCGAGTGGAGCGGAAGGAAGGAGGCGATCACGCTTGATACAAACAAGCGCGCCTCGAGCAAGGAGCGGATTCCGGCGCGGAGATGGAATCACCGAAGCGTCGGCCGGTCGAGAATGGAACGAAAGACGAAGCTTTACAATAGCGGCAGCGGTAAGAACAAGGAGGAAGCGAAGGAGCAGAATGAGCTATTGAGCGGAACACGGAAATGTTGCGTCTAGCGAGCGCTGACAGACGACCGGGAAGGTGAAAGTTGGAGTGTAATGAGGCCTACAGTTTACCTGGTGTCCAAGGTAGCTACCTTGGAACATGTACTTTTCAAAAAAACGAGTGACCTAAAAAGAACAAGGCGGTCGTAAGTTACGACCGTAGGACAAAGGAGTCGCGCTTTCGCAAAGCACAGAAAAACGAGTTCCCTCTTCCATCATGAGCCTCGCCCGGCGGCTCGCCGCTGGCTGGCCAACCCGCGCGGCGATGGGGTCGATACCGCTCGAAACGCACATCTTTGTTTTACCTGCCGCCTCCCTCGCCGCTTAAGGACGCCCATCAGGCAGCGGGCCGAACGGCGCATGGGTGAGTGATGCGGCTGTCCCGCTAAGGTGCGCTGACAACCGATCGCCCGACATATGTCTTTGCGCGGCGGCGGAATTCGTCAGCGCGCAATGAGGAAAGGTTAGTGCCGAGTTTCGGAAGGATTGCGCAAGTGTTACCAGTTAATATGAGTTCAGGTGTCCGCATCGGTTGGTGAGAAGTGCTCGGAAGATCATTCGAACCATGTCCGAGAAGCACGCTGGAGAGGAAGATATGTCGACAAGCAGATCACAAAATGGGGGATTTCGGAAATGATTTTGGACGATGGGCCCTAAGCCTGATGGACCTTTACGGGCTCCGGAGGCCCTTACCGAAATTAATAGTAGTTGGGTGCGCAAACCGCAAAAGGTACCGACCAGTATATCGTGCGCGGCAAGCAAAAGTTCAAGATGGGATGCCGCCTAAAGCTGGCAGTGTGCCGGTCGGAAGCACGACAGTAAGGCCACTCGACGGATCGCCCTTGATCAGGGAACTTGGACTGCTTCAACCCTCAACTCCCGCAAGCCGATGTTCCTTGCGCACATTTTTTGTCCTCATTTACGACGCATTTTTTCCCTCCACATCCCTTCCGGGATGAGTGATGGCGAAGGTAAGAAGCCCATCAGTCGGCGGCGTAACAAACGAAACACATGTAGTAATCCGCGCCGACGCCGCTCCCGCCGTCAATTACCGCCCCAGTTTTTGTCGCATTAGCCGCCCTATCGCCGCGCGCGGATCTCGAATGTTTTTCCAATCGCCCTCAAATGGAGCGGTGCGCTTATCGCGCGCCTCCATCGCGAGCCTCACTTGCGCAAGGAATTCGCGCATCCCGCAAGCGTGGAACACTGCGCCCCGAGTGCATTTGGCTACCGATTAGGGGTCGATCAGCGCAGTGATGGGTGGAATGAGGTTGCTCGGGATCGATCTATGGGAACGAGTACCGAATGGGTTTGTCATTTGGGCTGTATGAAACGGACGCTTTCGAGAATGGTTTCGACGAGCATGAGACCAAAGACTAAATCAAGCCCGATTGAGCTGGCAAGGTGTGAGAGATTGGGACCGGGACGGCACTCGAAGCAGCACACAGCATATTGTTTCGCCCTTCCGTTTTACCCGCAAGACGGCACGGAACGGAGCATGAACGGAGCACGGGACGTAACTGAGTACTAGACGGAACGGATCATGGGACGGAACCGAGTACGGACGGAACGAAGCACGGGAGGAACAGAGTACGGGACAGAAGGGACGGAACGGCGCGCATGTAGCGAGTCGACGTTCGGTGATGCTCGCATAGGTGTCCCGTGCACGTAACCGCGGTTGGTCTGTTCCGTGAGCATGTACCGCACATGAGAATGGCAGCACCATGAGGACCCAGTGTACCAAGTTGGTTCTCTCGAACAACTAATAGTCCATGGAGGACGAACTGCATGACCGGCACTGATAAGAATGCCGACGCGGCCCACAACATCGACGCCGGGGCCTTTGTCGGCACCAGACCTGAGTCGACATATGCCATCTTCTCAAAACAGCCGCCACCGCAAGAGGCTGCTTGGTCAGCTGACATTAGCCGACAACAGGTAACAGAAAGAAAGGCTTGCTACTCTTGTGGGTCTAAGCCGAACATGGCGATAAAGGACTAATTACGCCGATGTTATTCAACAACGGCGAGAGTGAGGTCTACTAACTAAACAGAGCTAGGTACGTCTTAACCAGCTAGCTAGACGAGAACTTCGGATGGTGGCCACGCTTGCGAGGACACAGTTAGAAGTAGGACTGAATGGCACGATTGCCATGAAACGGTTTCTTAGCTGATTGGCAGCCAGTTGGTTTTTTTTTGATACGATGGTGAGAAGTGCAGCCGGAGCGACCTCCTGCGGCTGTGTCAGCAAAAACAAACTCGGAGCAGCAGCACTGGACAGTGGACAGTGAGTCACGAGTGGCGATGGGGATGACGCTGAATCATCGAAATCAAGACGAGGGTGTCAACGAGGAAAAGACTGGCCAAGTTTGCATCGTACGAGGGGTCATTTTTTGAAACTACGATTGCGGCCCATTTTGTGTCATCTCTTCTTAAGATGCGAAATTTTTAAACGGCAGACGGTAGGATGGAAAGCTAGTAAGATGAGATTACTTTGGTGACGGACCCTCCGCAAGACCACATTCTTTCGTAGGTGGTAAAGCTGACAAAGGTACAAATCGTGCCCTAATTTCCACACGCACAAGGCTCTCTTTCTGGCGTCATTCGTAGCTACTTAAGGCTCCCGGTTTGAAAAAGGTCCGTACCGGAACGCTGAAAGTTGCGAACGGGCGATGACTTTGACGACCATCGTCGGCAAGTGATCGACCGTCTCATTGGGTCTCGAGAGCCGCCGCCGCTTGATTATGCACGGCTATGTTTGACCTCCGCTGCTTGCTTAACCTTCTTCCGCAGGCAATTTTGCCTTTCCCAAGCCGACTACCGCCCCGCAAAAACACCTCTGGGAAGAGCAGCGCCGCCGCGCTGCGCGCATAAATTAAGCTCGGTGGCGCAAGGACATAAACATGCGGCGCGCAATGTTTGCCACCAGCTTCCGGTCATTTGCGAGCTGATTAAGCGCCCGTGAACGGTCGATAGCGTTACGGATGAGACACGCTAATTGAATAAAACATTCGCACACCTGAGGGACGTCTAACTTGCGCTTTCATGAGCAGACGTCCAAGTTCGCACAATGGAATGGTATACGGTCCGAATGGAGTCCCACAAAAAGCTAGTACACAAAATCGGTCCGAGCTACTTTACAGCCTTTCCAGCATGTTTTATCTCACGGCTACCCCAAAGCGAAACAAGTTGACAAAGACAAAGATACTAGCGCACCTGGAGAATGTTAAGTCAGTTTCAGAAGAAGCGGCTCGGAATTAGCAAGGATAGCAACGCTCAACAAGTGATCACACAAATCCGAGCGAACAAAGCGGCAACATTCACAAAGGGGACCATAGTTTGAGTCCTAGGCGTGACGAAAACAATTTAGCCTATGAAGTTGAAAGTCTTTATAGCATCATGCAAAAAACGCACGGATAAAAATCATGGACGAACCGTTAAGAACTGACCCAAAAAGCGAGGACGCTTCTAGAGAGTGTTGCGAGACCGTAGGACAAAGGGCGTCGCACTCGTTTCTTAACGCGCAAAAACGAGTTTCTTGCTCCCAGCGAGCCGCCTGCTCGTCGCCGCGGCGGGTCTCGCTGTCGGGTGGCCAACCCGCGCGGCCGGCGATTCCCTCCGCCCGAATGCGTCTTTGTCTTACCTGCCTCCCCACCGCTCGAGGTAGACCCTCCAACAGGGCGAACCGAACGGCGGCGAGTGATGCGGCTGCCTCCTGAGGTGCGCTGACAAGTGATCGCCATATGTCTTTCCGGGCGTTCACGCGGGAAAGGCATTGATCATGCGCACTTGACAAAAGGGTAATGCCAAGGTTCAAGGAGAGCGCGCAGGTGGATCTATGTGAAACCGGGATTTAACGTGGAATTTTTCTAAATTTATGTAAGCCGCATTCTACGCTGCCGCGCAATAGATCTCCGTAAGAGTCTGTAGCACCGACATGTCTTTCTATTTTGCGTCCGTGCAGAGACTGTCGCTTAGGTAGCCGCTTTTATGGGTCTAGTCGGCTAGTGGTGGGACTCGATCAGCTTTGGGGCGTGCGTGAGACTTGGTTTGCTATGCAACCGCGTTGAGCCTGATGGAGGATGCGTCGCCCCCGAAAATACCACCGTCAACATACACACACAAATTCTTGATCCAATCGCAGATTAACGCTGACCCCCGGTCTCACTTTTTTATCCCTCTGACACGTTTTTCCTCGCATTCGCGACGCGCTTTTTCATCGCTGACCCAGCTCGAAAGACAAACGAGCTAACGGCGGAAGCAAGCATTCCACCGTCGGCGGCTAGCAAAACATAAGCACATGCATACAAGCTCCACCGCCGGCGCCCCAGTTTTTGCCACGCATTAGCGTCGAGGGTCGTCGGCGGCGCGCTTTATCACCTGCCGCGGATCTCAATGTTTTTCCAATCGGCCTCAAATGGCGTGTCGGCGCACGCGCGTTATCACTCGCCCGCATCGCGCGACGCCAGCGGCGGCGTTGGAGGTTGTCGCACATCGCTTAGCGCTGCGGAACATTTGTAGCTCGCCGCTTGCTGTCGACTACCGACGGAGGGCCGGCGCGGGTGATGATGGACGGAATAAGGTTGCCGCGAAAGGACGCGCTTCAAGGAGATTAGAACTAGGCCAGAAGCCGGAATGCGGCGAGGTGATAACAGGCGGAAGACCTTGGGCTTGCTGGAAGGTTTGCAAAGAATATGTTTTGGGTGCCTTGAGGCTGTAATTTTGACGAGTCAGGCGTTCGAATTCGCAGGCGAACGTTTGAATTTCGCTCCGCACGTTGCGCATAGCAACCTACGTGGTGGATAGAAAATAGAAAAGACGATAGCGTGGCCATGTTTTGACAGAAGGGTCGTTAGTAGACGGGGTAGGGTCTAGTGCGCAACGCATTAATGAACCTCATCTGCGTATACAACAACTAAGCCAAGCGATCTCTAGTTGAAGTAAACGGATAAGAGAAGAAGAAGACGACTTCTGTCTGTAACTGGGCCATTTAAATGACGTCATTGCTCGTTCAGCTCCGAGAAAATTGTAGAACCTATGGACCTCACAACATGAGAGATTTTCTGTGATTACAAACGCTTTTGAATTTGCTTCCCCCTTTCCAGGTATGCAAACGAGTATCGCCTCGGAAGTGATCAGAAAGCAAGTTGCGCCCTCATTAGTAGGCGCACCTCGCACCGCCGTAGAGACATCACCGGCATCCTTCCTCTTCCGCTCATTAATATCACCGTGCACGCGCACGAAATATCAAATTTGCCTCCCGCCAACCGCCGCGCTCATCGCACCGACGATTTATCAGGTGGTATTTGGGAAGGAGGCGATCAAAAAGCGTGCCGACCGGTAGCCATCCGGCTGGCCGGCGACTGCTCGACTACCGTTTGCCTCGCGAGACAAAAGGTTATCGTCGTGCGGTCGATGGGGCGGCCGGACTGTTGACCATGATGCTTGTGACGGAGCTTCGAACCGGCAGCTAACTCATGATCAGCGGCCGAGAAGCGGCCGTGTCCGGTGTCAGTGGCCAAGACGCAGAAAAAAAAACAAAACTGAGGAACCATCGCAACGCATCATCTGATAGAAAAAGGAGATGGGAAGGGTTTACCAGCGCGTAAAAAATGTTTGCAACCGTTAAAGGCCCTATTGAATATTCTCGATGTGGCCATCTCGAGGCCCAAATGACCTTTATCTTGCGAACTGTGAGAAACCGGAAAAAATCGCTCCTGTCTCAAGGGATATCAACATTATGCAAATACTGTGGACTGGGCACTTCGAATTTGATACTGCGTACCACCAGCCGACTGAAGACGGATACACTCTGTCAACGATCCCTCTGCTGTAGGGTGTTATCCGACACAGTAAGTCCTTCAACGGCGTCTATAAGTCAAATCGACATAGCACTTGACCAAATGTCGACTGCTAACCCTCAAATTCCACCCTTTTACATCCGAGTTTAAGCACAGATACCGATTTGAGGCGCATCGAGACGTTTCCAGCTCAACACCTTACTACTTCCCTATACGCCCGTGTGTGCGTATGCTAACGAAGCGTTCGGTGCATTGTCCTCCCACCTCGTTTAAGCAATGCGCCAAAGGAAGGCTCGACGCATGAAGATGTGCAACGCAGCGTCGCTTATTGAATGCCGGAGCGGCATAAACAAGCGGGTCAAAGGACCTCAAAGGGCGCGATGGGGTGTTTTGATGGCGCATGCTCATGTTCGCAGGCATGAAGCCAAAACAAGCGTCCACGGCAGAGTAGTGAGATGCCTGAAGATAGGTAAGAGGAAGAAAACGATTTGGGTTGGTTTAAAGACCCGCCTGCGGATGACGCAGGAATAAAAGGACCTCACGAGACACTCACCAGTCTGAGCTACTCATCAATGGCCCAAACTTGGCCTAGAGCATGTTCTTCGCTTTCGGATAGACCCTACGCGACAGGGAACGAGGGGTTACATCGAGGGTCAGTCGCCTGATGATCTCAACCATCACTCACGTTATTGGAACTTGAGGAAGAGGGAAGTCACGAATGTCCACATGAATGGCACTGATAAGACGGCGTCGGACGTGGCAATGCACTCGATGGAGTCGCATGCCTGAGTGGCATCTCGCGAGGTTCGGGCGCGCTCTCCGAAGACAATCGCTGGTTACGCCGGCCGCCGCAGGGTGAAGGGTCATTGATAGCGACGATTGAGGTGGGATAATGGGTTATTGTTGACTGATCGGTGGCCTTCCCATTCATCAACGGCATTGCAACGCACTACGGAAAGTTTAAACATTAAGGTTTTTCCTACCCTCAGAAGCCGAGTTAACGCGAACAAAAAAAAGAATGCACAGGCTTTAAGAGACAGCGTCGTTGCTGCCTCAAGGTTTTGAGAAACAACAGTCTCAACCGATCGGCTCGCAACATTACTCGAAGAAGACCCAGAAAAACAACGCGCTTGTCACCTCGCTTTCTCAAAACATAGACGGTTAACGGGTGCGCTTCGGTGGCCGCTGAATGAAACGATGACATTACCGACGCGATGCCACCGATTATGAAAGGAACAATGGCGAAATTATCGAGCGATGAATCACGCTTATTAAAGAGAATGTTTCATTACCCGTTACGCTTAACAACGGCTATGTCTTAAGATTAGCACTGGAGAGGTACAGTTTGAGGAGAGCCATCAGTTGGCGCTCTGAGTGTGATGTTTTGGTCTGCTAGCGCGTCTTATCGCAGCCCATAAAACACCTCAAGAAAGCGCCCGGTTAATGATATGGACCACAAACAGAGCATAATACTGAACCGAGCCTTTGCGTGCAAGCGGAGCTGCAGGGTCTGCGCCAGCGTAGCGAGGCATGATCATATTCAGGTCCTCGAGTGGATAATCCGAGGCATTTCTCCAGCTCGCAAGGCGTCATGACCGAACTTAATACGTGAGGGGGCATCATGCCTGCTACGAATTTGCATAAGGCGCTCGTTAACGAATAAGCATCCGGTGACAAGGAAGCTACGAAAGGAGAAGTAGGGGCAAGTGCTGTCGCCAAGCCTCTAGTATGCAATCGGACCCATAACTCGGAAAGGGCGATACAAACCGGTACTGATTAGGCCAAAATAGCAAACTCTCACAACCTTTCGACCGATGACTAAGTGCTTCTTCCTGCCGTTGCCGCCCACCGACACTCATCAGGCGCATCGTAATTGCGCATAAACATTCGCGCACATTTCACACAGCAACGCAAAACACACCGCCGACAAGCCTTGTCGGTGATCGGTGCGCTGACTCGGACAGTTTTGCCGGTAAAGACAACCGAGCCGCATTAATTATTCATGGCGATCGGAGGCCAGGCTAACGAAGCCCGGTGGGAGAAGCATTCGAACAGTAGAAAATGCGGTTAGGACAGACAAAGGCGCACGCGCAACTTTTGTCCTCCCTTTTACGAAACAAACGACGCTCGGATAGTATAGGTCGTTCGCCGTTCATGGCGTATACGTACAAAGGAGAGCTAGGTGGCTAGGAGGGTCACTTTCTAGTTGTCCTAACCCAGGCTCCAGGTTACCGCGCAGACGCGCCATTTTAGGCCACATAGCGCCCTCCACTAATTACCGTTTAGATGGGCGGACACATGGTCCATCGTGGCCTCCATTTTAAAGGTTCCAAATCTCTCTACGCGCTGGGCCTCCGGATACACTGACAACTTGCCTCGGAGACCAGTAAATATCACAATCTAGAGATTTGTGGGAAGCTTACGGATGGGCATACAACCTGCGTATCTACGTTGTCTACGTGCATATTCACAGCAGTGCAAGACAAACAAGGAGAATCGAACACAAAAGTGCAAGCTTGGGTTCTTCACGCTAAGCTGTCCGATAACAACTGNCGAAAACAATTTAGCCTATGAAGTTGAAAGTCTTTATAGCATCATGCAAAAAACGCACGGATAAAAATCATGGACGAACCGTTAAGAACTGACCCAAAAAGCGAGGACGCTTCTAGAGAGTGTTGCGAGACCGTAGGACAAAGGGCGTCGCACTCGTTTCTTAACGCGCAAAAACGAGTTTCTTGCTCCCAGCGAGCCGCCTGCTCGTCGCCGCGGCGGGTCTCGCTGTCGGGTGGCCAACCCGCGCGGCCGGCGATTCCCTCCGCCCGAATGCGTCTTTGTCTTACCTGCCTCCCCACCGCTCGAGGTAGACCCTCCAACAGGGCGAACCGAACGGCGGCGAGTGATGCGGCTGCCTCCTGAGGTGCGCTGACAAGTGATCGCCATATGTCTTTCCGGGCGTTCACGCGGGAAAGGCATTGATCATGCGCACTTGACAAAAGGGTAATGCCAAGGTTCAAGGAGAGCGCGCAGGTGGATCTATGTGAAACCGGGATTTAACGTGGAATTTTTCTAAATTTATGTAAGCCGCATTCTACGCTGCCGCGCAATAGATCTCCGTAAGAGTCTGTAGCACCGACATGTCTTTCTATTTTGCGTCCGTGCAGAGACTGTCGCTTAGGTAGCCGCTTTTATGGGTCTAGTCGGCTAGTGGTGGGACTCGATCAGCTTTGGGGCGTGCGTGAGACTTGGTTTGCTATGCAACCGCGTTGAGCCTGATGGAGGATGCGTCGCCCCCGAAAATACCACCGTCAACATACACACACAAATTCTTGATCCAATCGCAGATTAACGCTGACCCCCGGTCTCACTTTTTTATCCCTCTGACACGTTTTTCCTCGCATTCGCGACGCGCTTTTTCATCGCTGACCCAGCTCGAAAGACAAACGAGCTAACGGCGGAAGCAAGCATTCCACCGTCGGCGGCTAGCAAAACATAAGCACATGCATACAAGCTCCACCGCCGGCGCCCCAGTTTTTGCCACGCATTAGCGTCGAGGGTCGTCGGCGGCGCGCTTTATCACCTGCCGCGGATCTCAATGTTTTTCCAATCGGCCTCAAATGGCGTGTCGGCGCACGCGCGTTATCACTCGCCCGCATCGCGCGACGCCAGCGGCGGCGTTGGAGGTTGTCGCACATCGCTTAGCGCTGCGGAACATTTGTGGCTCGCCGCTTGCTGTCGGCTACCGACGGAGGACCGGCGAGGGTGATGATGGACGGAATGAGGTTGCCGCGAAAGGACGCGCTTCAAGGAGGTTAAAACTAGGCCATAAGCCGGAATGCGGCGAGGTGATAACAGGCGCAAAACGTTGGGCTTGCTGGAAGGGTTGCAAGTATGCGTTTTGGGTTCCTTAGGGCGGTAATTTTGACGAGGCATGCGTTCGAAATCGCGGCGAAATTCTGAGTATGGCTCGGAATGACTGCGTGGTGTGGTGGGTAGAAAATAAAAAAGACGGTAGCGTAACCGTGTTTCAACTCGTTTCAGTAAACGGATAACAGAAGAAGAAGCCGACTTTTGACTGCAACTGGGCCTTTTAAACGACATCATCCTCGTTCAGCTCTATCAAA
This sequence comes from Aphelenchus avenae, assembly GCA_020875895.1. Classification (NCBI taxonomy): domain Eukaryota; kingdom Metazoa; phylum Nematoda; class Chromadorea; order Rhabditida; family Aphelenchidae; genus Aphelenchus; species Aphelenchus avenae. The sequence goes on along the minus strand of JNEY01000029.1, from coordinate 307,326 downwards.
CTGGTAGAACCTGTGGACCTCACAACATGAGAGACTTTCTGTGATTACAAACGCTTTTGAATTTGCTTCCCCCTTTCCAGGTATGCAAACGAGTGTCGCCTCGGAAGTGATCAGAAAGCAAGTTGCGCCCTCATTAGTAGGCGCACCTCGCACCGCCGTAGAGACATCACCGGCATCCTTCCTCTTCCGCTCATTAATATCACCGTGCACGCGCGCGAAATATCAAATTTGCCTCCCGCCAACCGCCGCGCTCATCGCATCGACGATTTATCAGGTGGTATTTCGGAAGGAGGCGATCAAAAAGCGTGCCGACCGGTAGCCATCCGACTGGCCGGCGACTGCTCGTCTACCGTTTGCCTCGCGAGACAAAAGGTTATCGCCCTGCGGTCGATGGGGCGGCCGGACTGTTGCACATTATGCTTGTGACGGAGCTTCGAACCGGCAGCTAACTCATGATCAGCGGGCGAGAAGAGGCCGTGTCCGGTGGCAGTGGCCAAGACGCAGAAAAAAAACAAAACGGAGGAACCATCGCAACGCATCATCTGATAGAAAAAGGATGTGGGAAAGGGTCAGCGCGTAAAAAAATGTTTGCCACCGTTCAAGGCCCTACTGAACATCCTCGTTGTGGCCCTCTCGAGGCCCAATTGACCTTTATTTTGTGAATAGTGAGAAACCGAAAAAATAGCTCCTGTCTTAAGGGATATCAATATTATGCAAATGTGTAGACTGGGCACTTCGAATATGATACTGCGTACCACCAGCCGACTGAACAAGGATATCTCGATAACGTAACGATAACGATAACAGGATAACGATTCCTCTGATGTACCAACGGGTTTATCCGCAACAGTATGCCCTTCAAGGGCGTCTATAAGTCAAATCGGCATAGTCCTTGACTAAATGTCCGCTGCTGACTTTCAAAGACCTCCCTTTTACATTCGAGGCGAATTTAGGCGCATCGAGACGTTTCAAACTCAACTCGTTTAAGCAATGCGCCAAAGGAAGGCGCGACACATAAAGATGCGCAACGCAGCGTGGCTTATTGAACGCCGGAGCGGCATAAACAAGCGGGTCAAAGGACCTCAAAGGGCGCGATGCGATGTTATGGTGGCGCATCCTCACGTTCGCAGGCATGAAGCCAAAACAATCATCCACGGCAGAGCACGTGAGGAGTTCGAAGATAGGTAAGAGGACGAAAACGATTTAGGTTGGTTGAAGAGACCCGCCAGTGGATGAGGCAGGAATAAAAGGACCTCACGAGACACTCACCAGTCTGAGACGCTCATAAATGACCCAAACTTGGCCTAGAGCTTGTTCTTCACTTTAGGGAAGCTTACGGGAACTAGTATAGAACGAGGGGTTACAACCAGGACCACTCGTCTGATGATCTCAACCATCACTCAAGTCAATGGAACTTGAGGAAGAGGGAAGTCACGAATGTCCGCATGAATGGCACTGATAAGAATGCGTCGGCTGTGCCAACGCAATCGACGGAGTCGCATGCCTGAGTGGCATCTCGTGAGGGTCGGACGCGCTCTCCGAAGACAATCGCTGGTGACGCCGGCCGCCGCAGGGTGAAGGGTCATTGATAGCGACGATTGAGGTGGGATAATGGGTTATTGTTGAGTGATCGGTGGCCTTCCCATTCATCAACGGCATTGCAACGCACTCGGAAAGTTTAAACATTAAGGTTTTTCCTGCCTCTCAGAAGCCCAGTTAACGCGAACAAAAAAGAAGGCAAAGGCTTTAAGAGACAGCGTCGTTGCTGTCTCAACGTTGTGAGAATCAACAGTCTCAACCGATCGGCTCGCAACATTACTTGAAGAAGACCCAGAAAAACAACGCGCTTGTCACCTCGCTTTCTCAAAACAAAGACGGTCAACGGGTGCGCTTCGGTGGCCGTTGAATGAAACGATGACAATACCGACGCGACGCTACCGATTATGAAAGGAACAATGGCGAAATTATCGAGCGATGACTCACGCTTATTAAAGAGAATGTTTCATTACCCGTTACGCTTAACAACGGCTATGTTTTAAGATTAGCACTGGAGAAGTACAGTTTGAGGCGGACCATCAACTGGAGCTCTGAGTGTGATGTTTTGGTCTGCTTTCGCGTCTTATCACAGCCCATAAAACACCTCAAGAAAGCGCCCGCTTAATAATATGGACCACAAACATAGCACCATACTGAACAGAGCCTTTGCGTGCAACCGGAGCTGGAGGATCTGCGCCAGCGTAGCGAGGCATGAGCATATTCGGGTCCTCGAATGGATAATCCAAGGCATAGCTCCAGCTCGCAAAGAGACATGACCGAGCTTAAGGCGTGCGGGGGGCATCATGCCTGCTACTGATTTGCATAAGGCGCTCGTTAACGAATAAGCATCCGGTGACAAGGAACTACGAAAGGAGAAGTAGGGCCAAGAGCTGTCTCGAAGCCGCTAGTATCCAATCGAACCCATAACTCGAAAAGAGCGGTACAAACCGGTACGGATTAGGCCGAAATAGCAAACTCTCACAACATTTCGACCCGATGACTAAGTGCTTCTTCCTGCCGTTGCCGCCCACCGACACTCATCAGGCGCATCGTAATTGCGCATAAACATTCGCGCACATTTCACACAGCAGCGCAAAACACACCGCCGGCAAGCCTTGTCGGTGATCGGTGCGCTGACTCGGACAGTTTTGCCGGTAAAGACAACCGAGCCGCATTAATTATTCATGGCGATCGGAGGCCAGGCTAACGAAGCCCCGTGGGAGAAGCATTCGAACAAGTAGAAAATGCGGGGACGATTGGACAGACAAAGGTGCACGCGCAACTTTTGTCAGCCCTTTCACGAAACAAAGGACGCTCGGATAGTATAGGTCAAACAAAATCTGTTCACTGCGTATAAGTACGACGGAGAGTTAAGTGGCTAGGAGGGTCACCTTCTAGGTGTCCTAACACAGGCTCCGAGACTACCGCGCACACGCGCCATTTTAGGCCACAGGCCGCCTTGCGCATTTTAACATTTCGATGGGCGGAAAAGTGACCCGTTGTGGTGTTAAACGCGCTGCCCTCCCCAGATAAACTACGAACTTGTCTTGACGAACAGTATCGCAGGCTAGAGAAGTGTCAGAACCTAAATCCTAACTGACTGCGGATAGGCGCATGACCTGTGCCTACGTTGTCTACGTGCATATTTGCAGCACTGCTCAGCAAGACAAACAAGGAGAATCGAACACAAAAGTGCAAGCTTCAGTTCTTCCACGCGAGGTTGCCCGATAACAACGGCAACAAACGGCAACGGCGAAGGTCGACGGGTTTCGCCGTTCGCTCAGCCACCGCATAACGGTCGCGCTTTGTTTTGACTTGTGACGGTGGGAACGGGCGAGACGGCGGCGAGGGGAGTCGCCGCCGTTAGGACACCAGCGACTGGGGAGTAGGTATCGAGACGCCTTAGTGTTTCGCGAGAGAGCTTGACTTGCATGAAAGAGGCGGCGGTAGACGGCATAAAGACTGCCTTCCTTATCAGGCGGCTGATCGAGAGTTTTAGCAACTGAGCCGACCAGACCGATTACACTTAAGTTTAGAAGAGTTTCGTAGTTTTCGAACGACAAAAGATCAGGGAGGTATCGGTCTTATATCCAAGGGTTTCTGCTAAGGCCGTTTTTAGTGGCATGGCGGATCATGAAATCTTGAGCGCGAAGAAGTCGTGGTGTAAAAGCTCTAAACAGGAGCGGCGCCTTAAATTTTAGGAATGATGCTGATCAGCTCCTAGGTTCAACAATCAAGCCCCTTCTTCTCCGCTACTACTGACTCTTGAAAGCTGTCCTAGCTAGCCCGCGTTGCATTACGTCTGAACTCATGCGCGTCCAGTTAACGCACTTGCGACACTCGAGATGGATCGTGGCGGACTGCAAGTTCCGGCCGTTTTGAGTAGCTGGATGAAGGCAGCAAAGCGCTTCCAATAAAAAGTTAACCGATCACGGGAGATTCATCTGCATCCTTATCTGCTCGGATCGCGCCGGAAGTAGAGACTTGTCAAAGGTACCACCATCAAATTCCCATGCTCGCTCTAGGGTCATTAGAGCACAAAAACGCGGCCTTTCTTTGACGCTGCTGCTTATTGCAGTGACTTTGGTGGTAGAGGCTACTAGATTCCGCCGGTGATAGAGAAGACGCAGCAGCGTTTCGAGCCGGGTAAAGTCAGAACTCTTTGCACAGCGGAAAGCAACATATTATAAACTTTGGAGGGTTAAGGCCGGGACAATGCCAAACATTAAACGGTAGCAGACGAGCCTACTTCACTGTAAAGGGTTTTTGAGCGCAACAACAAACCTGACAAGCAAGTGACATTAGCTAAAAATGACGCTTCACAGCCAGAATTTTTACGAAACCCCATTCCTTCATGGAGTCTATGAAACTTCCCATTTTGCTTCCGTGTGCTCCGCCACGGTGACATTAAAGGACGTAGCTGACTCAAGAGTGCTCCGTGACTAAGGCGCTATGCGGGCAGTGCGACGTCGTGTGCTTTCGCGTCGAACTTTCGACCCGTAGGAGGCTTATCAGTTCCTGTGGTAGTGACAGCGGGGGTCCAATTAACCACGTTTCATCGACTAATGTTTGGGCAGTTTAACACGGTAGCGTGCGCCATGAGGAGCATGTTCACTGGAGGAGAGAGAAGGAGAAGCGGACTGATAACGGGACGGAAGGTCCGCTTCATGTGGCGACCAATGGTCAAACGGAATCTCGTGCTTTGCAAATGGTCTACTCAGAGAGACAGCGGCTTGGACTGGAGCATCCGACATAGCCACGGTTTACGCTGCAGGGTTCACTTCAGACTCATCGCAAGAAGCCATTTCTACGGGCATCATTAGGCTTACCAGCAGTAGAGCATGATGCACGATTCGGCGAATCGCCATAATATCTATTAGATAGCGCTTCGCGTAGGCAGGGTCACTAACGGGGATTGCGGAAGTATTTACCTGCTAGCTCATTAATTCCCGCCAACTTTCTCTACTGGGAGTGACCGTTTTTCGAACAGCTCAGGATGCATGCGTTACCAATTGGTACGCATGACAGGACGTGTACAAGCTCACAGCATGGCATGCTGCATGCTAACTTGTATCGTGCGAAATAATCGAGCAGCGCTCTCTCGCTGCGGTACGACCCTCCCAAATTCAAAACTGTTTGCAAATGATGACAGCGCTTTAAATTATAGTGATCCTGCGCATCAAACTTTGAGAAGAATACTGCCGAGGCCGTATGACAGTCAGATAATTTCCATTTTCTGATGTTTACTGAGCTACTTTGGAGGACGCCCATGTGGCTTGTAAAACTGTCCCATATTTGGACGCACCTTTCGGCTATTGCGCTTTTTCCAAAAGTTCTGTCCTCCTGTTCCCAGGGTTGTTACGGCCTCAAAAACACCTCTTGTAAGGAGGCTGCCGCCGCTCAATGCATAAATTAAGCATGCGCCGACCGAAAAGATGTTTACCGAAGAATGTTTACACGGCATTTCCGGTCATTCGCGAGATGATTAAGGTTTGTGGTCGAGCGCTCCAACGTTCAGGAAGGCTTAATCGAATTAAAATGAGGACGGAGCAAGGTACAATACGTCCAAGTTTCGCTCGATAAGAGCGAGCTACTGTTGCGGTCCAGTACCAACCTCCCGAATAAGGATACTCTATGCAGTTTTCGACGCTCGGTAAAGCGAAGGACATTCCCGACAAATTACGGAAGGCAGCAACGGATCATTACGCTCATCGGGATGGTCGCTAAGCTCCCTTCAAGCATTCGAATCATGTAGAAGAGACTCTAGTCACTTGCCGTATGATACCCACACGCAAATAACCTTCAGAGCTATTTTCACTCGTTTGTCGAACATGGCTAAGTACTCAAGTGGACATTCAAGTCTGGGGGTTCAGGACGCAGTCGCAAAGAGACAACGAACGGTACGGTTTGCCTTTGTCTAGACGCGAACCGACGAAAGGGACACTCCTTAGCGCACTTTCACTCGGGTTTAGTCCACTTGGCACGCACCTCTTATGCTAACAATCCGCTCCCGTGAAGTGCGCGAGAGTATCCACTGCTGCGCTGCGGCGGCGCGTTTACTAACTGCGCATCAAGTGTCGGCTATCACTGGTCGGATATTTCGCGCGAATGGCCGCTCTCGCAGCGGGACATCTCGAGTGCGCACTTAAGAGGTCAATCCCGGGGACGCCGCGGGAGTGCGCGAATAGCTGCCGAATGAAGTCGAAGGGATATGCTTCATTACTGAAACGTTTGCGTACGTATACTACCGGGCGGCTGCTGGAAATCGGTATCAAAACGACATCAAACTTGGAAGGAGAGGAGGAGCAGTCCTAATCAGTAGAGGGTCTGGCCAGGTGTCACAAGCACTATGCTAAGTGGCCCGCCTGTAGACACATTCAACTCAGATTGCCAACAGCACGTGTTAACTTGCAACTGTTCGTGCGTAGTACAACTACGTTTGCGCCACCTTTTTGACATAATGCCGGACCGTCGTGCCACTAGTACCTATCGTTATGTGCTGTCCAAGGGGGCTTTCCAACATAGAAGGACTCCACGAGAACAGATAACGAAGTGAACCCGTGAAGATACCCATTAAACCGCAAAAGACGCACGACTCTAAGAGACGTTGCTGAATGAGCTAGCTGTAACCAAAGTCATCGCATAGAACACATTCAGAGCATCTGCGTACATCGTGACACAAATCGTGGTACGAAGAATTACCTTAAGAGTAACTTCTTGAGCAGGGGAGACTGGCGCGACGAATAGCGACCTCATGTAACGATGGCCCATGAATGAGTATACTTCGATGGCGGCGCTAAATCCGAGAACGACCTCAGTTCCTCGGCCTTCAGTCAACAAGCTAGAGGCTGTCTCCAAAAGGACCCATTAAGCGGGACAATAGCCGATTGACCCCATCCTTACGGAGCTTCGAGTGACCGCATTATTGCCTAAGTTTAATATGTGCGACGCAATGGCAATAATCGTTTAGCCGCCGAATACGGGGACGTTCTTTTTTGTGCGCGTCCTCCGAGAGGTGCGAACCATTACCGGGACAATGGCGAATTATGCGCTTTGGCGTCTCATGCGCCGGCGGTCCATTAGACGTCGCCAATGCGGTAGTTTTCCAAATCGGCAAGGAGTACTCTTGCAGAGTCATTTGCGACTGGTAAAGGAGGCGACTCACGGTTTACGACGCGGTTTTGAAGAAACTCTTCGCATCAGAATTGAGACCTATAGAAAGAACTTTATGATTGTCGCTCTGTACGCTCTAGGACAATGCTACAGGTAGAGGCGTACGGGTATGCAAGGGACCGTTCGACTCTTTGTTCATTACGGATCTTAACAAACCCAACAACTTAGCATCGGTAACAACACGACGAAATTGTCACGATGAAGTTCACCGCCGATTCTGATTTCAACAAGGTCCAATGAAGCCGCATTAAGATCTGCCACTATTCAGTCAAGCACACAACTTTGGCAATCACAGGTCATGACCGGAAGCAGTGTTACGTTGAGTATCTACAAGGAAGACGGCCCACTACGAAGTGTGAAAGCCAGAAAAGCGACGCAGGAAAGATACGAAGGAAACTTGAATGTCCGAGAAAGATTTGTAAGTCGTGCTAGTGGCCCTGAATCGCGCAAAGGCGTCGTTTCACACCGATAGGTAAGTTGCCTTAATCCGACGCTAAGCTTTGGCGCATGCGCATCGTACTTAAGGTCGTACCCATACCTTGTGCAATTAGTGAGCTAATTGGGCCGGATGAAGACACACGTTTGACCTCTTTTTGGGGCTAAGCCTTGGAAGGGTTAGGGAAACCATAGTGAGGCTCGCACTATGAAAAGTTGCTGAAAAAAACGAGATTTCCGGTTCCAGTCCACCACGAGCTCGGGCATCAAATAGCTAACAATAGAGTAATGCGCGATGACAAAATGCCCGACCGTTAGAATCCGCGCAGCCATTGTTATTGGGAGCACATGCACAGTAGCGTAGAGGAGCGTGTTTCGAAGTTCCCGCATTTTTGGAACGACCAGTGTTTGTTGATGGGTCAAGCTAGTGAAACGCAGCTAATTTGGGCAGTGAAGCAATCAAGAATCAGATGGAGCAATGCGATGCCTATTTAACCGAGAAGAGGAATGTGTATCACCGGGACATTCAATACCGGTACGTGTTGAAATTTTATTAAAACCACGTCTAATTTTTAATTTCGAACGTTCTTCGTACGGCATCCGACTACTTAACCTGGGCTAAAACTTTGTACCGTTACGGAAGTCTAGATGCATTGGGGACGCTTAGGAAACATAGAAATCCTGGGGGTGATAAGGTTCCTCGGTCATCGTCAGCGATTATGAGCACATGATAATCATGAGTCACGAGGAGTAGGGGTGGTCCAAAAACGCATTTCTGGGCACTCCCGTCTGTCCATGCCCAAGTAAGTCTTCCACTCAAGCATCCCTCTCGTTTGGAAGGCCTAAGGACATTAAGTTCGATCGCCCAAACACTCCTTCCACAAATGGTTTTATAGTCGATCGCTCATGGTGGGCACCGAGAAAAGAGGCCAGCTTAGATCTACAAAATGGGCACTTATTTCCAGATACCTAAGTACCTGATTCGCAGCGCGGTCTACTTCAGTTACGCTAAGGGTCACAAGAAACTGGCTTGCTTAAACACACGTGAAAATGACGTAGCGTTGCCATCATCGGGCACCGCTGCACTCGTTCGAGTTCAGGACACGTTATTCCATCAAAAGCAAATGGGTCTCGTGAAGTGCTGACGAGCGACCAGCGCCAATACTGGGTTATCACTATTGCCGGTAGCCTCAGAACCGATGGCTCATCGCATGGCTCGCCGCGGCGTCCCGCTGTGAACGGCGCACGATAACAACACCAAACGGGCCGACGACGTTCGCCGTACGCGAACGCGAATGTGCCAGCCGAACGGCTGACGCGTCGGAAACGACCTCTTCTCATTATGTTCGACACTACGGGATGGAACGCGTCATCAATCGGTCGTGAAAATCCGAGAACCTTGCCCCTTCTTCCGAGGACCTTGTTTGGGACATCTGGACGAGTCACCGAAATCACCGTAGGAGTCGCATATTAGCGACACCAAATGTGCGTTTCGGTATGAGAACAGTCGCGCAAACAAGATGAGTAATAAAAAAACAAGCATCGTTTTTCGATCCAGGACAGTCTTTTGCCACAAATGGCGCGACCAATGAATCAGCCGCTTACCACCCGGCAAACTTGGCGGCCTAAGTGACCATTCGACAGCTTGAATAGGTTGGAGGGAGAACTCAGTGGGGGATCCAATTTGGCTCGGACGTCGCGGCCACATCCGACCCTAATGTGATTCCTGCAGCTAAACTTGGCCGCATCGACACGTGGCAGTGCATGAAGTGCTGTACGAATTCGGTCTCAGCTATCGAAAGCAGGACTACACGTTGCTATTCCTGGTTCATCGTTTTTGTGCCGCAGGTCTCGGGCGGCTTAGTCAGGAGAACTAGAACCACGGCGATCCGTCCGTCCCAAACAAATGGTGTTCACACAGAGGCACGTTGTGTAGATTTTAGTGGGTAACTTGGCCCCAGCACGTCTGTCTGAATTCACTGTTCCACTGTCCCATTTGGAAGCATCAGTCTTTTAGAATTGGTAAAGGAGTTCAAATTTCTTCAAGCTTCATCACTCTGTGGCTAGGCAGGCAGGGCATTTATGAAAGCTACGTGTGTCATGCGAATTCATGCGTGCATGCGAAACTGACGAACGAAACACGAAACGAAAAAAAACATGTCATGCGCAACTGACGATGCAACCTCTCCACTGGGACTATGCGCCCTTGTGACTAAACTGTAGCACTGCCCTGCCAAATGTCGCTTTTGAAGGTTTTTATTCAGTAAAACATATAATAATGCTAAGTCAAAGACTCACATCACCGGTAAGAAGGGGATCACTCATTAGAATCAAGTAGTTCATGGTGAACCATAGGTGCAGTGAAAAGGTGAAGAGTGACCGCTGTCCTCAAAAGACAAACTGGAATTCAGCGAGGAATTCGGGGAGGTATGGCACTCGGACAGGTCGACGCTGTGGAAGGACTGTCGGTTGTGCAGTGCCACAGGTTCATCGGGTATTTCGCAGTAGCTAAAACGATCAGACTTTGCCTGCGAACAGTACGAGAAAGAACTTACAATTCTTCAGGTGCACATGTTGTTGGGAGGTAGACTGTTGATGGAGCTGGGCAGAAAGATACCGTTGGCCTTCTCGGTGGAACGTAGTACTTGGGAGGAGTTGGCGGCGTCAACGGAAGTCGAAGCAGCCGCTGTCGATCCTGGAGGCCGCTACGAGGACGGACGCCATCGCTGCGGACGACGATGTCCGGGAGCTCCTCGGAGCTAACTCGACCTTTGTTAGCCCGGAGAGTGTGCTTCCTCCTAGAGCGTGCGCAGAGGAGCACTGTGACGGCTACGAGCAGCGCTGCGCACAGAACGGTCAGAACAACGAGTCCGTACAGCTGAAGCTGTGAGAAATCAGTGAGAGAAACTTGAGGTTCGTGTTGGGCCTAAAGATTCGCGTACGAAAGGGATCACTTCAGGGAGTTTGCCAAGAGCTGTATTGACTAACCTCCGATTTTACTTCTACCGGGCACCAAGGACATCGTTCAGTGAAGAGCTGAACGTGCAGCGTGACGTTGAGGCAGTTGGCAGTGAATTCATAGGTCCCTCGGTTGAGGTCCGACGTGATCACCTAAGGCGTACACTCAGCATATGGATCAGTTGTTTGGTCGCTTACGGTCTCGACGAAGAACTGGAAAGACGAGCGGTCCTGGTCGACTTCGCACATTCGTTGGAACTTGAGCTGCACGTCAGTGCCGACGACGGCGCCTCGGAGGGTCACATTGGCCGGTCCACCTCGAGTCCAGTATGCCACGAGTTGGAAGTCTCCCTGAAATGTTAATATTGAGCCTCACACGACGTGCCCGACCGCGCCCGACCGATCCTGCCTAAAGATCGGCAAACCCAACCCTAACGTACTGCCGTACAGTATTACAGCCGGTACCGTACGGTGCAGGCCGTAATACGGTGAGGTACGGCACCAGTACGGCCCGTACTCGTTATAAAATGCCAGGAAGCACAAGCCGTACCGTACTGGAGCACCAGCCATACCGTACCGTCAGTACGGCAGTACGGTACGGGCCGTAATACGGTACGGGTGCCGATCTCTAGTCCTGCCTAAGCTACACTAAACGTTACCTCATCTCCAGTCGTCGCTTTTCGCATAGCCCAAGCCTTGGACGTGGTCTGCGCCGTGGCGGAGTTCGTGAAGGCGACCTCGAGCTTGGGATCCCTGCAGAGGGAAAAGCACTCGCGTCGATATTCCAGACGCTGCACGTCGACTGAGATCCAGAACGGTTTTCTATGATGAGAAGAGCTGAAGTCGAAGCACGCTACTGTGCATGCGCAGCAGAGGAAGAGGACACGCTGCAGCATATTCATGTGTAGTCGGCGACTAAAGCATATATCAATACGACAAAATGAACATTACAAAGCATCCAAAAATCTAGCGTTTTAACAAACCTGGTCAGCCGCGAAATTCTTCCAACCGTCAAGACCTGTTCAGCACGAAATAGCTACCAAACTGTCAGAACGAACGTATGAAGTTTGCTCGAGTTTGGGTCCTCATTGAGCTCTTTTATAGACCTCCTGCCCTCGTTCCCAGCAAGACGGCAATGAGCGTGTCGCAACTTTGAGGTGTCTGGAAGAGGTTCGGGGCACGTTCCCGCGTGGCCACCGTTCGCGCATGTCAGCGCATTGCCGTGGGGCGTCGGTCACCTTCAACGGCAAACATGCGTTCCACACGCTCAAATATGCTTGAAGTGCCAAAGCCGCATCTCTTTATCAATGCTTCACGCGGCTTTTACCAATGCCGCCGCGCTTATAGTTCCGGTTACCTTTCACCGAATCGCACATTCTTTGTCGCTGCCTGCGACGGATGCGCCGCAATAAACACCGGCAAAAATCGAACTCGGAATCCGCTAAACCTACTGTTATCCCTTGGCAAATGGCGGTGCATCCGAAAAAATAAGTACTACTGCTCAAGCGGCACGTGTCCTCGGATCAGAAGTGCACTGTTTAGCAGAACAACAGTTGTGAATGTTACGCCGCCATCCCGACTAGACGCGCATACCACCAAAGAATGTTAGTTAGCGGGCACCTAGCAGCCATCATCGACGACAGTGCTTGATAGTTTTTACAGCGCACTTCTAAACTCTTTTCAGGAAAGCTTAGCGTTTCTGGCTTCTAAAGAATTCAAGCCAAAAACGTATGAAGAGGCTAGACTAAGTCGTACTTACCAAGCTAAATTAGCCTTCTCTTAGGCTGACAATCACGGGGAAGGCAAAAGAATCTGTTTATTTACATCTACTTCCCATTAAGGTAAGTGAATCAACCTGCTAAGTGTCACCAAGCACAGTGCCTGCAAATGTAGCGCAGGCGGTCGGAAATCGGATAAGTGCAGTCGGGACTGATAAGCACCGGCAGCCACAACAGGCAGAACGGACTAAGCAGCCTGTACAGAGCCAACAGGATCACAATATGGACGAGTTCCTGCCCGGCGTCGGGGTCTTTGTCGCTTGCGACGACTAGAAAATCTCGGACGAGGTTCGCGAGGATGGTGGCGTAGACCACGTTCTGTACAATGATGAGGTTGCGAAGGCCTCGAAGAGACCTTGACGGATACATCTCGAAGGCGTAGCCGAAGAAGCTGCTCAGGAACAGCGGTGGAAATATCGCGTTGAACATCCATAGGCCTAGAACGAAGCCGGGTAGGCTTGACGTAAATCATTAAACTTATTCATTCATGCCCACGACAGTATGCCATCAGAATATTTGTTCAACCGGATCCTACCAAGGAACAAGGTACACCCGTCTCCGTTAAACCGGACAACGAGCTGCCGCAGGGGAAGCTACCCAGAGACCCGCAGCGTATGCACATGCATAGCCTATACCTACTTAGTGAGTACACAACCCCGTTCCGTACCGTACCAGTACGGCCCCCGTCCAGCGGATGCGCTACGGACAGTACAATACCGTTTTATAACTTCCATTCTTACTGCCCGTACTAGTGCGTTCTCAGCTACAGGTCCATACCCTACCGTGTTCCGTACTGGTGAGTATGGTACGGAACGCGAACCCAGTACTGAATTCTGAGTCATGCAACGCATGATTGCACGACCTCGTCTTCGCTAAGGACACTCACGGACGAAGGCAAGGTGACATGTCCGTTATCGAAGTCACTTAATAGTTGCCATTCAACATGGAGACTCTGATGTGCCCAGGCAGGAATAACCTTACCTACGAACGCGGAGTCCGCAGTTCGGTCGGTGAAGAGAAGGTAGCTCCTGTTCAGCACATTAAGATAAAAAGCGAGGATGAAGCATATGAAGTCTGACAAATATAACGGAATGACGCCCCAGCCGTAGTCGGCGGATCCGTAGTGAGACGACGAAGAAGTGGCGTTTGAAGTGAATGAAATTTCGAGACCTAAATTCTTTTGAGTTCACAGTTATTTTGTGCCGTTGTTAAGCGTACCATTGTCATAACAAATAGACTTTCTTCTAGCGATTTCCTCCATCGTTGGCCCATCTTCGGCGTATCGGTCCCGCATGATCGAATAAGTGACTAGCGGTAGCACAAAGAAATCTGAAAAGGACCCTATTAGAAGTTAATTGGAACGGCTAAGTCGAAAAACCGCACGCTTCCGTTCGTTGGTTATTCCTCAAAACAGCGGGGGCATTGTCCCTGTCGCCACTCAGTCGACCACGTGTCAATCAAACAGCTCAAGTGACAAAGCGAGTAAGCGCGGCTCAAGCTGGTACAAACCATACGACTATTCCGGCCTTTAAACTGAGTGCACCCGACTATGCTACAACGTAGGGCGGTGGAAGCATCTCTCCTCGTTTAGGAAGAAACCACCGGACCGCGTTTGCCAAGGCAGGTTGCCCGCTTTGGTGGTCGATCACTTTAGAGACTGCGTTGGCGAAATCATCTTGACAGTTGTCATACGCGTCAGCTGAAAGTGATAAACCTCACAGGTGCCGGCGTCCAAGAAGTAAAACGTGTGTGACAGCCGTTTTTCATCTGTAAGGCATCCAACTGTAACGAAGAACAAGTGTGCGAACCATGCCTTTTGACCGCTTTGCTAATACTTCCCAATGAAGTAGGTAGGTAACTGGGTCATGTCATTGAATAACTTAAAAACTCGGGCAAAAGTAATCTTCAAAGCGCCAAACATCGTCTAAGCAGAGCCTAATGAAATGCGATGACATTAGGAAGACGCTAAAGGGCTTTCCCGTGAGAACGAACGGCACGGCACGTCTGAGAAGAGAATAAACAATTCGGTCGCAACCCGTTAAGGCGCAAGATAAACTATGACATTTCGATTTCGGAAATAACATACCAATACCTCTCGTGGCTAAAACGGACGCGAATCGCAACGTTTTCCGGTCACGTCAGCACACGTAGGTACTTTCAAACGCATCTGACTTGGTCTCCTTAGCTGTCAAGACTGGTAGTGTGGGTGCTCGAACGTAGTAGGTCTTAATTCATACAATGAACCGCCTCCGAAAACAATGCAGTTGACGCGTGATACCGCATCCATAAGCAAGCGAGGCGCATCAGCCGTGTAGTTCGGTAAGGTCTTTACTGCCACCTTTATAAACGACATAACTATGGCCATCCATGGAAGACACCGCCCTCAGTAACGCTTAGGAAATAAGATGTTGAGAATACTCTCTCAACGCGAGTGATGATGCCCTAAGTAGACTGCAGCTTTTGTGGTACCACATTCGATATCGGCAGTGTCATACGGTTAAATTTTCTTCTTGGGTATACGCATGCCTGCCATGCATGGTAAAACAGTAATGCGAGCATGTTCCTGAATTCATGAACACCTTTATGCATCGAACCCGGTTGAAACGAATTCATTTAAAACCTTGCAAGCTGCATACTGCTCCTGCTTGCGGTAGCGTGTCGTACGCATGCATGTGTACCTCGAATATAGCATGACCCATGCACGAGTGCTCCGTAGCTTTGCATAAAGATGCGCCTCTGTTACCGTTGAAAAAACTGGCACATAACCCCAGCGTTTTATTTTGCTCATTCGACTTGATAAACCGCTAGCAAGCAGGAATTCGTTTCCGAAAGAAAGCGACTCGCCTCGGAAGTGTGCAATTGTAAGGTATTATCGCGTTAGGCCTCTGCTTACCGGTACATCAATTGTTTCTCCAAGTTTCTTCCGCTGGCCCCGCAACAACCGCCGCATAGCTAGTCCGAGTGACCGCAGGGAGATGGTTTCCGAAGCGAATTCAACTTTGTTTGGCGCAACGTCCGCTTGCTATTATTTACCTTACACCGTTGAGAAACACAAACAACTTCCAAAACTTAACGAATTGCATGAGCTCATGGACGACGATAATGAGTCCGTGGACTCAACCGAAGGATTGCCGGTGCGGAACGTCATTATCGACGAAGGTAAGCGGTAGTTTCCTGCGTCCATAGCGGTGTCAATGCGTTTTCTTCTTCTATTCCGACTGATAAACCGGAAAATACTTGCCAATTTTTCGCATATTTCTTACCTTGCGGCTTTCAGACCCCGACGACGACACCCCGCGGACGTCACAAGAGCCGGTCAACGCCTACAATGCCGTCAAGTGCGCGGAATGTGCAGCTCTTCGCGACAACGCGCATCGAGCATGGGAAATGGTGGCTTCGTACGCGGAGAAGGCGCATCGACTCATCGAGCTGGAGAATGTAAGGAGGTGTTGACCGTGCTTAGCCAATGATAGTTTCATAAAATTCGGTTTGTAAGGCCCTAAGAATGGAAACAGTTTATTTGCAGCCCGAACTGCCTTATAAAACTGACTCTTAAGCGGGACATTGACGCCCAAAGAGCTGCCTTTTGCTTTACTGTTTCGTGCAATAGTCCTTTTCGCTACAACATACTCGACCATCCCAAGGCACAATTGTGAACTCGTGCTTTCAGCAAAATCACATGCTGAGTCAGATCAACGACGAGCAGCACACGTACGTCGGGGAGCAGGCGCGTCAGCTGAAGGAGATGAAGGCGCAGCTGAACGAGGTGGACGAGCTGCGGCGCGACACCGAAGACCGCATGCGGCTACTGCAATCGCAGTACGAGCAGGTCTTGCAGAAGGCGAACGAGGGCCGGGTATGTGATGGTCCCGGGCGCAGCGCGTAACGTACACTTCCTTTCAGAAGCACATGGAAGCCGCGAACGAGTGGCGCGAGAAATACGATGCCTCGCAGAAGCTGCTAGTGGAGGTGGACGCGTTGCGCAAAGGCTACATGGAGAAGTACAAGTCCTCCATACAGATCGCTGCGGTACGCGAAATTTGTGTTCTTTGTAGAATAAATAGACATGTCATCAATTTGCTTCTCTTACCGTCAAACCAGGCCTAAGATTACGTTGCAGGATTTCTCGGACAAGAGCACGAAGGCGGCCAAAGACATGGAGAAGCTGCAGGCCACGAATGCGAAGATGAACGCCGAGCTGACAGCCTTTCGTCGTTACTTCCCGCGCGTCTTCGCAGTCGCCAATGAGCTCCGTAAGCAACATCTCTTCGTACCTTGTGACCTATCCACATGCGAGGCTTTAGGGCGATGCGCTGCCGCAAACCCCGCAGTACCCACGAAGGTTCTCAGGAAGGCCGACAAGGTCCTTGAAGACATCATCGTGCAGTCGCTGACGCTCAAGAAGCGTCCCGCGCAAGCGGTTATCGAAGCCAGCGCTGCAGGTACCTCACACAGATCTATTAGGGGTGAATCCCGTTTAGTCGCAGAGGAGGCGTCCGAGGGAGTCGCGACCACGTCGGAGCCCGAGTTCAGCGATGAAGGTACGTTCGTGTACCTGCGACAACCTGACAGTGAGCCTGGTTTAGATGCCGCCGCGGAAGAGATCGAAAATCTCCTGCAGAACGGTGATCCTGCTTCCGCCGCTGAAGGTAAGCATGCACCGTATTAGTGCTTCCCTGGCCTTAATTCTAAACGGGACACCTTTGGGGGACGCTCTGGAACCTTGCTCGTCCAAAATGATAGGGCGTAACCGTATGGGAGACAAGATTTTTGTCCGAATGAATACCGACTCACTTTGGAATGTTTTTACAAGGTCGAGGAAGGCCTTAAAGCCCTAGCAATAATGATATCAACGACACGGTGAAAAGTTACACCTTTTTAGCGCCTTCGACGTCTGCAAGTATACAGCCGTCTACTAGCCGAAAGCTCCGCGAAAGTTCGACGGTCCCTCAGACGTCTACGTCTGGATCTTGCGCACAAGGTACACAAAAGGATGTACCGTGTGAGTATTGAATCCGTTTCAGACGACAGCGGCCTTACGCGCGCCTTTGAGGACCTTCTCAGCACCGACGCCCCTCAAACTCCCCGCAGAGCTCGCGTTGCTCATACGCCGAAGAAGACGCAGCATGACAAGGACCAGGAGAAGCCAGAGACAGGCAAGGCTTATTCACCCCTTAGGAATGACAACTTGATAAGTGGTCATATTGCTTGGCATTAATTTAAGCAACCACTGCCTTTAGCTTCCACTTCACAGTCGCCTGCGGGACCTTCTACGCCCACAGAAACGCCCACGGCCGCCGTGGTAGAATCTCCTTCGAGGCAGAGCAAGCGCGCCCGCAAGGCCCCACTCTTCGACGTCCGCAAAACTCCTGCGAAGCAGCCTCCGAGTCATCGGCCTCCGCCTGCACCGATCGTTCTCGAGCAGAGACCGCCGACGACGTCCAGCTTCGACGACTACGTGGACGGCGTCCTGCCGGGCGACTTCACTCCCGACAGCAGTCC
This sequence comes from Aphelenchus avenae, assembly GCA_020875895.1. Lineage (NCBI taxonomy): Eukaryota > Metazoa > Nematoda > Chromadorea > Rhabditida > Aphelenchidae > Aphelenchus > Aphelenchus avenae. The sequence continues at coordinate 289,444 of JNEY01000029.1, read as the reverse complement.
CGAGAAGGCGCCGGTGCGCGTGACGGAGCAAGAGCCTGTGCCAATAGTTGAGGTGGTTCCAATAGAAGGTAAGCACTTTAGGTGGCCTGGACGACACTGATACTTTGACCGCCTCAAAGCCCCTGGAACTGAGTGTGGGTTTTTAGTCTATACCCTACCGACACCGCAGGCGCAAAAGACTGTACGGCCGGTCCGCGAAGCGCATGAAGCGACAACCGGTGCAGCCGCTTCTGGTGGGGCAACTCCAGCGACAGAGGCCGCCGTTAGTGTTGCCGAGGATGCCCCAGTGAACGCGCCCCGGCGACAGTCTATCGCCACGAGTTCCGAGAAGACGGAGGCCGTCTCGTCGGCTGCTTCCGCCGCCCCAGAGCCTGCCGGACAGCTTCCACGGTCTAGAGAAGCGGTCGAATGTCAAACACAACCGACACCGCCAGCACAGGCATCGGCACGACCGGTCACTGGAGCGGACGAAGTGGCAACCGGCGCAGCCACCAAAGAGGCTCCTCCAGAGACACAGGCAGCCGATAGTACTGCCGTGGCTGCACCAGAAAACGCACCCCAGCGAGAGCGTATCGCCACGAGCTCCACGAAGACGGATACAGGAGCGCTTCCAGGGCCGAGGGAAGAGGCCCGGTCTTCGAAGGATGTTGCCGCCGGGGCGGGACGGAAGCCGAGCGTTGAGGCGATTCTCACGTCGCCGTTCTTCCGCGAGTTCGAGAACCAGCCGCTCATTCCCGCGCTGGAGCCGACCGTCTTTAGCTTCGAGCCGGAAGCGAGGTAGGGCTTATGATACAAGCGCGAAACATGACGTATCAGAATAGTTGAGCCTAACGCCTAATCAGGGAAGTAAGCAGGAATCCTCAAAACTGCGCTGTATGCTATGTTTGGATCTATCCAGTTAGGTTAAAGTCTGTACAGGGGATAAATAGCTTAGCAATGATATACGCGCTACGTTTAGGCCTAAGCCTACGTCTAAGCTTAACTGCTTTCCAAATCACCCTAAACACGGTCTCGCTTAACCTAGAGCCTATCATTATGAGCTAGGTCTAAGACTTCTTCTAATGGTCAGCCTGGAACAAATCGGTTAAGCTTCATCTTTGACACTTTCTGCTATGAGTGGTTGAACTTTAGTGCTTCCACAAGCCTCGAAGAGCCGCAGAAACCTGCAGCCGCGTCCGACAACGCCCTCGACCACCTCATGGAGTCCATCGACGCCGTTGCATCCTTGACCGAAGCAAAGACGACGCGAGTCCGCAGGCGTTCTTCAGCGAGCTCGAGTCAGGCAGCAGCCACAGCGCCGCAGACCGAGCCGTCCAGCTCTGCGCAGCAAGCGTCCGAAGGAATGCCGCCGCCCAAGCGGGTAGCTAGGGTTGCCGGTCCGCGGCGGCCTGGTGCAGCGCCGCACAGTGGTGCTGGGAGCGGTGAAGTGCAGCCCAAATTCGTAAGTACTTTCGCCCTCATTTGTCAACTAACGTTTGTTAAGTTAAAACCCAAAACAGAAAAGAACAAAGTTGACTCGGATACCCCTAATATATGATGCATGTATAGACATAAGGTTTAGGCTTGCAATTAATAATAAGCTTGTGAATGATTAAGAAGTCTTAGGATGCTAATGCAGCTTTTAGCCATTCCAACGTCCAATGACGGAAAGCGAGGACGATGCTCTGCTTAGCGCCCTTAAAGCGGCTGGTGAGCCAATGGACGACCTCGACTTGTCTTTCATGCAACAGCCCAAGAAGGTAATGCGTCGAAGCATTAGCGAAAATAGCCATAAACACTCAGTTAGAAAGATTATCAATGTTTTGGGGAAAAAATCAACAAATCTTCTAAATTTCTGCTTACTAAGCAGCTCAATTCAATTATGTGAGAACATAACGCCTGAAAATAAATAAATAACCTGTCTTTTAGAAAACGTCCGCGAAGAAATCGCCAGGCGGAAAGGCGCCCGCGAAGAAGCTCGCTCCATCTGCGGCGCCAGCTAAGCCCACCGCGAAACGCCCTACGGTACGTCCCTGCGAGACGTTATCCCTTGAATCATCGCGCATTTCAGGCGAAAACCAAGATGGACGCGGCACCGCCCACGGCTCCACTGCCACTTGAAGTGCGCTACAATTTGCCGACGCCACTACCACGGCTGCCAAGGCGCGGCAGGACCATGTTAAGCAAGCTTCTGTCTAAGACGGCAGGCCGGTCGTCGTCCTCGTCGTCCCTGACGAATGCCGATCCCGATGTGAGCTTTTTCACATGTGTCTTCATCAGCTTCCATTTTGCACGCGTAATGATGCTTTTTGCAGCAACCATCCACTTCCGGCATTAGCGCAAATGCAGCGCTCCCGCAACAACCTCAACCTTCGACGAGCAGTGCATCGACGACCAGTGCAAGCGAAAGTCCCGATGGGGTCCCTCAGCGAAAGAGCTTGTGCAAGGGAATCACAGTCAACACGAGCCAGAAGGTACGGTTGTACTTCTCAATCGTATATGGTAGGGCTCGGAATTTGTGACAAAAACAAACTGGACGCAAAAAAGGTTCCTGCATCAGAGGAGTCCCTTCTACATTCGACATTTCTCACCTCGTCGTCCCTGGCTAGTGCCGATTCCGATGTATGCTTTTTTCAAGCTTTATTGCTTTAAATTGGCGATGATCTTAAGCGCTCAGGCTTGTCTGGCCCTTTCCAATGACGGCATCTGGCCTGACTAAATTCGTAGAATTTACTACGTAGACTTTTGATGTCGGACATGTTTTCATCAGCTTCCATTATGTATGCGCAATGACGCCCATTTTTAGCAACCATCCACTACCGGCAAACCATCCACTTCCGGTAGTAGCGCAAATACAGCAGCGCTCCCGCAACAACCTCAGCCTTCGACGAGCAGTTCAGTCGAAAGTCCGAGTGGGGTCCCTCAGCGACAGAGATTGTGCAAGGGAACCGCAGCCAACACGAACCAGAAGGTACGGTTGTACTTCTCAATCGTACATTGTACGGCTCGGAAGTTGGAACAAAAACGGATTGCACTCTGATTCAAAAGGTTCTTGTCACATAGCAATCCCTTCTACAGACGACATTTATCACCTCAACTAGCAATTTAGACGCCCCCTGCGACGCCCCCAAATGCCCGACGTGCAACAGTGGGCGTGAAGCGCACAATGGGCTCACAGTCATCGTCTAGCAGCGCTGCTAGCGCATCGCAGCCACCGGCGGCGGCAAGAAGCACTCCTAGCTCGTCGCAGCCTGAGGCCAAACGCGCGAAACTCATCGATCTTCCGGTGCCGCAGAGACCCACAAAGGGGCAGGTCGCCAAGGGAGGCGTTGCCGGCAAGCGAGCAGATGCGCTCGTGAAGACGAAGTAAGCTTTGGCACGGCTCATTACGTGAAATTCTGCAATACTAGAAAACGTTCTAATCCAAAACTGTATTTTAGGCCCGAGACCGCGGCGGCCGCGCGACGTGCCGAAGTCGGCTCCGCGAACTCCATCGTCCTGTCGCACTTCCAGCAGGCCGCGCAGCACAATAAGACGAAGTCGGTGTACGAACGCGCCGGAGAGCTCTTAAAGAGCTTCGAGGCGAAGATGGCCGAGTCGCCGGAGCTCAGAGCCCTGAGCGTGGAGACCCTCGCTGGGCTGATGGTGCGCGCCACGATCGACATGGACGTCGGCGACCTATGGCAGTCGACAAAGCAGGCGGCGCACGCGGGCACGGTTACCTGCGAGACGGTTCTGTCCAGAAACGAGAAGGTCGTCCTCGACTTCGCGCACGTGCTGGCGGACTACGACCAGTGGAACAACCTCATGGCTGCTTACTTCAGGTAGGTAACGCGCAGTAATTGAGCCCTGACCGCGTAGGGCTAGGAGAAATCATGCGAAATTCTTGTTGGATCGTGGAGTCATCCTCCTCCAATCATATTAGGCAATCAGTGCTTCCTTAGCTTTATTTTAAGGTCTTGAAATTGGAAACAGGTGAAAATTCACGCGTATTGTGGATAGATACTCGCGAAGCCTTCTTCGTTTCATTTTTCCGGGTTATGGCGTTCGCAAACACGTCACCACCTCCCACGAAGCGTTAAATTGCGACCCTGGTACCAACGTAGTTCAGCAGCCCGTGGATGTGCAGATCGAAGAAGCAGTTACGTGTCAGTTTAGTAGGGTCAGAAGAAGGAGATGAAAATTACGTCATCGTTAGAGGCTCCAACTCCATCGTATGCCCAATGATAACCCGCTTGTTTCAGCAAGATGTCGGCGGAAGTGTCAAGAGCGCTGCCTACCTCCTCACCAACGCTCAAAGCTATGCACTTCCGAATCCTCACGTTCACCTACCTCTTGATGGAGAATGAGGCCCGCGATGCGGTAAGCAGAGATATGACAAATGCTTCAACAACAGAAAATTTAGCCCGAGAAGAAAGGCGACGTGGATAAAGCGTATCCGACGCTGTGCCTCCTCGTACAGCTCCTCGTGCAGAACCAGCCGCCGCCGATCGCCGTCCCCATCCTCTGCTACGTGGCGGCCATCCACCCAGAGTTCTTCCGCAAAGCGGTGCACGTCAAGGCCAACGAGCACACCGCGTTTCGCCGACTCCTTCGGCTTCAGCTCTCGGGCATGGTAATGCTCATAGTGCGCAGAATGATTTGGCATTTAAACCTATGGATATGACATGAACAAGCTGAGTGGTAGACTCGAGCCATGCGTACACAGAACTAAGCCTACGGAATATTCCTAGGCCAGCTGGATGCTAGCGTTTTTAAGCCTAAATATTCGGTCTCTAATCGGACCCTAAGCATTTAGGCCTAAGATGTATGCAACATTGATTCTAAGGACTACATACCAAATTTAACGCTGCCCAAGTCAGGTATCGAGCCTAACCGTCGAGCATTTTAGGCCTTGTTATGGAAACCCAAAACCTGTTTTGAGTCATTTTTTCTTAGCGGAATTATATCTACCTAACAATTATTCTTACACTCATACTTTAGCCCGACAAGATCTCGGTGGTGAACAAGGTGATCGTCGGTGCGCTCGGGCTCCAACCCGCCGTGAACCACCCTTACGTGGTGTCGCCAACGTCTCGAGAACTCGAGACGTGGACCGTCGAAGAGATCGACCGCGCGTTAGAGATCACGGAGCCTTTCCCGAAGGATGCGTCGGGCAGAAGACAGGTAGGTCGGCAGAGAAGTGCCGGAACCTCTTGGTCTAAAGCCCATTGATCGATGGACGTAACACTAACATTGACATTTTCAGGTATCCCGCGCCGTGCACGGAGCGCTCCGGCCGATCACGGCCTTCCTCGCGCCGTACTTCAAGCCCGCGCTGGACCGTGCCGCGCTCATGAGACGGCAGTTCGCAAGACTCTTCGCATTCCTGGAGGATCCTCACGCGGCCACGGAACTGTTTGATGCGCTTCCGGAGCGTTGCCGCAAAATGGGCATTCTCGCGACGCTGCTGGCCCGGACGCTATTCACGCTGCTGAACAACCCGAAGACGGCCGAGAAGGCGGTCCTTCAAGGGGAGATCCATCCGGACGCAAAGCAGAAGGTATACGGAATCATGTGCTAGGGACCACTTCACGCCAGTGCGTAAAGCTTAGGCTACATGCTTACACCAACTCCTAACTTTTTGCTCTTAGTGTGTAGGCTTAGCCTAAGGCTTATGCCAACTGTTAGGCTATGTTGAAGCTTTACTTGACTCAGTTACTAGCCTTTTCTTAGGTCTCGTGTAGAGTTAATGAGTGCTCAAGTTCTTGGGCTTAACTCATAGGCCTAAACCGTATGCTTAAGCTAGGTCTAGTCTTACGATGATGCTCGCTGGATGCATTTTATTCATCCGTATTGCTTTCTCCAGGCTTCCTGTTAGATCAGTATCAAGCTTAGGCCGGTGTGATTTCTATGCACTTAACTTGACCTTCTTAAATGCGCTCATTTAGTTGATCGACTACGCGGCGCGCTACAAGACGACAGCGGCGACGAAGCCGGAGTTCGAGCTGCTCGTGGCAGGCCTCGAGGACGCCCTGAGGGCCCTACCATAGCCTCAGTCTGCCGCAAGATGTCATCCACTACCACTTACATGCATTTATCTTCCCGTTTTGCTCACCCTAATGAGAACTCTACCATGGTAATTCCTTTAGTTCACCTCATCTATGTTGCTGAGACCGCATTCGCGTCGCTCATTGCAGGGGCGTGGCTGGGCCCGGGTCTTCTTCTCCTCGAATTCGGTGTCCGTCTGAGAGTGATCCGTCATTGTAGGACTTTGGCCTATGTTCCGCATCGAGCCACGCGCTAAGCCCTTCTCTGTTAAGTGCTAATAAGTCATACACTATGCCTCAAGCCCAATATGTCCATCCCTGAACCGCGGCATACATCCAACTTAGCTTTACTCAGCCCATCACTGTGCATTCTGGTGTGCCCGTTCATTCTGTTATTGTTGTGTTAACACTGCACAGGTCTCTTGGCCGCCAATTTGCGCGCTATAAGGCTGTATGTTATATTTGGCGCAATAGCCTGCATAGGAATAAATTTAGTCAACGAAGTTCAGCGTCGGAATGCACCAGTGAATTTACCGAGTTGAACAGACGTCTGCGTGCAAAGCATGCAAAGTGTCAAGTCGTGGCATGTGGCTGTAAGCATAATCTACCGCTATGCGGATGGTATGCCGCTATGAACAGGTTCGAAGAAGTCGCTCTAGAGAAAAACAACTAGCTCGCTGGCGTTGTGTCCGCTTCGTGTTGATGCCCTGTTTACGTGGTCCTTACTGCCAAATTAGGCCCGTTAAAAACGTCGGCCGTGTTCCACATTCGAGAACTTTATTGCATTGACTTTGCATCTCGATTTCTTGCATCATGTATAATTTAGACCGTTTTTTCAGCTAGAAGCAAGGCCCGAATTTTGTGAAAGTGACGACTGACGTAGCTCGAGTTCATTTATTGAAGCCGAGGCATTTCACGTGAATTTCACACGCGAACGGCGGGATAGGTGGACGCTAAAGTGTGTGCGGATTGCATGACGTAATTTTGTGCAGTGAAAATCGGCAATAGCTCTTTCTATGAGTGAGTTGATCTTGAGTCGGAAATTGTTTGTTCGTCGCGAAGCATCGGTGAAACGGGTATTCTGCTTGGGCTATCGCGCAAAATGGTAAGAATTGTCTGTTGCAGCAATCAGATGACTCTGCCTCTAGTACTCCTTGGGCAAAATAGCGTAAAATCTGAACTGTTTGCGTCAGTCTTGCCTGTAACAAGCTTGCTAGTGAAAACGATAAACTAAGGGATTCCAGATATCTTTCAGGAACATGGTGTAATGCAGATGGACAATGCCGGAACTGGAAAATGGGGAGTGACAGAGCGTCCCGCGAGAGGAGATGTTATTACCAGCACCCCCCGAACGGTGTGTCCTGTTGAAGTAGGCGTCGCAAACAAAGGGCTTGAACGTTGCAGGCTTTGAAGTAGAAAGGCGAAACGATTTTGGTTATCCGTTTAAAAACGTTTTTGGATAAAACATTTTTGCAAAATCGGAACACCGCCCTACCTTCATGTTGAATTCAGAATGACTGGTCAGCTACTCCACAAGGAAGAACAAATGGGGCCTTTCACCATCGAACTTTTGAGGTTGCTATGTACGACTTATGGCATCCCACACCTGGTCCCGTTTTGTACGTGTTTGCTGAAGGCCCATCGGACCCCATCTCCATTGGCCCGATGACGTATGCAGACAGAGGGAACGCTGTTAGGTAGAATGCGCGTCCTCAGTTCCCGCTGGTCGAAGATCACGTCCGGCGGGAGCATCGGAAAGTTTGCGGGCCGCTTTCAAAAGTTGCCGCCTTCCGTTCGCGTCCGCTTGTGACTTATTTCGTTCGGATCACGAAGCGATCAACACTATTCGCCATGTTTCAGCTGGCACTTCGGCTCGGATTCGTCGGCTTCTTCTCACGCTCTACGCTCCGCTTCTGTGCCGCTGCTCCGGTCTCTCCAACAGCGTCGGTGGCCAACTTCTCAAGGTATGTTTCTAGTGGAATGCGGCATCGGTGTTAATAACGGCCAAGCGAAGCACCAGACTTGTGAAAAACGAGGTAGTTCCACGGAAATCCTCGGGAAAGAGTTTATAAAATTCGCATATTAGTCATCCAAGCGCTTAACTTAAGCCCACGAACGTGCTTTGAACGCTTACATCATTAATACGGCTTCTGCTGCGCGTAGACTGCAAGAACGCAAGGTTCGTGGCGCTCGGAATGGAATCGCGCTGGAAGTGATGCTCGCCTGATGCGTGTTGTGTTTTCAGCTTGCTGTGCAATTTATGCTTCCAAGGGTAGCTTCAGTAACTTAAATTATTCATAGGTTTGTTACTCATAATCAATGAGCGGTGACTGAGTTGTTGGCTTCAACTCATTTGATGACTTAACCAGTCCGTTTTTGCTGGAGGAAACTCGAAAATTCTTTGCTTGCTTGTTCGCTGCGTGCAAAAGGCCTTAGGTGTTTGTTTGGTTATGATATCGTCTAGGAATGTCGGCGTGTTGAGTGTCACATAGCGCTGGTTAAGTCACTGTGCTTCCCTCGCTAGTTGTTCAGACGCTAGAGCAAGGCTTGCGCATTCTTTGAAGCCACGAAGGTGTGAATCAGCCCTTAAGAAAGTTGTTTATGCCCCAATTTTCTCCTTAAAATGTCATTACCCGCTAAGAAGCTTGAAAGTGCACGACATTTTCTCGAACGCAGGTATCTTGCCCTTTGCCAAAGTTGAGTTGCCAAACAACTCGGATACATTGGTACTGCGCGCAGAGGTGTTAATTTGCCTAAAGCGATAAAGTAATTAGAGTATACGGAGGCCGGGCGCAAGTCATGTGTCTTTGTGTCGCCGACGACGGACATTAGTGGGCCAGTGAACGTCTCTAGACCCCGGAACAGGGTATAATTGCCGAGAGGTAGACGCGCTCTGTCAAAGAGCGCTCGCATGAGCGACTGTTGAGACATTGGTTTTGTCTTACCAAAACGAACTTGATATTCGATCTATGGAGAAGCATGATTCCTTTTCCGTTTCCCAGGCGCATACCTGTACCGAAATCATCTTCTGAGTCGCCGTGTCTAGTCCGGTCCCATCACTGTCTTATGACTCTCAATGGTCTGTTCGTTCCTCTGCGGCCTAATCTCGAAGAAGGACCTGATTCTTCTAGAGACCTGTTCACAGTGCGAATACTCGATCTGTCTTGTGAAGTTCTGCATCACAGTGTCCTCGGCGACAATCATTCTGCCTTGGCCCACGAAACGACCCNAACATTCACATTTTCAGGTATCCCGAGCCGTGCACGGAGCGCTCCGTCCGATCACGGCCTTCCTCGCGCCGTACTTCAAGCCCGTGCTGGACCGAGCCGCGCTCATGAGACGGCAGTTCGCAAGACTCTTCGCATTCCTGGAGGATCCTCACGCGGCCACGGAACTCTTCGATGCGCTTCCGGAGCGTTGTCGCAAAATGGGCATTCTCGCGACGGTGCTCGCCCGGGCGCTGTTCACGCTGCTGAACAACCCGAAGACGGCCGAGAAAGCTGTCCTTCAAGGGGAGACCCATCCGGATGCAAAGCAGAAGGTATACGGAACTCATGTTCTAGCGACACTTCACGCTCAGTGCGTAAGCTTAGGCTGCTGCTTAGCTGCTTACCCTAAATGGCTTATGCTTACTGTTAGGCTATGTTGAAGAACTCATAGGCCTAAACTGTGTGGTTAAGCTAAGTCTAGTCTTAGGATGATGCGTACTGGCTGCATTTTTCATCCCTATTGCATTCTCGTTCCCTAAATAGGTAGCTAGGCCTAAGAAGGCTGCAACAGTGGTTCTGAGGACTACACACTAAATTTAACGCTGTCTAAGTCAGGTACTGAGTCTAATCGTCGAGCAATTTAGGCTTTCTCTTGGCAACCTACTAGCTCAGCTAACCTGTTAGATCAGTATCAATCTCAAGTCAGTGTGATTACTATGCACTTACCTCGACCTGCTTAAATGTGCCTGTTCAGTTGATCGACTTCGCGGCTCGCTACAAGACGACAGCGGCGACGAAGCCGGAGTTTGAGCTGCTCGTGGCAGGCCTCGAGGACGCCCTGAGGGCCCTGCCCTAAACTCGGTCTGCCTCAAGAACTCCATCCGCTACCACTTACATGCATTTATGTTCCCGTTTTGCTCACCCTAATTAGCACTCTACCATGGTAATTCCTTTAGTTCACCTCATCTATGCTGTTGAGACGGCATTCGCGTCGTTCCTTGCAGGGGCGTAGTTGGGCCCGGGTCTTCACCTCCTCGAATTCCTGGGTCCGTCTGACAGCGATTCGCCATTGTAGGACTTTGGCCTAGGTTCCGCCTCGAGCCACGCGCTAAGCCCTTCCCTGTTAAGTGCTAATAAGTCACACACTATGTCCCAAGCCCAATATGTCCATCCCTGGACCGCGGCATGCATCCAACTTAGCTTTACACAGCCCATCACTGTGCATTCTGGTGTGTGCCCATTCATTCTGTTATTGTTGCGTTAACACTGCACAGATCTCTTGGCCGCCTATTTGCGCGCTATTAGGCTGTATGTTAGATTTGGCGCAGCAGCCTGCATAGGAATAAATTTAGCCAGTTGAATTCAGCGTCGGAACGCATCATTGAATTTACCGAGTTGAATGGACGACTGCGTGCGAAGCATGCATAGTTTCAAATTTTGGCATATGGCTGTAAGCATGATCTACTGCTATGCGGATGCTATGCCGTTATGAGCATATTCGAAGGAGTCACTCTAGGAAAAACTAGCTCGCTGGCGTTGTGTCCGCTTCGTGCCGGTGTCCTGTTTACGTGGTCCTTACTGCCAAATTAGGCCCGTCGAAAACGTCGGCGTTTTCCGCATTCGATAACATTATTGCCTTCACTTTGCATCTCAATTTCATGTATCATGTATAATTTAGACTTTTTTCTCAGCAAGAAGCAAGGCCCAAATTTTGTGAAAGGGATGAGTGAACTAGACTGAGGACATTTATAGAAGCCTAGGCATTTCACGTGAATTTCATACGCGAACGGGGAGAACGACGGAAGGTTAAAGTGTGTTCGGATTGTATGACGTAATTTTGTGCATTGAAAATCGGTGATAACTCATTCTCTAAGCGGGATGGTCTCGACCTGGGAATTGTTTGTCTGCGGCGAAGCATCTGTGAAACGAGTATTCTGCTTGGGCTATCGCGCAAAATGGTAAAATTGTATGTTTCCAGCAGTAGAATGACTGACTCTATCATTAGTCCACCCTTGGGCAAAAATAAAGTAAAACTTGAACTGTTTTCGTCATTCCTGTCTGTGGAAATCATGCTAGCAAAAGCGATAAATCAAGGAATTCAGATACGTGTCAGGACCATGGTGTAAATGCATATGTACAATGTCGGAACTGGAAATTGCACCCCACGCCTGGTCCCAGTTTTGTACATGTTTGCTGAAGGCCCATCGAACCTCAACTTCATTGGTCCGATGACGTAGGCAGACAGAGGGAAAGCGGTGAGAATGCGGGTCCTCAGTTCCCGCTGGTCGAAGATCACGTCCGGTGGGAGCATCGGAAAGTTTGCGGGCGGCTTTCAAAAGTTGCCGCCTTCCGTTCGCGTCCGCTTGTGGCTTATTCCGTTCGGATCACCAAGAGATCAACACTATTCGCCATGTTTCAGCTGGCACTTCGGCTCGGGTTCGTCGGTTTCTTCTCACGCTCTACGCTTCGCTTCTGTGCCGCTGCTCCGGTTTCTACGACAGCGTCGGTGGCCAACTTCTCAAGGTACGTTTTTCGGAGGAATACAAAAGCGGTGTCAATAAAAGCCAAGCGAAGATCAGACTTGTGAAAAAAGAGGTCGTCGACTATCCACTGAAGACCTCAGGACGCAAGTTTGTAAAATTCGAATATAAGTCATCCAAGCGCTTTGCGTAGAGCCTCAAGTGTGCTTTGAACGCTTGGGTACATCATTAATGTGGGTTCTGCTCGCGTAGACAGCAAGAACACAAAAAGCTTCATGACGCTCAGAATGGAACCGCGCTGGAAGTGATGCTCGCTTGATGCATGTTGTGTTGTCGGCTTGCTGTGCAGTTTATGCATCCATGGGTCTCTTCAGTAACGTAAATAATTCATAGGTTTGTTACTCACAATCAATGAGTGAGTGTGGCTGAGTGTTGGCTTCAACTCAATTGCTGTCTTAACCAGTCCGTTTTTGCTAGAGGAAACTCGAAAATTCGTTGCTTGCTTGTTCGCTGCGTGCAAAAAGGCCTTAGGTTGCTTCCTTTGGTTAAGATATCGTCTAGGAATGTTGGCGTGTTGAGAGTCGCATAGAGCTGGTTAGGTCTGTATGTTTTCCTCGCTAGTTGCCCAGACGATAGCGCAAGTCTTGCGCATTCTTTGAAGGTACGAAGGTGTGGATCTACCCTTGAGAAAGTTGTTTACGCCCCAGTTTTCTCCTTAAAATGCCATTACCCCACTTGAAGCTTGTAAGTGCACGACATTTTCTCGAACGCAGGTATCTTGTCCTTTGCTGAAGGAGTTTGCCAAACAACTCGGATACTTTGGCACCAGGGGTCTCAACTCGAAAACCCGGAACGAGGGCCCAGCAGTTCAAATCCAGGGGGTAAACCAGGGGGCATCCGCTTAACTGTACCATATAATAGTTTAAGCTTTATTTGGGGTTTACAACAATGCCTTTTAACAACTAAGCGCTATATTTAGCGACCGTTCGTGAATCGTAAATGGCTGGAACAGTCCTGCAAAAGTGAAATTCAGAACTACTTGACGTAAAAATTGCCCGCCGCAGGCGCCGCCAGAGCGATTTCTAGGCTTATCTGGCAAAATAGAATGAAAATTTGACGTTTTATGGGCTTCNGTAATGTTCCAAGTAAGAGCAGCCTCCACTGACATGGCGGTCAGCCCTTTAGTGTCGACTTTACCGGTCCTCTTCGCCTCCAAAAAAGGCTTTTCAGGAAGTGACTAGCATTGCGCATCATAGAATGTGGTATTCTTTCGTAAATGTTGAGGCCGAAATGCGAAGATGTGAGAATTAAATGGCTTGTATCTCGAAATTGTTTTCGAATCGGAAAGAATTTTCTTAAGAGTGAACTAGGTGCTTTTTCCTTGGTTTCTATCACTAAATTCTGACTTGAGCGCTTCAAAGCAAAGCCTGAAGCTTGGTTGCAGCAAGGTCCGGGCAAAAACCGTAAAATGTACGCTGCGGAGCTTTACCGCGTTCCAAATTTGTCCCGCTTAGACTCTTCCGAGCTTACTTTGTAGAGGCACTCTAAGTTATTCTTCGTAATTCATTCCTGGCTCAACTATGCCGCCACTTCTAAGTATGCTTCCATTCTCGCATTTCCGTGGTGTTCGCGTTAACTAACGCGCAAGATGGTGTTCAAGCCGTGTGCTCTTAGTGCAATGATGGAAACCAAATATAACTACCGCGTTCACCGCGGCTCGCTCGACGTTCCAGCGATTAACTTGTCGGAGAAGTTGGCCAGGTAAAGGAATACCAAGCTTAACAGAAAAGACACGTGATACCTCCATCAAACTTAGTATTTAAAGCGGGCTTGCTTTAGTGCATTCTAAAGAATTTTGAGAAACTTGCTAAAGGTTGCATACTACAGTGACATTTTGAATCACGCGATCGGTGCATATCGGACTGAATCTGAAAGAGATGCTCTGGCCGTGCCTGTGAGTGAGCAATCCTGCTGGATCCTCCTCCTCCTGAGGATCCAGCAGGTTGCGCAGACCTCCTGATCAGCTTGCGCAGACCTCTTCCTTGCGTGCTTACATGGCTGTCAATCGCTTCCGCACCCTTATCAGCGCGCCCGCTATTAGTTCCTCTGTCAATGGTCTACCACAAACATTACCCTGTGTCTGTCTCCCTAACAATCGTTGCACTTCTCTCCACTTCACCAAATTTGTGACGCCGTACAATCGATACTACGGATCGACGTCACGGGTCTTGTTTTCCCTCTGGACTCTCGAAGCGCTCAGTCCAAATCACTTCCGCAAAATATTTTGACCCTCCATGTGGCGATGTTCGCTACTGCGCTTGCCAGTCCGGACGTGGCAGCGCATGTGGCAGGGCTACGGAAGTGTCTGTCCCTCGACCAGCGGTAGTGGACGCTTCCGCCTCGAAGGGCCTTCTAAATCGGCCAGGCGCAATGCGCTCCTTCTCGGCTTAGTGGCGCTATTGTGCGCGACGACCTTGCTCGGAACTTTATGGCTTCTTGTCGCACTCTCAGCGCACCTTCCCCTCGCGGATGCGAGTCAACCCGAGCTGGATGACGGAGCGCAGAGCCGCTGGAAGTCCCTGAGGGCAGGCAGGCTCTTGCGCGGCCGGGAGGATGAAGACGAAAGGTATGCGGACCTGTGATCGTAAAGTACTAAAGTAAAGTAAAGGACCAGTGGTATTAAGGAGACACTAAAGATGAAAATATATAAAAATTTTTACAGCTTTTTCTCGAGACAGTGAGCCGAAATCATACTATGCTTTGACCGAAATTACCTAGTGCCTCCACATAATATCGGATCAACCGGTAGCAGTACACACCACTCCAGGTCGTAGAGGACCAGAGCTCACTTGCCCGACCACTTGCGCACCGATAAGGCTTCTTCTCTTCCAAACCCGGTCATTTTCGCCGCACGCGAAAGGCTCTGTCGCGCGCGGCTTTGTCGCGGATTAGGTCAGCTTCCTCCTCGCCGTGGCATTATTGCTGCTTCACTGACGACAACACGCGCCTCGCTACGTCGCAACGGACCGCCGCGTCATCACTTTGGCACTTTGGCAACACAGTCCACGCTTTGCTAAGCGCATCGCGGAACAACAAACTTCTCGGCTCGTTACGCTTGACCTCGTCAGCGGCTTACCTGTACGAATTGCTAACCGGTCGACGAGCGGCTCCAAAACCGCCGGGACGTCAACAGCTACGCGGCATCCTCCCTGCCGAAGCTTGTTTGTTTTCGTGCCGTTCGAGTCCCTTTTGTCATCGTGCAGCAGAAGAGGCCAAAACGTCAATTCCTGACGAACGCTTCGAGCGACGATATTCTGTCCGCGCCTGATACTGCTGATGTCATGTTTTCCCTGTTGCAAGAGGTTTGCGTTCTCCGACTAGTTGCCCAGCTTTGAGCTACCGGTAAATTTAGCGCTTTTTGCTGCTTAGTCGAGCGTTCAGTTGCAAATGAGATGTGACTTCGCATTTTTTTGTTGAATTAAAGGAGAGACCCTAGAATCAAAGAGATCGACGGACAGCGGGCCGACTTGGTCCTTTTAGGCGCGTAATGCGTTCCAGGCAAGGTGAAGGGATCAGTGGCGCTAGCTTCTTTTAAAATTCCCGTTAGCGGATGGCCTTCGTCACCTTTTTTCAGTCTCTTTGGACGCGTAAAGGTGTTTGTTGATGAATCTCTATAGGCCATTAGCAGAAAAACAGCGGCATATGACTACATTGGCCTTATTCAACATAGGTCTTTGGCAGGCATGCGAAGGCATTCAGTACTAGCACGCTTTCTTTCATCCACCCTCAAACATGTAATTAAGTGATCGGTGAAGCGTGTTCAGTCTCGTTTAAAACGGCGGAAAGTGCTAAACTGGTGGAACCAAATTCGTCAAATGGTCCTTACGTTACAGCAACACGATGCCTAAACTGTTGCTGTATGCGTCAAACGACAAGCACTCGAATAAAACCCATGTGAAACGCAAAAAGAATGATGTTTGACGCCCTTTGAGCACTTACCTAATTATTTAACAGAAGTTTACCAAATTAGGGAAGAACACCAAAATCATCAGCGCTCATTAACACCGTTATGTTTAGAGCGGTTTTCGTGGGTGACTCGAACGCCCGCCGTCAAAGCTCCGCAGCTCTCTTCGAACGTCGTCCGCTGTCGGGAAGAATGGACACGGGAAGCGCTAGTGCCAAGTACGAGGTGGTCGAGCGTGGGTCGCTTTACTCGCTCAACTACCGCCTCTACATCAGTAAGTTCCCGGAACGCATGGAATGTCTAATCGTGGGGTTTCCAGAGGGCCCGAAGGGGTACGTCTCGCCGTGGCACGACGTTCCGATGTTCGCGGACGAGGCGAACAAAGTCTACAACATGATTGTCGAGATCCCGCGCTGGACCCACGCCAAGATGGAGGTCCGTTTTGCGTGACTTTGTGTGAATCTGAGGAGAAATGGTCCGGAAATTTGAATTAACACAAAGAGAACATAAATATCAAATTTTGTTAAAAAAGCGTGTAATTAGGAAAAACCAGCACGATGAACTCTTCTCCTCGAAACTTAATTAACTTTATGAGCTAATTCCCAACTTTATTGTCTAGATGGCGACGAAGGAGCCGCTGTCGCCGATCCGCCAGGACGAGAAGAAGGGCCTGCCGCGCTTCGTGAACAACATCTTCCCGCACCACGGCTACATCTGGAACTACGGTGCGATCCCGCAGACCTGGGAGGACCCGTCCCACGTGGACGAGCACACCGGCGCGAAGGGCGACAATGACCCTATCGACATCATCGAGATCGGCTCCAAGGTCCACAAGCGTGGCGCCGTCGTGCCGGTAAGCAGCGCAGGGATGGGGATATAGGCTCAGGGATTATGGTGGTACTGAACAGCGTGAGGCTCGTGGAACGTATGTGAGAACGTGCTGTACAGCTGGCTCGTCGCAGAGCATCGGCGTGCAAAACCGGCGGTTCAGACTTAGCAAGCATTACGCTGACAACGGTAGCGGTACAGAGGACTAGGAAAGTCATTTTTAGGCCTTGCTAAAGCGACGCATTTTGTGAAAGCTGAGTAATGAGCGGATCGGCCTAGCACCCTAAAAGCCATACACAGTGTCATCGCTTAAGGTTGCTGCGGAATGGATGCATTCATTCGCCTTAAGGTATACAAGCTTCGAGTGCTTTAAAGTCGGCGTGCATTTGGATTTGTGGAGGGTGAGCATTTGGATTTGGAAGAACATACTGAGCTTCTTTTCACGCACTTAAATCTAAAGGGTAGCACAGCATGGTCCCGGAGTCCTCCACCTTGGAATCGTTGTTCGTTGACCAAACCGTCTTAAAACGTCACCTGCTTGCGAAAAGTATGCACGCATAATCCTTGTACGTTTAGGTGAAGGTGGTCGGCACGCTGGCGCTGCTCGACGAGGGCGAGACCGACTGGAAGCTGGTGGCGATCGACGTGAATGACCCGCTCGCGGCCGAGATCAACGAGATCGGCGACGTGGAGAAGCACTTCCCGGGCCTGCTGAAGGCGACCCACGCCTGGTTCCGCGACTACAAGATCCCCACGGGGAAACCGGCGAACGAATTCGCCTTCGGTGGCGAGTTCAAGGACCGCGAGTTCGCGCACGGCATCATCGCGCAAACGCACGGCTTCTGGAAGGCACTCGTCAAGCAGGCCGAGCCGAAGCTCAACACGTAAGAGTTTCGTGAATCACCAGCTCGAAACAGTAAAAAGCAGTGTGTAATGGCGAGACAGCTCTGGGGATACGCCCAGAACATGAGCTAGTATGAGTTTTACAAGGTGCCGTAGTCGTTCGTCGAGGTCATGCAGCCTGGTTTTTGGGCGTTTCGGCCAGGACCGAGAAGAAGCATCCCGCAAATTCGAGCTCATATCGCCTGGGGCCGAGAAACCTCTATGTTTGGGCTATAGTTCGATGGGGGTGTACTTCCGGTTTCCCGTCATGCATAGAGTGTGTATCAGAAGGACTGTTTCACTCGTTCCGGGGACGAAAGGCGTAGTCATAGTAGGGCTTGAGCGACTGGCAGCCCTGGGGGAAACTTTGTTTCTTTCCGCGGCCTTGTACACGCCCCACGACGACGACGGGACCCCCAGCTTTAGCTCAGTCCCAGTACACGCCTGCAGTACGTTTGGTCTTCCGGAACCTCCCTGTAGTAGCTTACATACGGTTCTAGAAGGTCGATCATATTGATGCCATCGAGCTCAAGTCGCGGAAACCGCATTTTCTAGTAGTGCATGATTCTATCTCTTCCGTGGTTTTAGCGAGACCCACGCGGAGGGCGCAGCACACGCGGCCAACGACGACGACTGGCAGAAGCGCGTGGAGTCGCAGCCACCACTCGGCGAGCCCCAGTCGACGCCCGCCGATCTGGACAAGTGGTTCTTCATCCGCTGACTAGCCGTACCATCAAGCACAGCGTCAGCAGCACAGCGCCGCCCAGCCGACACACACCCATCCTCCGAGCAGCCCGCAACAAAACTTTCCAAGCTCTAATTTGGCCCCGGCCCGTCATCCTAAATCGTATCGTTCCCTTGTCCCCAGTAATCTATCGTTCCGTTCACCGACCAGTGATCACCGCGTTGACGTTGTCATTCTTTTAACTTATGCGTTTGCGGAAGTAAAGTGGTTTCTGATAACGGTCACTGTCGATGTAGTCAGTCAGTAGGAAGTGATTTGCAAAGTAAGAAAAAAGACACTACCACGGTTTCAGTGAGAAACAGAGCAGGATTCCTCTTGACTATCTACTCCAAAGAACNGTAATGTTCCAAGTAAGAGCAGCCTGGGCTATGGCCCTAACACGCGGACCGGCCTTTTAGTCTCGACTTTACCGGTCCTCTTCGCCTTCAAAAAAGGCTTTTCAGGAAATGACTAGCGTTGCGCATCATAGAGTGTGGTGTTCTTTCGTAAATGTTGAAGCCGAACTACGAAGATGCGAGAACCAAATGTCTTTTATCTCGAAACTGTTTTCGAATCGGAAAGACATTTTCTTAAGGGTGAACGTGGTGTTATTTTCTCTGGTTTCTATCATGCGATTTGGCTTGAGCTCTTCAAAACAAAACCTAAAGCTTTACTGCAACAAGTCCCGGGCGAAAACTGTCAAAATATGCGTTTGTGAGGCTTCCGTGCGTTATGCCCTTCGGAGCCTTCTTTGTAGAGGCATTCTAAGTTATCCCTCCTAATTCATTCTCGGTTCGACTATGCCGTCACTTCGAAGTATGCTTCCATTCTCGCATTTCCGTGTGTTCGCGTGAACTTACGCAAGATGGCCTTAAAGCCGTACGCTCTTAGTGAAATGATGGAAACCAAATATAACTACCGCGTCCACCGCGGCTCGCTCGACGTTCCAGCGATTAACCTGTCGGAGAAGTTGGCCAGGTAAAGACCAAGCTTATCAGCAAAGACATGTGAAATGTCCATCAAACTTGTCTAGCGTAAATTTGTGTCTATGGAACAACAGAGATTTCCATCGATGTCGCAGACCCTTCTTTGGGAAGTTCTGCAGAACTTCGAGGTGCCAGTGAAAGGATGCAAACTAATGTGACACTTTGGATCAAACTACTGGTCCTTATGGACTGGCTAGCAGGAACGTGCTCTAGCCGTGCGTTTGAGTGAGAAATCACGCCTTGCCAACTTGCGCAGAGCGCGTCTTCGCATGCTTACATGTCTGTCAATTTCTTCCGCACCCTTATCAGCGCTTATCAGCACCTACTGGTTCTATTGTCAAGCGGTTACGACAAACATTACCTGTCTCTGTCTCTCTAACAACCGTCGACCTTCTCTCGACTTCACCATATTTGCGACGCCATACAATCGATACGGGTCTTGTTTTCTTTCTGGACTCTCGCAGCGCTCAAGTCAAATCACTTCCGCAAAATATTTTGACCCTCCATGTGGCGATGTTCGCTACTGCGCTTGCCAGTCCGGACGTGGCAGCGCATGTGGCAGGGCTACGGAAGTGTCTGTCCCTCGACCAGCGGTAGTGGACGCTTCCGCCTCGAAGGGCCTTCTAAAGCCGCCAGGCGCAATGCGCTCCTTCTCGGCTTAGTGACGTTATTGTGCGCGACGACCTTCCTCGGAACTTTGTGGCTTCTTGTCGCCCTCTCGGCGCACCTTCCGCTCGCGGATGCGAGTCAACCTGAGCTGGATGATGGAGCGCATAGCCGCAGGAAGTCCCTGAGGGCAGGCAGGTTGTTGCGCGGCCGGAAGGACGAAGACGAAAGGTATGCGGACCTGTGATGGTAAAGTACTAAAGTAAAGTAAAGTAAAGTAAAGGACCAGCGGTATTAAGGAGACACTAAAGATGAAAATGTATGAACATTTTTTACAGCTTTTTCTCGAGACAGTGAGCCGAAATCATACTATGCTTTGACCAAAATTACGTAGTGCCTCCACATAATATCGGATCAACCGGTAGCAGTACACCGTACTCCAGGCTGTAGTGGACCAGAGATCATATGCGCGACCACTTGCGCTCCGATAGGGCTTCTTCTCTTCCAAACCCGGTCATTTTCGCCGCATGCGAATGGCTCTGTGGCGCGCAGCTTTGTCGCGGATTAGGTCAGCTTCCTCCTCGCAGTGGCACTATTTCTGCTTCACTGACGAACGACAACACGCACCTCGCTAAGCAGGCAGTGGGCCGCTGCGTCATCCGCTTTGGCAACACAGTCCACGCTTTGTCGAGCGCATCGCGGAACAACAGACTTCTCGGCTTGTTACGCCTGACCTCGTCAGCGGCCTACCGGTACGAATTGCTAAGCGGTCGACGAGCGGGTACAAAACCGCCGGGACGTCAACAGTTTCGCGGCGCAGCATCCTTTCGGCCGAAGCTTGTTTGTTTTCGTGCCGTTCGCGTCCCGTTTTGTCACCGTTCATCGGAAGAGGCCGAAACGTCCATAAAAAGCTCAAACTTGCGCGTCCTGGCGAACGCTTCGAGCGACGATATTCTGTCCGCGCCTGCGACTGCTGATGTCATGTTTCCCCTGTTGCAAGAGGTTTGCTTCTGCGGCTTGTTATCTGACTTTGAGTTACCTGGAAATATAGCATTTTTCCTGTTCAGTTGAGCGTTCAGGTGATGAGTGGGAGTGCACTTTTTTCTTGAACTGTAGAAGAGACCATAGGATACATAGAGCTTGCTGGACCTAGCAACGGACTTTTTCCAGTCTCTTTGGACGCGCAAAGATGTTTCTTGATGAATCTCTATAGGTCGTTAGCAGAAAAACAGCGGCATCCGACTACATGGGCCTATTCATACACCGATCGTTGGCGGGCGTGCGAAGACACGCAGTCCTAGCACGCTTTCTTTCATCCGCCTTCAAACATGCAATTAAGCGCTCGGTGAAGCGCACTCAGTCTCGTTTCATACGGCGAAAAGCGCTAAACTTGACGGACCAGCTTTTTCAAAATGTGACAGAAAAAACGTTTGCCTAAATTGTCGCTGTATGCACCGAAGGAACAAGCACTCGACCACTTGAAACACTAAAAGAACTCGGTGTGAAGGCCTTTATGCATTTACCGAATTACCTAACATAATTTTCACCAAATTTAGCGCACTACAACAAAGTTATCGCCCTTCGCTCGTTAACAACCGTTACATTTAGAGCGGTTTTCGTGGGTGACTCGAACACCCGCCGTCAAAGCTCCGCAGCTCTCTTCGAACGTCGTCCGCTATCGGGAAGAATGGACACGGGCAGCGCTAGTGCCAAGTACGAGGTGGTCGAGCGTGGGTCGCTCTACTCGCTCAACTACCGCCTCTACATTAGTAAGCTCCCACAACGCGTGGAATGTCTAACCGTAGAGTTTTCAGAGGGCCCGAAGGGGTACGTCTCGCCGTGGCACGACGTTCCGATGTTCGCCGACGAAGTGAACAAGGTCTACAACATGATCGTCGAGATCCCGCGCTGGACCCACGCCAAGATGGAGGTCCGTTTTGCTTGACTTTGTCTGAATCTGAGGAGAAGTGGCCCGGAAATGCGTATAAAAAGGGAAAAATAAAGTCTTCATTAACTTTACGAGCTAATTCCCAACTTTATTCTCCAGATGGCGACGAAGGAGCCGCTGTCGCCGATCCGCCAGGATGAGAAGAAGGGCCTACCGCGCTTCGTGAACAACATCTTCCCGCACCATGGCTACATCTGGAACTACGGCGCGATCCCGCAAACCTGGGAGGACCCGGGCCACGTGGACGAGCACACCGGCGCGAAGGGCGACAACGACCCCATCGACATCATCGAGATCGGCTCCAAGGTCCACAAGCGTGGCGCCGTCGTACCGGTAAGCAGCGGAAGAATTAGGACATAGGCTTCGGGGTCTGGTGGTACTGAACAGCGTGAGTCTCGTGGAGCACATGTGTGACAATGCTGTACGGCTCGTCGCAGAGTAATGGCGCGCAAAACCGGCGGTACAGGCGTACATGGCTAGCGTTTTCGGACCAGATGATCTAATGCCTTTTTGGCTCTGACACTTAGCAAGCATTACAATGGCGGTAGCGGTACAGAGAACTAGGAAAGTCATTTGAATCCTTGCTAAAGCGACGCATTTGTACTAGCTGAGTGATGAGCGGATGGACGTAGCACACTGAAAGCCATACACAGTGCCATCGTATAAGGTTGCTGCGGAATGGATGTTAATCATTCGCTTCATGGTATACAAGCTTCGAGCGCTTTAAAGTCGGCGTACATTCGAATTTGCGGAGGGAATGGAAGGACATATTGAGCTTCTTTGCACGCATTTAAATCAAAAAGGTAGCATGGTCCCGGAGTCCTCCGCTTGGAAATGTTGTTCATTGACCCAATCTTCTTAAAAAGCCACCATCTTATAAAAATGTATACATGCATAATCCTCGTACGTTTAGGTGAAGGTGGTGGGCACTCTGGCGCTGCTCGACGAGGGCGAGACCGACTGGAAGCTGGTGGCGATCGACGTGAACGACCCGCTCGCGGCCGAGATCAACGAGATCGGCGACGTGGAGAAGCACTTCCCGGGCCTGCTGAAGGCGACCCACGCCTGGTTCCGCGACTATAAGATCCCTACGGGGAAGCCGGCAAACGAGTTTGCCTTCGGCGGCGAGTTCAAGGACCGCGAGTTCGCGCACGGCATCATCGCGCAAACGCACGGCTTCTGGAAGGCGCTCGTCAAGCAGGCCGAACCGAAGCTCAACACGTAAGAGTTTCGCGAATCACTTGAAGCTTAAAACAGTGACAAGCGTTGTGTATAAAACAAGACTGCTCTGGGGATACACCCCGAACTCGAGCCAATATGCGTTTTCCAAGGTGCCGTAGTCGTTCGCCGGGGTCATGTAGCCTGGTTCTCGGGAATTCGGACATGGCCGAGAAGAAGCATCTCTCAAATTCGAGCTCATATCGTTCGGGGCCGAGAAACCTCCTCGGTCTGGGGGTGAGTCATAGTGGGGCTTATGCGATTCGGACCTCAGGGGGAAACGTGAGCTAATGGCAACTTTGCTGGACGTTGGTCCGCTGGAATTACGGGCCGGATACTCCTCTCGCTTTATTAGCTTTCATAGGGTTCTAAGAAGTCAATAAAATTGACGACATTGAGTTCAAGTTGCAGTAATCACATGCCCCTGATTACATACTTCTAAATCGTCCATGCTTTCAGTGAGACCCACGCGGAGGGCGCAGCGCACGCGGCCAACGACGACGACTGGCAGAAGCGCGTGGAGTCGCAGCCGCCGCTCGGCGAGCCCCAGCCGACGCCGGCCGACCTGGACAAGTGGTTCTTCATCCGCTGACTAGCCGTACCATCAAGCACAGCATCAGCAGCACAACGCCGCCCAGCCGGCACGCATCCACCCTCCGAGCAGCCCGCAACAAAACTGTCCAAGCTCTAATTTGGTCCCGTCCCTTCATCCTAAATCATCGTATCGTTCCCTTGTCCCCAGTATTCTATCGTTTCGTTCACCGACCAGTGATCACCGCGTTGACGTTGTCATTCTTTTAACTTATGCGTTTGCTGAAGTAAAGTGGTTTCTGGTAATGGCCACTTTCAAGGTAGTCAGTCAGTAGGAAAGGATTTACTAGTAAGACATAAAGACACCATGACAATTTCATTGAGTGATGTAATAGGAATCCTCTTGGACACTGCTCTTGTTATCACTCTCAGCGTTGCATTCGCAGAACCTTCACAGTCCTGGACGTGCATGGCTTCATGCAATGCACGCTAGTTCGACGATAGCTCCGTCCGAATGTATCGGTCGGGTGTCTACTGAACTTACCGGTACTGCAGTGAACAATGCTACTTTCTCATGTCACGTGTCGTTTAGTTCTTTGCTTGAAACAACCAAATATTCCAGACGAAAATTGGGGGTAATCAACCTTCCCATTACCAGAAAACGTACTAGTAGCCTATAATGCACCTGTGCTGCATTTTTTAGGGTTTATACATATGATTTTGGTGATGGTGAATGCACACTTAACTCCCCCTTCGGAAACGGTGGTAAGATCCGATTCATTAGCGGCGTAAAAGACGTACAAGTAGGAAGGAGCTGCTCACTGCGAGAGGCAGTAGATAGCTTAAAAAGTGGACGCCTCTGAACTAGAGATGACGTCCGACATCGCCACATACCGTACTTAGTATCGTCCTGATCCCTTCCGTATCGTACAACTACATCTTAAATACGCTAGTACGGTACGGCACGGGCTACGGAACGGTACGGCGCGTCATCCAACCGTGAACGATATCCAAAGCCCCTAAGAGACATCGTCATCTTGACCCTCAACGAGGAGGTGACGGCTTTCGGGATTTGACGAAGGTCGTGTTAGGGGTTGTTGCACGCTGTTGCATGCTTTAAGTCTTTCTGTTGAATGCCGTCAAAATGCTAACTTGTCTACCTTCAAGAAGGTGCCAGCCTAGCCAACATCGGGACTTTTTCCTTTTCACTTTTCTATTTTCAAGCGCATCTTATTCAATCCTTTCCGCTGTCTCCTCACGCCCCGATATGGACCACTTGCCGGCCTAAGTGTCGCGGCTATCTTAGCATGAATACATTAGCGCCGCACATCCGGAGCGCTCATCTGACATCATCTTTGCCGCCGGGCGATCCTCCGCTCTCGGTCGGAATGATTCCTCCTGCGGAATGTCATGGCAACCGCGAGGAAGAAGTCGGCGGTCGCTTAGTAGTGCCTGATGAGGACGACATTTCGGGAAGCGGGTAAACAAAACGGCGACGGCGCTTCCGCGACTATGCTCCCGGTGCCCCTGGATGAGATCGCCGCGGCTTAAGCCATCTGAAGAATTCTTGGCGGAGCTCGCAATACTTGCGGGCGTTTTGACACGACGTTTAAACCGCTAAAGTAGGCTCGGATTTTCGCATTAGACCTACGCGTTCGTCCTGCAGTTGTTTTTGTTCGTGACTTTAGCACATTGGACGATTTGATGTAGTCTCCGTCGTTTTAAATTTTACTATACCCAGAAGCCTGGGGTAGACGCAAAAAAATGAGAGTGGTTCTCAAAGCTGGCTGGGGAATCGATGAATTTTGTTTACATATAGGAGAGGGTTTTCGGGACGCGATAGGTCAACAGCTACGGACTTTGTTGAGGAACCATACCCTAGCGATGAGTGAGGACAAGTACGAAGTGCTAAACTCGGGTCTGGACACTTGGTCCGGTCGTTAGGCTTCACCCCCATGTTCTAAACCTAAGCGTGTTAGGTCTATGTACGAGGCCTCAGCGCTAACGCAGAGACAATAATACAAAGTCACGACCTCGACCTAACACTAAGCCCCCGTACGGCTAAGGTTAGAACCGCAAGGAGCGGGACGCATATTACGGTGTGGGATATTAACGCTTAGGGTTCTGCATAACCGAAAAGCGTAGTGTTTCTGTACTGGACAACTGTACATTCCGTGTCGTCGCAGTTCTTTCTTGCTCGATGCTGCGACTCAGGCTGCTAACTGTGAGTTAATCAATTTTAGTTGATAGCTCTACGCTCTTGCTTGACACCGTTGGCCCTCGTTGGTAGCCCCTCGAGTAGCCGCCATTTTCGCCCGCGCTGTAAAATTCGCCGCAGCATCCAATGCCGCAAATGCAGCGATGCCGAACGACGCTACCGTGGAAGCGGGTCCGAGCCTGGAGCCGCCACAGGCACCGGCTGGGACCGGCCAGAAGCGCTGGCGAAAGGGTGCCGTCATTGGAGTAAGTCGCGCTTGTTGTGAGTTTTATGAATTAGCGAGCAAATCGTGGATGTCTAGCGCCTGCGGAGCCTGCTCCCAAGCTTCCAGTCGTCTACGCCCGGCTTCCAACGTCAACTTAGCGACATCGACACTAGTGGACAGCAGGCGGCGGTGGAATTTGAGACGGATGCACCTGGGTATGTAATCGCAGTGTACCTATAGGGAATTGTCAGCGTCTTAGAAAAAACCCAGTTCAAATCAGTCTAACAAACTAGCAACCATGGGTTTCGGTTGGAGCCTAAGCACAAAGTAACCTGTTGACGTACCTCGACAGACCTCCAGGGACTATGATCAGTAGTTTTGCTTTGAGAAAGATGTGTCAGATAGTAGCAGTTAGAACTAGCTAATACAAACTACCTTCCCATGGCTGTAGTCGCAGGCTTGTTCGGTGCCTTCGGAAGATTGACAGCAACTCCGGTAGTCACATTAGTCACGTGCAGAAGTTACGTGCTGACATGTGGGTCGCGTCTATGGTTGAAAAGCAGGAAGTATACCAAGGGAAGCAAATCATGTCTGGGTATTGCTTTCCGTGTTCGCACCTTGCAGACAAGACTCATCTTTCCAGATGGGCCGGCAAGACGATTGACGCCGAAAGCAGCTACCTGTACGCGTGGGACTTCGTTATAACTCTATGCTGCCTCTACAACCTCTGGGCTATTCCTCTGCTTGCCTTCGAGGATGCGATGACCTATCACTTAAACGTTTGGTATGCGGGTAACCTGCTGGCGGACCTCGCCTTTTTCGCAGACATTCCTCTTCAGTGCTGGATTTGTAAGGAAATGCTTCTTCAATAGCCTAAAAAAATCCGTCTCTTTTCAGCATTTTACCACGAAGGGATCAAAGTACGCAACGTGAGGATCATCGCGCGAAGATACTGCCACAGGTAATATACTTGGAATAATGCTGACTAATGAGTGGCGATGACATTGCCCCTGAGAGTTATGGAAGAGGGTAGACACGGACCTTTGGCAGATTATCTGAATGGCGTAAACGTGAACGGCAAAGCCGAAGATAGCACATGATAGCCGAATCTGACGCTTCTAAAACATCAGTGTGCCAGCAATACGTGATAGAACAATCTTGGGTTACTAACCTACCCTTCGCAACCCGACTGCCGACACTGACAATGCTGCGCAGAACGGAAAGGTCATTTGAGCAGCGGAACGGACTTTAATAAACCGTTCTGAGCTCCCTTTTACCATTTGTTTAACAAAGGATCGGCCACAGCCGTCGCGTATCGTTCGCGACCATAGCGTCCGCTAGTACGAAGTGCTTGAGTTGAGAAAGGAAAACACGTTACGATGTTCCATACTTTAAACCTCCTTATGCGATACCGCAACGTGCATGCCGTAGCGCTATGAGCGTCCCAATCCGTAATGCGCATGCGTTTAGCATATATCTCTTCGAGTAAGAGAGTCATTTAATTTATACCTCGTAAACATAGCATTATGACGGGATTCATCTCAAGGCACAACTGCCTCTAAACTTAACGTATACGATAAGCTTCTCCACGCCTAACAGCAATGAGTAACAAATTGTTTAGCCGCCAATTCGCTTTCGACCTCATTGCTGTACTACCCACTGACTTGCTCATGCTGCGGTGGAGGAATCTGTTTGTGTTCAGGTTTGTATACCATTCGCATCGCTAACCAGTTATCTTGGATAGGTTGAACCACGTGACCAAGTGCTATCGGATCTTCGACTTTCTCTCAAAGGCTCAAATGCGCACGGACTGGCCGAACGCGGTCGTGCTCGCAAAGCTCATCGTGCCCATCATCTTCATCTTTCACTGGAACGCATGTGCCTTCTACGCGCTCAGCATCTACGCCGACTACCGAGGTACGCACTGGTTCGAGGCGGATGATTGGAGTCCCTTTTAGAAGCAAAAGCCACCGACTGGCCCTTCACTTACGACAAGATCCATGACCCGGTGTTGTCCGACTGCAATTGGCTGCCGTGGGATCGCGACTGTGCCTTCGACGAAGCCGCTCAAAATGCGACGACGAAGCAGGACTACGTAGAGCTGATGGAGGACTACTGGTATGACAAGTGAGGTTTTCTTCGTATGACTACTGGAGAATCTTAACCGTACAGACCCAAGTGCGTGTCCATTTTTGTAGGTCGTAGACTTAATTTATTTGGCCCACTTTTGTTCGGCTTCTTACATGGGTTAGCGCATATGCTGCCACAGATTACACACAAAAGAACTAACGAAACTCTACGAATGCTCCCTCTGCAGCATTTTCCCATTTCAGAGTCTTCACCGTGAACTTCACTGATTTCGCGAAGAAGTACACGCTGAGCTTCTACTGGTCCTCTATGACCATTACAACGCTCGGAGAACAGGTAAGTAGCCGAGTAGTAGGCAGCTACACCGCCATGTTTTCAGCCGGAACCTGATTACTCCTTCGAAAACACATTCGAGATCTTCGACACTGTCATTGGAATTCTGATTTTCGGTGCTATCATGGGAAGCGTTGCGGAAATCGTGGGCAACACGAACCTCACGAAGCGCGAAATTCGCGCGGAGATGGACAAGGCGAAGCTTTTCATGAAGAACAGGTGAAGGCGACGTGTACCCAACACATAGGCAACTTACCCTACCACTTTCAGACGGGTAATACGGGAGGTGCAAGAACGCATCTTCGACTACTTCACGTATACGATGTCTCAGGAGAGAGCCTTCGATGAAGAGGTTAGTGCTAGTCTTGAGGATGCAAATGACAATGTCATTTAGGCCGTTATCAGCCCCCTCCCGACGCGTTTGCGGCATCTCGTCAAGGCGGACATTGTTGTGGATCACTTACGAAGAGTGCCTTTGTTCAAGGTAAGCGTGCATTTGGACAATCTTAGACTAGTGGGAGTTCGTTGGATATCGACACGCGCGTTTTCAGGGCATCAACGGCATGTTCCTGGAGGAACTGGTGCGCCACGTGAAGCACAGTCTGTTTGCGCCGAACGATCTCCTTTGCTACCAAGGCGACCTCTCGAGGGTAGGTCATCATTTGGGTTTCGGGCAATGACACGTTATGTTCCAGGAGTTCTTCATGGTAACTAGCGGTCGCTTAGCGGAAGTCTCGGACGGCGTTGTCCTTCGAGAGATCAACGAAGGTAGGCCTTCAACATCTGTGTCAGCGAGTAGGATTACGCCGCTTGCGGTGTATTCCTACTTCATTCGGCAAATTTTTTGGAGGGACAGTTATGGTACTCCTTTAGAAAATCCGGTGATTGTCTCTATAAAAACGACTCTTAAAATGAGTGACACTGACTGTTGGTAGCGAACCTTATGCCGTGGTGACCACCAACCAAGTAACCGTGATAGCGCCCCTACCTCACTGCATCATCCTCATTTTGTTTGCCTAAGTAGCGCCTTACGGGTCTTTTCGTGGCCGTATGAATCCAAAGAAGCGCGGACGGTTTCCCTTGACATTAATAGCAGAAATTACCTTGAAGATGAGCGTGCAGGCCAGGTCACAGTGCAATCCGACTACCTACAGGTATACTGCGCACAGAACTTCATCGACATTAACTAGAACTACGACTTATCCGTGCTCCCGTGCCAACAATGGTTAATTCCACTGCCGTTCCAGGCGAATCGTACGGTGATTTCGCACTCATCGACGTCCCCGGTCACGTGCACCGCAATCGTTGGCCTTCATCTCTTCGGTCCGTCGGCTTTAGCGACGTCTACGTCCTGCTCGTCGACGACTTTCGAGACGTTCTAGCCGATTTTCCCGAACTAGCCACCATGCTCGAGTGTCGGGGTAGGTCCAGAAGGCATCTTTCATGGGTTCACCATGACCTCGTTTAGCCATTGAGAGGCTACGAGTCGCAGGTTACTTGTCCGACGTCGACGGCAGGGCGGGCGACGAGCAGACGAAGACAGTCGAAGGAAGACTGTCCACGCTAGAGAAGGCACTTGCTGACATCGACAAGGCACTCAGAGCGCATATCATCAAGTCGCAGGTACTTGTGTGAAGTGGCACTTCACGGTCAAATGGGTTCCTGCTGGTAGCGAGGAATATGGGCCTTGAAAACTGTCACAAAAGCGTCTTTGGTTCATGACGAACTGCTAGCCACACCGCACGGTACCTTGAAAACTGAGAGTCTTCATTATACGTACCTTTCCCTTACCCATATGCCCAGCTTGACATTATAGAGAACCAAACGACAATTCAACCGAAAGCTGGACGACATCGAGACTGCACTGCGGCGCCGTGAGAGGGTCAGCCGACGACTTCTGGCACCACTACCGTCGAGAAGAACTCCCGGTGTTAATGTGCGACGGCCAACAGTATGATGCGCTGCAGGCAAATAAACAGCATTGTCTTTCACTATTCTTTTGCTCAATGTTGTGGCATGATAAAGGTCCAAACATGACGTGGTTTTGTCTATTTTAGGTGTTAACAGGTCGGCAAACCAGGGAGAGCTAGAAGGCAGTGGTCTTATGCTGAGCGGAAGTTCATTGCATAATCGGAGCCTCCGATTCGGAGGTGGTCCCGGATCCGCTTCAGCAGGTTCCCCAAGTCATGCCTGAGGTCTGGCATCAGCAAAGGCTGCAAATGATGTTCTTAACTTACTTCAAAGTCATATGCCCTGAATTGGTTTACTGACCGCTTCCACTCTTATTCCTCCCGTTCACTTCCCTTCCTGTCAGCATAGTACCGTCCGCTGTTTTTCGCTTTCTCCAAAATGATCTTGCATTGTTAAACGTAAACAAGATTCGTCACTTATTCGTCCATGGAGAATCGAGGAGCCTTCGCGTGCACCAACTATGATAGCTCGAATGCTGGCTGCAGAGTCGAAAAACAACGAGGAGGAGAACGCATACGTCCTCGCTTAAACTGACTCATACTAACGCATACGACAAAGAGCTGAACTGGTCAGCCAGAATTCGCTAGCGATCACGTCACCGAGCTTTTGCTCATTCGTCTTTGAAGTAGAAACTTGCATTAATGAAACGTAAACATTTCGTAACTGTTCGGGCGGAGCAAACTGTTCGGTCGCATCAAGCAGCTTTAGGGGTGGCCGTTGAAGAATACAAAATACGGCTGTAAGGGGAATAACGCACTCGTGTGCCTACGGGTCGCTCATCCTAATCAACCTCCGAATGAGCTTGTGCTTGTGCCAGTGTATCGGCGTTACTTCCGTTGTCATCCACTTCTTGCAAAGCGGCATAGAAATAAGTATCCTTTCTAGGTCAATTCAGTCCTTCAAAGTCTTTACAAATATCCCATTCTACGATGTTTCGCCGCAAGTCCGACTTGAATAGTGCATGCGACGCCCCTGGCGGAGACGTTCTCCCGTCATGCGCCTGTGTGAACTTCACTGCGCTTTCGCTCGGCAGCAGATCAGTCCCGGTCAGTTCCATAGACCACACGTACACATCCACGCAGAAGAAACATGACGTCGTCTTCGTGGTCGGCCCACCTGGCGCGGGAAAAGGCACCCAGTGCGCGAGGATTCAGCAGGTAAAACGAAATGTTCGGCTGCCACGGCTAGATGAATTTAAAGGGGAAATGAACCGTTCTTTTAGGAGTATGGCTTCAAGCACCTGAGCGTCGGAGACCTTCTCAGGGCTGAGCAAGATCTTCCTGGATCTCAATTTGGCGGAATTATTGAAGCCTCGATTCGATTGAGCGGGAGCAGTCGTCGAATGACGACGGTCGTTCCGGAGGAGATCACTTGCACGCTCATCGAGAACGTAAGTGCAATCACATGATTTGACGCGCTGGGCCAACCCGCAAAAGTTTCTAACTGGCGCGATGTGACCCCATAGTAACAGGGGGATTATCGGTAACAATCGTAAATATAATATTTCGAAAGCAATCGGGGAATAATTTAGATTTTAGGGAAATACGTGAAGCATGCCATACCTTGAACACGCATGATGCCGTCATGCGTACCAAGAGGTATCGCAGTCAGAAGCGTGCATGCAGCACGCATGCGTACTAAGCGTCGTCGCGCGCCAGGGGCACGGTGCAAGGAATTCGGACATGTTGCCATGCTGTGTGTTGGCATGTGTGCCGTGATGCGTACTAAACCGTACGCCGTGATGCCGTAAGACCATCTGCATAGAACATTTTTCTGTTAATGATATCTTTTCTAGCCTGAACTCGTAGGTTCTAGGCAATGAATGCATGTGTTGGAGCGCGCGGCTTCCTGATCGACGGCTTCCCGCGCAACCAGCGCAATCTCGACGGTTGGCAGCGTCTTATGAGCGACAAGGTACGCGTTCGCTTTGTTCTCGTTCTCACCGCACCGACGGACGTCCTTCTGAAACGCTGCCTCGGCCGCGGCCGCTCCGATGACAACGAGGAGACGCTGAAAAAGCGCATCCTCCGATACAACGACGAGACTATGCCCGTCGTTCAGCACTTCGAGGCCCAGCGAATCATCCGCACAATCGACGGATTCCGCGAGCGGAACGAGGTACCAACCCAGGGAGTTAGATTGGTCGAGCTTTGGGTCTTTCTGGACCACAGAGAACTGCTTCATGAGGTCATGCTACTGTTGAACTCAGCGGTGTACAGAATTGGACTAGGTGGGAGGTGGTTGGGGATTTGGCAACGCCCCAATAAGAGTATGACAAAACTGCTTTCGTGTACTTGACGAAGTTCTGTGCCATTTTGTCGACTGGCCTCTTTACCGGCTCCTTGTTTAGGTTTACGAGGATATTTCGAAGGTGTTCACCGACGCGGGCGTCTTCCCCTGCTGAGCTTCTCTCGTGCTACATGGAAGAAGAGGACGGTCAACCAGATGCCATCCTTGTGCTATACAATCACATATTTTTCTTCCTGTCCTTGTGTCCCATATAGGCCGAGTTAAGTCTCCCTTTTGCTACCTCCTTTGTTAGCGGTTCACTATGCACCCCGGTCCACGCTGTTATGACGTTGAAGCGAATAAACGTATGCGTCTAAAAGCGCTCATGAAAGAACCCGTGATATTACAATGCGTAAAGCCTCTACATAGACTGCCAGATTTGTGCCAAGAAACGATGGACAAGATGCTTTCTGCCGCAGATTTAGGCGCACGTGTCGCGCTGGACGTGGATGCGAAAGGCCCGGAAAGCGGGTTCCACCGAACACTCACAAAGCAGTACCGGTGCGGCCGTCCCCGTAGCGTAACAGGCAAACTCCTTCGACGCGGTAGCTTGCTTTCTTGACAGAGGAATGCGAACTATGTAGTTGACTAGCAAAGTCTGTTCCAAGTATGTCCACATTACTGAATCCTGGAGTGCATCCACTTGGGAGCTCTTCGCTTCCTGCATTTGTGCTAAGTCGGCAATCATTCCGTTACGTCGTAACACGAACATACTGGCGGCTAGGCTGCGCGAAGCGCGGACGGCGCGGCTAGCCGTGATTACGTGTGCATGCCTACATCGTGCGCATGTCACTCATACTTGTTCTCTTCAACCACGGGCAAAAATGGATGTAATTCTCATGATTCTCCGCGAAGATTTTTTGAGATCGGTCGTCGTTTGCGAGAAAACCGAAATAAACCAAATGATGCCTTTACTTTGTTCCAGAGTATAAGATTGACAGTAGATGAAGTAACAAAAAGGCAAGATTAAGACTGAAGGGAGGCTGAGATTAACTGAATAACAGAATGAACACGCTGATGTAGCAGAATGCAGCAGAAATTGTCACACGTTAGGGTGTCTAAGAGGGGAAGCCTCTAGGCATGAGTTGCCGAGACGCTCTTCTCGTACTCGGCCGTAGCGTCGACGTAGTCGTGCTTCGCATCGTAGTACTCGGGTGCCTTCTTGGAGAGGAAGAGCACCAAGTCCTGCGCATGCTTCATGATGGTCTCCATCGAGCGAGGCGTCCACGCCGAGTACGACAGGATCTCACCGAGGCGAACGAACATGCGGAGCAGATGGACGAACCCGTACTGGTGGGACATGCGAATGGGGCGCGACTGCGGAAGAGCATTGTCATTGTCCTCTGAAAGGAACTACAGTGAGCCCGAGAAGCGGAAGAGGACGACGATGCTCATAGGCTGACCTCATAACTACTGCCATGATGGACTATGCTTTGGGCATCCTACACGCCAGCGCTTACCTTTGTCTCGCAGCTCGGCCGCAAGCTTTTCCTTCTCCGCCTCGAGCAATGCCGCGTACTGCGGGCGCTCGAACTTGTAGATCAGCATCGATCCTAAATAAACAAGTGTCGGGTTCATTACTTTAGTGCCACGATTACCAATGGTGGCGTCGAAGTAATCAAGAAGGCCGATGGCGGACTCCTTGAGAGAGCTTTTCGTCACGCCGGCCAAGCTCATTCCACCGCTGTGCTCGACGAGAACGTTGCCGTGCTCGTCCTTTTCGTCAATCGACGTAATGTACTAAATCGTTCAGGGGTCGCTAAGTTATCAAGAACAACAATTTGTCTACTCAAGCATAAGTCTACATTCAACTCTGTCTCGCTTTTCGTTCGGCTTACATCGTTTATGATGTTCTGCACAGTGTGGCGAGCAGGTAGCTTTGCAAGCTTCTTCTGGCTAGTGATTTTGTCCTGGTCGTCCACGAGGATGTCTCGAAGTGACTCCGTGAACGCAACTGTTGGAGTGACGTCTTTTCGAGTGTGCTCGCTGACCGACCGTGGCTCCGCTGCCGTTCCACGTCGCGGTGGCTTTGAGACTAGGAATTTACCGAGTTATTACACCATGCACTATCAGCAGTAACGTACCGGGAGTGCCCGCCGCATCGGTGGTGCTGAGGCTGCTAGCTGCGCGAGGAGTGCTCTTGGCGGCTGGAGTGTTGCCGCGGCTGCTCTCGCGGTCCGCCTTCTCCGAAGGGGTGCCAGCGGTGGACTTGCGGGGCGTCTTGCCCACCTTTTCCTTGTGCAGGTTCTGCAATGACCGCATGTGCAAGAGCATTGTATGCGAGCGCAATACCTTAAAATGCTCCGCGATTTCGGCCCTATGCTCCCTGAAGCGGTCCTGAGCTTTCGCTTCACTGATCTTCTCGTCATGGCGTTTGTTCCATCCCTGAAACGAAGTGTTAGAACATTGAGTTGCAACTCTCTGGTACCAAATAGTGTACGGCAAAGTGGCGCACGCCGTCCTTCTCGGTGACGTCGATGACCTTCGCCTCGTAGTAGATGCCGTCCGTGTGCTTGCACATGACCATGGTGCCTTTGACGACCTTGCTGACGTCGATCGGTTGGATCCCTTCCTCGACAGAAGCGGACTCCGTCGGCGTTTCCTCCTCTTCGGCCGTGGACTCGCGCTGCTGAGCCTTTTGCGGCTTCTTCGGCGGCATTCAGGTAACCTTTGTTTCTAAAAAGAACAGTGTAGAATCGGGAATGGGCTGGGGAACGTGTATGACGCGCGTATAACAAGCAGTACGTCATAACGCATAGTGCAAAAGGCTCGTCACGCGCTAGTCCGGTCAGCCTTTTATCATATGCTAAAGTAATTTAGCTGACAACATCCACCCGGAGCATTGTCGTCGTTGGAAGGGCAGGAAAATATTAAATAGGAGGTATTTGGCATTTCCCTCAGGAGAAATGGACGCGTCTTTCGAAAGTATTCAACGCTTTAGCACCGAATTTGGCGTTCTGTACCTGACGAAGTTGACCACAGAACAGTTTTCCGCACGCACACTGCGGCCAGGATCTTCAGAAGAATAATTCCCGAAGGTAAATCAAAGGGTGGCCGTATAACGTAGAATTTGCGGAACGGAAAAGTTACGCAGGGCAGAGCCACTCAATATGCTCAATAAAGGTACGGGTAACGTCGATCGTATGCGCAACTACGAAGACATACCAAAAAAGAATATGCAGAAGCTTTGAGGTCCGAACGTCCTGAAAGAACATGATCGTCTGTTTCAGGCCACGAGCTCACTAAGGATTGATTAACTTTCTGTATTCGTAGCCTCCAAAGTTCCGACAACTAAACGACCACCTATGAATAACGGCCATGCGTGGAGGGCGACGGACAGAGAACCAGCCCTGTAGTGTTCAAGGATTAGCGAAAGCGGCTCGCCGCAGTCCCACGTTACTTTCTGCTTCAGAAGTTCAAAAGGCACGAGAGCTGCGCAAGTTGGCGTCACTGACGTTGTCGGAAGTGTCGTGACCTTTTCCTCCTACGTTGAAAAACAGGACTGCGCTAACTCTGAACATAAAAAAATCCGGGCTTCTTGCCTGGTCTTATGACCAGTGATTTCGCACATTTGTTGCCGAAAGTTTATTTGTCAGCGTTAGCTTGACCCACGTCCACACTAGCGAATCCAGCACGAAATTTCCGCGCACTACGCCAAGGCTTTCACGTCGACAACTTAACTCGACGTAGGCAGTTAGCATTTCGGCCAGGAAACTTTGCATGTCCGGGAAACGTGGAGGCCGTACACATAACAAGCAGCGTCTCACGAAAGTCAATGCTACGCCGGTGCAGAAGGCGCCGTTGAAGGCCGAAAAATCGGAGTAAGTAGTCGCAAATTTGCACTAGAACATTGGCTTGCAGAGACCACGCTAACCAACAATTTCAGCCAAAAACGCCCTCCAAATGGCCCAACGGACCTTCGTGCAGCAAGCGGTGACGCGCTGCAAAGCCATCCACCGCAAGCCAACAAGATCTGGGCCGACCTGCCGCAGTGTCAAAGCGAACTGTTCTACGAGTGCACGCTTTTCCTCTACTCCGTGCTGGCGCTGTTCCTGCAGTACCTGAACCTGTACAAGACGCTCTGGTGGCTCCCGAAGTCGCACTGGCACTACTCCGTGGTACTTGGCCGGTTAATGTGCTGGCAATAATGATTGTGTGGCTTAGAAGCTCCACATGATCAACCCGTACCTGTTATCGGTGATCGGACTCATGCTCGGCCTTCGCGTCACGAGATGCTTCTGGAACACGGTACGAACACTCCTCTCTCTCTCTCACTCTCACTAACGCATATCAAATAGCACTAGTGCAAGATCTTGTTGTGTAACAGCAAGTACGCACCATAAAGCGAGATTCAGTAAAACTCTGTCACTATAACTTAAAGCCCTGACTTGATTTTCTTGAGGTGACAGAGGCCTCCTCGTGTTATAAACCACGAAAGATGCATGCATCTTGCCATGCTCCAGGCATGCTAGCGTGCAATCATGCGTACCAAGCGGTACCACCGCATGCAACAGCACGCATGTGTACACTTATGCTTACTAAGCGGTATCGCAGGCTATACGACAAGACATTTCCCACTTTCCAGAAACATGTATGCATCCATCCAGCCCGCGTAACATTAGCTGAACTGTACCTTCCTTCAGATAACCGACCGAATGGCCTACGCGTCGAAGGGCCAAGATGGCTGGCAGATCATCGTCTGGCGGGTGGTGGAGTACGCCTTCATCAAGACACCGTTGGTCGCGGTCATCTGCTCCAGCTTCGCCTTCAGCTTCTCACGGGTGTTTGTGGAATTCCGGCTCAAGACCGTCATGTACTTTCTCTTTCCGTAAGCATACCGAAAAGAGTCTCTCAAGGCATCTATCGTTTAGAGTCGCCGTCTATGTGCTCTTCTTCAAAGGGACCATCCGGAAGCAGGTGGAGAAGGTGAGCAGCTGCATCAAGACCTCGTGGAGCAGGAGACATAGCGTCGAAGGTGCGTCTATTCGCGTATCTACATAGTATCAAGCATATTGTTTTCAGATGTTCTCGACGCGCTTGCCGAGCTGGACTTCTCGACGATAGCGGATATCGACCAGTTGGGGCACACGTCGCCGAGTACGCCAGGTACGGGCAACTACAGCGGACACCTAACACTAAGTTCATATCGAGGACACGTTTCCTGAAATGATGCCACTCCTTTTACATCGAAATTTATTGCTTAACGGTGGTCGATTCTAGACCAGGTACGGAGGACATCTGAGCTCCTGCTCGAGGACTGCGAGACCCGCCTGATGTACTGCATATTCACCGGGCTAATCACCGCCTACTACGCCATCTTTGTGCCTAGGGCCTTTGTACCGGTACGAGGCACATTTACAACCCCAGCGCCAAACTTTCCAGGACAAGACACTACGAGGGCGACCGCAGTTCATGCTCATCGACGACATCTGGGTGACGGAGCTGTGCGTGATCGTGGCGCTGACGGCGTTCTCCCTCTACGTGACCTACCTCTTCCCACTGCAGTACCTGGACCTAATGTATCGCTATGCGTCACAGCTGGGACACTGGGAGAAGCTCGACGAGCGGCGCATTGACGACTTACATTCGCTGCAAAACGGGGAAACGATGTACGTCTAAGAGGAGTCTGAGAAAGGAGAATATGGCGTTTAGACCCCAATACTCTGATGAACTACCGCTAGCATCACTACCAGAAGGCTCAGTGGTGCAGCGGAACGGCGCTTACTACAAGGCCCATTTCCACAAGGATCAGAAGTCCATATCCGCTGAGCCGGGGAATGTACGGCACGCGAAGTTCTTTGTAAGCCCTCAGAGAAAGTAATTTTCTACAAGGCGGATTTAGAAAGTCGGCAAGGACCCGGTGGCGCTGAGCACGTACATATGCGTGTTCCAGGCACTCCTGGTGGGCTCTCAGTTCTGGCTGCTGGTGCTCACTACGGATTGGCAGCACATTGTCACGCTGGTGCTCCTCATGTTTGCTAACTATCTGCTGTTGGCGAAGATGTTCAAGGTACGTTAGGAAGCAATCGTTTATTAGACTGATTAACGAGTTTGCTTAGGACCGCGTCGTGATTGGAAGGATATTCCATCCGTCACCGGAGGACATTCAGCTGGTACGGCAACTACAACGGGAACTGCGGCAGAAGAATCTCCTCGTGGATTAATGGCGCATACATTGACACTTGTTCTAATTCACTTTTTGTATATATGTAGCTAGCGAATGTACGTCTTTAATAAAATTTGTCATCAGTGGTCCCAATTGGCGGTACAGACGGAACATTGTTTTCTAGTTGTGCGATTAGCCACAGCGCCCAAGGGTTAGGAAGCTATGCCAAACAAGCTCAGGGTTTCGCAGAAACACGGATGCTTTTGACCACACGCTGTCTATGGCTAGCGGGTGCGCAACGATCCGGACAGTGTTCCTAGACTGCTACTGAATGGCTGCTGCGTACATGCTATTGCTGCATTGAATATACTGTACACCATGTGTCTGTGTAAGGATGAAGGGGAACGCAGCATAAAGAGTGACCGATACCAATGTTTTGATAGGATTCTCGCCCACTCTAAATGCCTTCCTGTTTTCCTTATTTGGCTTGGTAAGTGATAAATGGGCGAGCTCAACTATCCGTACGCTGCATAAGCTTTGTTGCATCATCAGCGTCCGAGAGCTTCACAAACGCCGACCGCCGGATAAGCGGTGATCCGACACTTCCCAACGAACGCAATCGTCTGCCACGGCTGCGGCCGGACAGCTGGTGGTCGGAATGCGCCGCTAGCTGGTGGCCAACGATCACTTCGAGACGGCTACAGCGGCTGCCCTGTCATCCTTCCAGTAAGCTTTCCACATTTATCCGAGCTATTACGCCACCTTATGACATGTGGTTTTCTTAGCCGGGTCACACTTTTAGTAGCTTAACTTTGATCGTCCTTCCGTGCGGCTTTCTTTGCGTATATATCATGCGTATGTTTTGGATGAATGGGCTTAACTACACATTGGACCCTTTTGAAAGTATATATCCTTTAAGTGGCGTTCGGCGTAAGACGGAAACTTCACGCGCCACTGAAAGTCTTTTTTGTGTCGTTTGGTCATCTCGAAACTTGATCGACTCGTTCGGCATCGTTGTTTGAAGTAGACAACGTCTACGACTACGTAAGCGACCAATCAGCATTGTCTATTACCAGAAAACAAATCAAGCTGGCACGCGCTGGCACCCAAGTTAGGCCGCTAATAACAGCTCACGTTTTGCGAGAAGTGAATAGGCGCCTTTAAGACGGCATTCAGTTGGAACCTGATCCTACCAATTAAGTGAGCTAGCACTCAGTGCGCCTCGTAGCGCAAACGAGGAGAGATCATGCCGGTTGCCAGGACGTCAGCCATCGCTTGTTCCACAACCGTTCCGTTTGTAGCTTTGTAAGCCAACCGGGTTGCATGGTCTAGGGTGAGCATCAGGGCTGGGCAGATTTTCCCTTCGTAGCAGGACCAGGAACAGGACCTAGACAGACTCCCAGGACCACAGAACCAGGACTAGTATCAGGACCAACGACCTGCCCACCCATGCTCCTCATGAAGTGCCCACGTATTTGGTTTCCTAAATGTGCCTGCAACCGGATCCCGGCGTAATGTGCGGTTTAAGCAGCTCGAAGTCTAGACAAGCTACCTAGGTGTCCCAGCTCTGGCGTATGCAAATTTCTGCGCACCCTCGGCGGAGGTGACTTTTGACCGACGGTCTAGCCACCCGCACTCGCGGGCCATTTGCCCCTTTGCGGAGTGACCTTGACGTGGGCCTCGCGTCCATCCGCCGCTTGTCTTCCCGTCTTCTTCTTTATCAGCCATAGCCGTCGCGGGTGTGGGGACAACACCGTTCCGTCTTCCACTTGTCTTTCCACAGTCATCAACCCGCCGGAACTTTTCGCATTTTTCGCCGCTGAAGTATTTTGTTTGCGGATTTGCAAGGAATCTATTTCGGAAACGTTTCTTTGTAAAGTAATGGGCCGACCGAACCACAAAAGTTCATCATTTTGAGAAGAAGAAGACCGTAGGAAAGGCTTTTTCAGCGGAGAAGGAATGTTTGCAGCTTGTCTGAACCGAGAAAGACAAGCAGGTAGCACGTAAATTGATGAAAACTAAGTCAGTCATCTAGAGCGCATCGCTAATTCGCGATAATCTGGAAACATAACGGTTTCTACACGTGTTTATTCATTATCTGCCGTTCTGTGTACCACACCTGATTTTACCAACGTGTATTTTAGAGCGTCAACCATGAAGACCCTGCTATTACTCGTCTCGTTAGCTGCCTCCATTGCGCTTTCCGTCTGCCATATCCAGGAGGCGACCACCTCGAACCGCACCCCGAAGAAGGCCCTCGTGCAATTCACTAACGTCTGCGACGAGTGTCAAGATGTAAAACACTGCTTGCTTTAAGAAAGGAGTATCCAAACGTCCGTGATTGTGACAGAGAAATTCTTGTGGATGTTTTCAATATTTTGGGGTTATGAAATGATCTTCTGGGGCTAAACGGCTAAGATTGGACTGCCCGAACTTACCTTCCTATTCGATGCGAATTCCATGTTTTGTAGGTGATCAAGAAGTTCGCCGACATTGGCAAGGACCCGGCCAAGCTGGCCGAGCTGAAGGTCCTCCTCAACCTGCTCTGCCACGAGACCTCCTACGAGACGGAGTGCAAGGCCTTCGTCAGCAAGTTGGACCTCTTCATCGACAAGCTCCTTCCCTACTTCGTAAGCGGCTGCCATGCGGAATATCTAACTAAGATTTTGTGTTTCAGAAAGACCCCGAGGCGGTTTGCAAAAAGTTCCACCTGTGCTCCAACCCACGTCTGGAGCAGTTCCATCGCGTCGGACTCATCTACGCGAAGAAGTACCTGGACAAGGAGGAGGGAGCGGTCAGTTTCGGACGCCTAAGTCACATTCTGAGATTCCATTTAGTCCGACCTGATCTGCGAGGAGTGTCAGTTCGCGGCCCACGAGCTTGCCCAGCTGCTCGAGTCGGAGGACTTCAAGAAGGAAGTGCGCGAGTTCCTCTCCACGAAGGTCTGCGCGCGTCTCGGCCAGTACCAGGGCAGCGTAAGTGCTCGTGCACGCAGTCTAAACCTCTATTCGCCCACTATTTAGTGTGACATTGTGCTGGAGATCTACTTGCCGGATTTCCTCAACCAGGTGCACGACGTCGTCAAGGACCAAAAGCATGTAAGCAAGCGTGTCAAAGAAGAGCTAGCACGGAGCAGCCTAAGGACGACGGACAAAACAGGACGCATCTCGAACTGCCTAAAAGCATAAAACAAAACCTACAACGTGTCCGATGCACTAACGAGTCGCGCTTTAGTTCTGCGAGGAGCTGAAACTGTGCAAGCCAGGTGAGGACGACGACGAGGACGAAACTGACGTCCAGAACAACCGCGTCACGGAGGAGACCGCCGGTCAGCGTGTGCTTAAGATGCTTCTCAACTAAGCGTCACCCGCATGATTGTCACGGCAGCGTATTTTTCATCGTTACGAGTCCAGTTAGATCTTCTTTGTCCTACCGCAATTGCAAAGCAAGCCTTAGTATTCGCCAAATTGCATAGATTACACCCTTTTGTATTGTTGTTCCATTGACGTTTTCGATGTACAGCGATAAATTAGTTCTCTCTGACCTTGTATGATGTGATAATAATGCAAAAGACAGGACTCCGAAAAGCTGTGATCACGCGGCGTTTTCTGGTACGCTTCATGCTAATCCTCCGTATAGTTCAGTTCTGCTTCGCGCATGAGCTTCACGCAAGCATTAACTCAGCGAAACATTGCCCCACCTCCATATTATTGCTTAACTTTTAGCCGGTGGTATGCGTTTGAGCGCGATGTGAAAGGCGCTTGAGTGTTTTCGATGCTAGGCATAACATGGTTGCTTTGGTTGACGCATCATGGCAAGTTCCTATGGATGGTCTAGTAAGAGGCGACCAAATGCGATTTTCGGGGTCGGTACTTTGGCCCACGGGATTTTGGAATATGGCCCAGGCCGACGCTGATAGATCGACTCGATTTCTTCAAAGCAAAGCACACGCATGACGCGTACGCAACGTAGACGAGACCAAGTTATAGCGGAGGTATACGCGTTCTTTCCGTCAGAGGCAACGGACTAAAATCGTCGGAAGCTCATCTTGCTTACACTACGCATAACACGTGGGGTGCAGCGATCACATGAGAGTACTTCCTGCACTGCCAAGACGGGTAGAAAACATACCTGATAGACAGA
The DNA here is from genome assembly GCA_020875895.1 of Aphelenchus avenae. Taxonomy (NCBI): domain Eukaryota; kingdom Metazoa; phylum Nematoda; class Chromadorea; order Rhabditida; family Aphelenchidae; genus Aphelenchus; species Aphelenchus avenae. The sequence goes on along the minus strand of JNEY01000029.1, from coordinate 246,707 downwards.
CGGGTAGCAGACTAGAGGGGATGACGCGCAGTGCGCAACGGGCTGTTAAATTTAGCCAAGACAACGCCGACATTGATACAACTTGATCGTATCATATGTCCATAACTACGCTTAGGGCGGCCACATAGCGGAGGTAACTCGATACTTACTTGCTACACGTAAGGTTAGCCCAACTATTTCGGTCACAAATATGCTTTTTGTTCGTACGCAAGCGCTTTACTGGTTTTAATGCATATCGTTACAACCGAGAATAGCGTCAACAGGGACTACGCATTGTTCGTAAGGTTCGGCTTGCGACAGCGACTAGTTGACGGCCAAGGCGCGCAGGAAGACTGCGACGAACATCCTAAAGCAATGGGTCAACTTAGTACGAACCACAAGTACTCACTGCATGACGACGACAGTAGCGACGAGGAGACCGAGCTGAAGACCACCAGCAGCGGAAGACTCCAACGGCGTAGTGTCGTTCCCATTCGATTGGGTGCTGTCCGATGGAAGTACCTGCGTGTTCACGGTTGGCTCTGAGCTCTGCTTCTGAATGCTCTTCGTAGTAGTCGTAGTTCCGGGAGTAGACGAAGTCTGAGCATCGGTCTCGACGAGGTCGGTAGCTTGTGAAGTAGTGTTAGGCTCTTCGCTCGTCGTGGTCGGCTCTTCGAGACGGACGAACACGGTTGTCTCCGGCTTTAGAAAGCATAACGGATGACAGCTGGTTATACGGCTGGACTCACCCAGTAGACGTCGAACGTGCCAGATTTCAAACGCGTCCGTATGGTACTGACAAAAGTTACGGCGTAGACGAGACGGCCGCCAAGGCTCTTGGGCTCGAAGACACAGTCCTTGATGGATATGGGTTGATACTTGCCGCCTTTGTACCACTGGAGGTTGGTCCCGTTTTCTTGCTTGATGGAGAAATAATAGCCATCAAAAACCGTATCGATCTGCTTAAGTCGGGAAAATGATTCGGAGCCGTTGTTCACGTCCACCGTAAACGTCCTGGTTCTTTGGTCCTTTGCCGCGCACTCGAAGCGGAGCCCGCAGCCAGTATTCCACCCGTTTGCCAGATAGAGCCTAAACAACAAGTTGTAGAAATAAATTCGGTTAGCGAAGTAACTTACTCGTTACCACATGTCAGGCTCAATACTTGCACCTCGAATTTGGACTCTGATTCGGTGCGCAGCAAGAGAGTGATGGGTTCCTCTCTGGGCTCGAAGATGTACTTGCCTTTTTCGGTCAGGGAAACGTTGGGGTAGTACCGCGAGACGTCCTCGGGAGCGATGTCGACGACCTCCTGCGCGACATCGCACGAGCACACGGTGACGAGTACGAAGGAGACGATGCACGCAGCGACGAGATGATCTAAAGTCGGCGAGGAGCTGGCAGGCGTTGCACGACGACGACGGGGCAGCATGGCGCAGCGACAAGAGCTTGAGGACTCCGATTTGAAGATGACGAGAGAGTGAACAGTGATCGTAAATGGCTTCTGCAGAAAGGTTCCCGTATTTATAGGTTATGAGTGCGTCAACGACCTATGCGAATTTCTGTTTCTGATTTAACAACCCACTGGAGGTAACTAACATTAAGCTTCACTATCTCTTCCTTGAGTTTTATCACCCAGCGACGAGAGAGTCAAGAAGTACGTCCCAGATGAGTGAGTGCTCTTGCGCCCCGACGCTGTGCACTGAATAATGGCAGAGGATTAATTGGTCCGTGTCGGTAAATTCAGTGCAACATTTCATGCTTAAATGTTTTGGAGATTTGTGTAATTGAAGTCGGTCTGAGTCATCGCATCTCTTGATGCCTCTAAAATATTTAGGGTTTACCTACCCTTATCCGAGTTTGCTTCTGTTCTTTTACAACAATTTCTGTCTGCTCCTGGTTGTGATTTCAGGTCCTACGCGTTGTTTCAGACGCAGAACTCGGCTAGTGAAATGACAATAAACCCATCAATTTCAGGAATCCTCACGCGGAACTTCGAGGCGCTCATCATCGCGGCGTAAGGGACGCCCGGAAACCACTGAAGCTTTGATGCCGAATTACAACGGGAAATGTTTGAAACAAACGGCACTCGTTGACCGATTAGTGGCGTGCGCCTTTCAGTGTTTAGCTGTACCAACCAGTCTCGGCTTGCGACCTCATGTTCCCGAAATTACTTTTACATTGTTTTGAGCTGTGCTCGAATCCCTTTGTCTCAGCGCATATGAAATTGCTGGATTGAATTGGGTTGGATTGCTGGATTGCTCAGCGCATCATGGATTTGATGGAATGGCGTGCAGTGCTCAAAAGGCCAAGAAGTGCGCAGAACAAGGAGTACAAGAGCAAAATAGCCAAGAGCATAGTGCAAACATGTTGGAGGATCGCTAAAGCTCAACGCGGATTTCATCAACGCACTTGAGTGGAATTTAGCCAACACCTTAGCCGAACTAACAGCGACACTGCTACAACACTTTGTCACACAACAACGCAGTGTGCGTCTAAAGCAATTCGACAATTTTGCGTCACATAAGACGAACCTCACTTTTAGGCTAACGGCTCATTATTAGGTTTTTTTTTACTGGAACAATAGAACTAAGTGCTTTATTGGTTTTAACGCAGCGTAGAATTGCAACAGAGAATAGCGTATACCGGGATTACGCATTGCTCGTACGGTTCGGTTTGCGAGAGCGACTGGTCCACGGCCTAGGGACGGAGGAAGACAGTAGCGAACAACCTAAAAAGGTGAGATGACTTAAGCAGGGACGACGACCACTCACTGCGTGACGACGACCGCAGCGACAAAGGGACCCAGTGGGAGGCCTCCAGCAGCGGAAGGCTCAGACGGCATAGTGACGTTCTCATTCGGTGAGGCGCTGTGCGACGGAGGTGCCTGCGTGTCCACGGCTGGCTTCGAAGTCACCTTCCAAGTGCGCTTCGTAGTGTCGGGACTTGACGAACTCGGAGCATCGGTCTCGACGAGATCGGTTGCTTCTGGAGTAGCGGTGGGCTGACGGACGAACACGGTGGTTTTCGGATTCTAAAATTGCAATGGAGGGTGCCCGGGTTATAGGATTTGGCTCACCCATGCAAAAAATGTGTCACCAGCAAAAGTTAAGTTGTAGACGAGATGGTCGCCGAGGCGCTTGGCTTCCAAAATACAGTCCTTGATCGGGACGGGTTCAAAGTTCTTGAGCTCTACGCCGATCTTGGCCCCGTCAGCTTGCTTCGTCACGAAGAGGGATTGCGCATCATCGTTCTCCTTTAGCAGGCGGGATAGTTGGGAGCCGCTCTTTTCGTAAAACGCCCACGTCCGATAGTGTTCGCCTTTTGTCTGGCACTCGAAGCGGAGTTGGCAGCCGGGGTTCCACCCGTTGGTCAAGACGACGCTAAACCACAAGATGAAGAAAGAAATTGCCTTAGCGAAATAACTTACTCTCCACCAATCCGTCCACATGATTGCACTAGGAGCGCCACTCTCATCTCGAACTCAGACTCTGGATCGGTGCGCAGTAAGACGGTGACGGGTTCCTTTGGACGCTCGAGTACGTAGATGTTCTCTTTCACTCGCGCCTCCTGAACAGAAATGTCGGGGTAATACCGCGAGACGTCCTCGGGAGCGATGTCGATCACTTCCTGGGCGGCACACCATGAGCACGAGGAGACGAGCACGAAGGAGACGATGCACGCAGCGACGAGACGACGTAAAGTCCTTGAAGAGCTGGTACGCGTTGCACGACAACAACAGAGCAGCATGACGCGGCGCCGAGAGCTCGAGAACTGCGAGCTGAAGGCGACGAGAGAGCGGACAATGAGTGCAAATGGCTTCTGCCGAATGATTTCCTTATTTATAGGTTATCCCCAACAATCTATGCAAATTTGCATTCTAGATGCAAACCACTAGAGGTAACTTTAAGCTTCTTCCTCTTTGTTGGATTTTATCACTGCAGTATGTTGGGTTGTACGGATTCCTCCAGACGAGTGAGTGCTGGCGCCTGGACGCTGTGCATAGAATAATGGAAGAGGACTAAATGGTCCGTGTTGGTAAATACAATGTAGCACTCCTTAGCTTAAATGTTTAGTAGATTTGTGCCCTTAGATTCCGTCGGAATCACGGCAATTCCACATTCCTTTGAAGTATTTATGGTTCGCCTCATGTATACGAAAGCGAAGACCTTTTCGCTATCCTATTCGCGAGAGTTGCTTACGTACGCTTATCTGAGTTTACTTTTGTTCCTTTACAACAACTTTTGTCAGTTGTTTGTTGTGTTCTCAGGCCCCTGCGTGTTGTTTCAAACGCAGAACTAGACTGTCACGACCTAACCAGTCCGACTTGCAACCTTGTTCGCGCAATTACTTGTACGTAGTTTTGAGCTGCGCTCGCAAGCAACAGCGTAGCAACAAATTTTTATTCAAGTAACGCAACGAGAGATCACTTCCGCTCATACTTACGTACTTGCGCTTTCAAACCGCTGTACAGAAAAGTCTTATGAGGTGAGTGTATCCGAGCGCGAAAGGTAAGGGCTTTGCAGAACACTGCCGAAGACAGGTGGGGCATAAGGGAATACGGATAAGGGCAACACGATAAAATATGCGTCAGAATGGAGCGATGAACAGTACGGAACACTGGAGGTTATACGGAACGATGGGCAAAATATGAGGGCTTAGAGCGGAACGGTGCACGGCGCAGATGGGCTAAGGATAGGTGACGTTCTGGGAGCGGCGTCCACCTTCTCCTTCGAGTCGATCTTCCTTCTCAGGATGTTCAGGAACCTTCCCATGGCGTAGCCGCTGAACGTGTGCGAACGCGGCGCGGCGTCTTCCGACTTCTTCGTCGGCGGGATGCCCATGGTCTTCTGGCGGCAGCGGAAGATGTCGCGAGCGATCGCGTCCTGGATGCTAAAGCGGAAAACGTTAGTAAAGACATGTTGAAGAGTCATTGGTGTTAAGAGCGAAAGTTGTCGGATCTAGTCCACCTCCCTCTGTACCTATAACATACTAGATCTGTTGTGTCCTAAGGTTCTGCATGATTGGGGGTAGCACGTGTTATCGAGGTCCACATGGGTGGGGTAGTAAAGGTTCAGAGGTCATTCATAGTTCCGACTTACTTACGGCTGAGGTACGAATAACAATGCCCTCAAGCCCTACGCGGATCTGAGAAAGCTGAAAATAGTCTCTTACCTGCTTGGCTCCTGGACGCTTGTCGGTTGGTGCCTAGCAGGAAAGTCGAATCGCTCAAAGCCCCTCCTCGACGAGTCGTCCTCACGATCCAGTGAGGCTGAAGTGGCCTCGTCGTCCCACGTAATCGAACGACGGTTCTCGCGATTCGAGGTCGGTGAGCGTCTCGAGGACGTGGATGTGGACGCGATGTTTGAGGACGACGGCTTCGGCGTGGTGTCCTGCTCGACGGGCGTCGTTGACGCGGTGGACGTGCCGGAATCGGAGCTAATGCGGCTCAGACTCTGAAGCTTGGACGACGGTACGCCGTTGGGAGCCGCTTCGTTGTTAGCGATACCCATCAACATACCAGGCGTCCTAAACGTAGACGGTAGGTAAACGTCTGTGGTACGCTTCGCTGGCTCGTCATTGGAAGGGTCACTTACAGAATGCCGGTCCTCCTTCGCTTCTCCGCCTCACGGTTGATGATCTCGGTGAGCTTCGCGTGGATGACGGAGGCAACTTCCTCCGACTCACAGCGTGCCCAAATCTCGCAGGCACCCATAGGGGCCGACTGACCAATGCGCATGATGAAGAACTTCTCCTGGTAGCCGAAGTTAGCCAGATGTTGCCTCTGAAAGGCGTTATCATAAGAAAAACAATGCGCAGATGGCACCTAACCTGAAGCTCAAAGAAGTCCGCATTTCTGAAGGGAGGAATCCCGGTCTTCGGCAGGTCGTAGAGGGCCGGCTCGACGCCAACTTTGCAGACGACGATGGTGTGCGGGTAGAAGCAGAGACGCTGGTGGCCGACGAAGTCGGGCTTCTTCACGCAGAAGTTGGCCGATGGCGCCAAGTTGGGCACGGGCTTCTTTGGCTTCGGGTCCTCGACGAGGGTAACATCCCATACGTACTCTGAACAATTGTCTTTAAAGGTCGTCACTTTTTAAAGTTCCTCGAAACCACAAAAGTTCGCTTCTGCTTACCGAAGAACTCGTACGGCAATACTGGGCGTCCTAGGCGGAGGGCTCTGGCGGTTACGACTGTCGCGAAAAGCGCTTCGAACCATTCGGTCGTTTCCTGGTCGGAATGGCCCTTGATGAGGAGCGTCTCTTCGGGCGCCACCACCGAAATGCACTGCTTCAGCTTCGGGTCGTACTAAAGGCGAACGAATTAGAGGCGAGCGTTGGAGGCTAAGGATCGTACATGACGCGCGACGTTGAAGCACGTGGAGAGCTCCAGACTGTAGGTCGTGGAGGCGCTGGTCTTCTTCATGCGCTGGAACTTGCTGCCCGTCTCGTGCAGCTCCAGGTAGCGCTCCGTGAGGCACGCGTAGTAGGTCTTCTTGCTCGATTTCTGAATACGAAAAGCTCACTATAATCGAAATCGGCAAGGAGCTGCATCCTACAGAGCAGCTATTCTAGCGGGCTAAGCACTTAGCCACGGTGGTGAGCCCCTCATTCTTACGATCCATGCAGTATTTTTGAGGTCTCGATCAGATAGTGAGGTCTCACCTGCAGGTGTCCGGAATATATGGCAGTGACCTCGCCGGCCTTGACCGCCTCGATGTGCGGTTCCTCCGGCTTCGGCACCCTCGCCGCGGTGTGTCCGACGACGGTGGAAGTGCCCGCGCTGAACGCGCACGTGGGCTGTGCGATCTGAAGCGTTGCCATAGCGTAGCCTAAAACATACGTGTCTGTGTCCGACTAGCAGCGCGAAAACACGAGCAAAAACGCGAGCGAGCAGCCACTGGCTGGCTGCTTGGAGGAGACCGGGAAGCGGCGTGTGTGTGGAGGGGCCGGCGCGAAAACACGTGGACATTATCGCATTGAAAACCGCGAAAACAAGTCGCGCTCGACGGCGGGGCGCGACCTTGCAACGGTTAAAGTCCACGCCGGTAACGCATGGTTAACGCCGTTGGAGGACAACGAATATTAATCATATAGTAAAAGGAAGTGTCGTATGAATGAGTTGAAAATCAACTGAAAGGAAAGGTTCGCAAACAAACGGGATGCAGCTTGAGGTTAGCCCCAACAAAATGGCGCATAGCTTGCTTTTCTGTGCCGCCTTGCAAACAAAGTGAGCTTAAAGGGACAAACTAGAAACAAAAGCTCACTTTCAACACGATTTTTGTTGACATAAAAGCAAATAGCCTATGTCAACAGTAACCAGGAGTTGAGTTCAAGATCAAACAGCTTCCGAGTCGCTAACGCATGCTGCACGCATCTGCTCGAGCAGACTAAACTGAACCAGCGTCTTCGCAGTGACATTTCGCGGTACAGGAAGGCATGCTTAGAATATTGCGAAAAACCCTTTCGCCCGTGAATGCATAGCATCAGCAACATCAAAGCCCATCATTCGAGTACCGAGTAGCTGGCGACTATCAGCAACGGGCCCAGTTTGAGTTACAATGAATCCGACGTCTAGGGTATAAATCGGCCCCAGGCCTAAAAAGCGCGACAAATCTTAAGCATGTGCCGGAGTTAGGTCATGAAAAAGGTTATATTGTCCTCATAAAACATCGAAAGGTTCGCGGGTAACGCACAATACAGAGGACTACGCGGTCGCCGGGAAGGGCACGCACGCACGTGTACTATGCCTCTCTGCATCGATGTTTTCGACTTGTGCATTAGGCGGAATGCACCCGCTGCTAGACGCCATCTACCTAGAGATTAGCACGGAAGCCGCGGCGGCGCACGCGTCCGTTAGCAAAGGTCAATCGTAAAAAGTGCCTAAGGACAGCAGGGATACGCGGAAGAACAGCCGTAAGAACCTGGGTCGCTGCAGCGGTACTCTGTTCGAGAAGGGGCCTCAGTGGAAACTACGGAACGTACTCTCCACCGGCTAGCCAGACCTCGTTAGGGAGGGGAGGGGGGGGGGGGGGGGGGTAGGCAGGAAATGCTTTGAGTTTGGGTACTCGGAAAAGTAAATTTGTGACCAGGCAAAAGAGCGAGTAAGGGATCTAGGATGGCTCGAACAGTGCCATTCCTTGGCGAATTGGGGTTGCGCATATCGCAGGGGCTGCCAGCTTAGGTTGGCGTACACAGTAAACTGCGCCATACCACCCCGGCCTCCTAGAACTGGCTCCATGTCGTCCCGTGTCCTGGGGCATGTTATTTCCAAATTGTTCATAACAGAACCGGGGCTCCCATATCTGTCAACAACTAGATCGGATAATTCGACAGGTTCATTTATGCATTTAACGTAAACACGCCTATTATCGTGATCAATTAAGCTAACGTAAATAAAAAAGGGACAAATTTGAAGTGGTCGTGCTGATTTCGTCAGTCTTGTTTGGCCTAACAGGAGTAGATTTCCGAAATTTTCGCAACTTTAAGAACCTGATTCGCCCACTGGTCATTCGGCTTGGTCTCGAAAGTCAGTAGCCTCTCTGACCAGTGCCCACTGCCCAGTTCAAAAGCGGTTTTTCACACAAAATCTAGACGAACTAGAGGGCTCTAAGCTGCCGGCATGCGCAGGCAGGGGATCCACGTATGCGCAAAAACAAACCTACTGAAAATTCGCAACACACACGTGTGCGAAGGCCGGCTTAGGTGCGCGTTACGTCGCTGCGGTGCTCTGCCCCTCGAGAGCCCACCGCCGCAGCTCTGCTGCTGCTCGTGTCCGTGTGGGCCGTCGTCGTTGCACTTCCCGCGAAGCGACGAAAACAACCGCGGCGCACCACGCACTCGCGGCGTGACAAACAACACGCCGCGCGTGCGAGAGAGTGCGTGCACGCGAGAGTGTTCTCGGCCGCGACGGCGAGAGATTATCGGAATGCTGTGCGGCGGCGGCTTCGACTACTCGCGGCGCACTTACTCACTGCCGCAAGCCGCACTTTCCCCCGCCGGCCCCGTTGTCTTTGTCGACGCCGCCGCGAGCAGCACTTTCCTCATGCGGCGTAGTCGGGGCGCAGTCGGTGGTGTTTTCGTCGCCGCTCCGATGGCGAAAACAAAGAGAGAGCGGGAAAGCGGCGGAGGCGCGAGGCGTCGCAAGGAGACCGCCCATTCTGACGGGAAACTTGCAGGAAGCGGAATCTAGGTTAGGTCGCGCAGCTGCGTCGGCGGTGCACGGAGAGACAAATATGCATGACAAATGGGGGCGAATGTGGAAATGAGCGAGGAATTTGAAAATGATTCAGAGCCAGAATGGCGCAAACTCCTCGGACATCGAGGAGGTCGAACTTCGCCAGTCCGAGCAAAGTTCCCATTGTCTTGCTAGGTTCTTCAGTGACGCTATTTGATAGTTCACTGCGGATATCAGAAGACGTTTCCAAGTATGATCGGTACGGTTCGGGATCCAGCGGGACCCCGTGACGTGTCTCCAATCGCGCAAGCGCAAAGGCGTATTCAGCAAAGTGGGCTTTCCGCAAAGACCGCGATGACGACATTGTTATGCGCTCCGGCGTGCAAAATGCGGCAGCACAGATCACAGCGGCGCTGGCTCTAACGGGTCTACGTTAGGGCAATTTTTCACAAAGCGACACTTGCGTACGCCACGTATCGTTGAACACGAGGAAAACACATGCCTGAATATAGGCATCTTCGGGAAGGCTCTTGTATCCAACGGCCAATTGGAGTTTCTCAGACTTGCAAAAAGCATATTGGATCCCGACGTTATAACCGAAGAACGGCACAGTTTGTCTGGCAAGGGTGTCCCTGCTAGAAGGATATGTCCTTCTTAGGCCTGAATGTAGCATCTTCGGGAAGGCCATTCTTCCTTGAATCATCCTGGGTTTGACGGTGTCTTTCTTTGACCCTTTCTTACCCGTTGAGGTGTTCATTTTCGTCTGACCTAAAGCCCGCAAGATGTTGTGCTGATGACCTTTAGTTCCTGCGAAGAAATTGCGCTCAACTGGCTTCTGCAAAAAGTGGCCAGCGGATCGCACTACCGCTGTAAACGGCCCTTAATTTCGCTTCATACTCTAAAAATATTATTGCCGAGCGCATGCTGAGCGTTATCAACATCAGAGTGCCGCAATGTTAAAATCCTTTTGTTTTCATGCAGCAGGCACAATAAACCTCACTCGCCGATACGCTCACTTACGTCACTTGTTTTCGCTTTTAATGGCAACTCGACAGCAAGCGCTCGTCCCACTCGACACTACGAAAACACCCGCAGTTAGACCGGTGTGGGTCCATGATGAACCAGTGGGACATCATCGTTTCACGCCCAAGCGTAGGAGAAAATGTGGAGAGATAGTGCGTAAGATAGCAACTTGAAACGCGTGAAGATATGGGTAAACAGTTCGCTAAAATGGTCATTTTTTGCGAGGGACTTGTCCGAATTTTCAAGCAACGGAAAAGACATCAAAGAATGTTCTTCACAAATAAGCGACCGGCTATAAAGCGGAAGAGAATTTATTTCTGTTACCCCCAAAAACGTGTTGTTTTAGCAACGGTTACCCCTTGCTTTATTTGCGGACGGTTTTCTAGGCGGCCGTTTGGAAATGCCATCGTTTATTCTGCGAATCTAAGGCACGAAATGCATAACTTAGAGCTTTTCTTTATATACTTTAGAACCATGAACAGATGCTTCGTTTTGCTGCCAGATGAGTCACCTTCGAGGCAAGGTCTGCTTTAAACTTGCGAGAACAATGCGTAGCTATGCGGCACATCAGGTACACGTGGGCTTGCATGCACATGCTCAAAACAACGTTTCTCGCGTGCGCTCCGAACCACGTTTCAATGCCCACTCGTGCACATTTGCACTTGGCGTGCGCAGAATTTTAACACTGCCTATCGCTGATATCATAGAGAACACTGGTATTTTTAGCTGGCTCTACAGCATGGAAGGTAATCAAGGTTTCCCTCTTAACGTGAGTAATCTGTCGGTGCCGAGCACGGCTTAGGCATTGCCTCTCGGGCATCGTCCGCAATGCATTGACGTGCCAGAAGCCTCTAAGCGCATTACTTCCTTCCATATTGGAATTTTGTATGAACGTGCACTTAGGTTGAGAGTACACACACTCAGCAGGGTCTTCCTCGACGCAAACAAGCAGACGCATGTTGTTATCGTCTCAACATGTGTACGAACTTCCGCCTCGAGTACGCGGAATGTCGACTTAGTACGTGCCTTTGAAGGTCACTTAAACAGCCTTCTCAAAATTCCGCGTCCCTGCGGGACGCATGCGCGTAGATGTACAAAACGCGACGCACGTGACTGCACACATATACACCATACACCGAAAAGTATTTTCCGTATGGGACGAGACACGATTCTACGAGTGCAAAGGGCACTTTCCGCACTCGGAACTTTTATCGTTGCAATATCTTTGGCAGTCGTTAATAACTCAAACGTATATTTAACGACGAGCATTTTTCATTGCAGCCAAGCATGAGTCAATGAAACAAAAACTCTTAGCTATCAAGGAGGTGTAACCTCGCTAAGTTTTGTGAAAGCAATGATTGTAACACCATGTTTGGACTGGAGGCGCACGCATCCAACGGGATTCCGGTAGGACTGAAGCATGCTGTTATGTTTTCGCTTGCCAGTCGTGAAGAGCACTCCGTGTGCTAAGACAGACCGTGTGTCCCCATCACTGTCAAGCGGTACGCGCACACTAACCTGAGAAACGGCGTGCTTTCGGAACATGAATTCGTCTCCTACCTTAGCAAGTTTCTAGAGTTTGGCATGAGCCTTCAGGCCAGGAATCATCCGAGAACAGAAGCAGTCACCTCGCATTGGACAACTGGCTTGCACGTACAAAGACCAGGGACAGTGCCCTGTGCATGCATGCTCAAGCCTGCCAAGCACCTTCGACCGGTTCGGTTCAACATGCGAGTGTGCGACTGCCGACAGGCACACACCGTTATGAGGTCTTCCATGCTTTGACGAAGGCAGAGCCCATTTTTTACCGTCTGCTTGCGCCAACTGCGGAAGCAATAATTAACGAATGCCCGCGGAAAGAAGCCTTAAATCCGCGTGAGACGCTGCTGCACTAAGGATGTTTACCGCAAGAACATCGGATAAAGAAGTGTGTAATTATAGTCTACAAGCGCTAATGTGCACTTTGAGTGTGCAGGAATTCGGCCGCTCAGAAAGCTATACCTAGCAGCGACGCTACTGAAGGCTATGTTGATGGTCGGATCCGCCGTATCGAGCAAAATTACGTTGGAGTTTATTTAGAAACTAACAAGGAAGTATCATGAGTACAAAAGTATTTTAGTATCTGAGACCCTGTTACAAAGCATATTTAGCACCAACGTGCTTAACCTAAATCCCTGAGAAGTGCACTTCTTGGCAGTGTTTCTTGAGCATCTGTCGGACCTGGATCATAGGCGCGTGGGAGTTGTTCGAGTAGTCGCAGTCGACGAAGCGGCACCTCCATCGTCGGCGCTCGCCCCTCTCGAAGAACTGGAAGTAGTCGGCGGGTTCGACGTCGTCTAGCGAAGTGACCTTGAGAGACATATCCGGTAGCCCTTCCGTATCGGTTTGCATAGCTTCCGCATCTTTGTTGGCTTTTGACGAGCCGACCTCTTCACCATGAGAGGTGAATGGAGTTCCGATCGGGCCGTCGCTCTGTGGCTCACCGTCGCAGACGTTATCGTCGTCGTCCGAGTCGTCGGTGCCTAAAAGAACGACGATTCCATAAGTATTCGGGACGGAAAGTGAGGGTCATGCCAGTCAAAAAGTCAAGTCAAGTTACACAGCCAAGAATAACAAGAGTGGGATGAAGTCGGAGGGTTTTGACTGCTCGAGACCTATTTTCTACACAGATGAGCTTTATTCAGTTCGGCTAGGCCGGTACAAAAATGACTGAATCTCAAACGGGACATTGGTCTCTTGGAAATACAGATAGAGGTCCCGTTTACTACGATCGATGGTAAAAGGAACGACGACGGAGCGTGAGCCAGGGGCACTGTTCAGCTTTTTCGCCGGTACACAGCCCATCGCACCCTCTATCATACCGGTTGGAGATGAGCAACGGTTGCGGGAGCCTACCAAACAAACTTAGGTAGTTAGGGACATGAGGACCGCACAGGTTTTCTCGACTGACGTTTGACTATCACCCTCTGCATACCTCTTTGCATGCAGCTGCTGCCGACGAGCCTTGCCCTCGAAGTATCTGGAGACTTTTCCAAGCCGTCCGTAGGCCGTAACGGTCGCATCCGGACGCTCATCTTCGATGGCGACAGATTGATGGCTGAAGTAAATTGGTACGCTACATGCGTGAATCGATAAGTCCTACTTTCGTCGATAGGCATTCTCGGTTCACTAGGGTCTTCGGAAGCCATGGATGCCGTCTCTGAGTCGACTGATTCGCTGGGCGCAGCTGGTACAGGTTCAAAGGCGTCCATAGCGGGCGTATTCTCCTTCGCTCCGTATACACTCGATCGATCTTTGCTAGCGATGTCTTCTTTCCGCATAATGGTGTGTACAAAAATGTCGGTAAAGACACAAGAATTGCCTTGTAAGGCCAGCAAGAAGGTATATGCCTACCTGGTTGCTGAGAGACCCCGGTTTCGGAAGCTTGCGATGTTGCTGCTCTGCTTTCGCGTGGAATGTCTTCAGTATGCAGTGGTCGCATTAGGATGGTCATCTTTGACGGAGAAGTAACGTTCACTGGAACTGTCGCTTGAGATCACACGTCAACTTGTTGGTTACCTTTTCCGTTCGATGCTTGTGACAGAGTATCTGGAGGAGATGAAGACGTCTCGGACCCGGCGGCTTCAGTAGGACGAACGTAAACCTCCTGGCCCTCGCTTGGTTCTGCTTCGGCCCGGGCGTTACTGTTGACAGACTCCCTGGAAACGTTCGGTTACGAAACACGTTTCAGCTGCCATTACTCTTCAGGCCACTTACATTTCAGGTGCGAGCCCGATACCTCCCAGAGCATCCGAAGACGGCATAGCTCCGAGAGTGTCGCTGCTTCCCGTTGTTTCCTTCCGAGTGCCGTCCATCCCATTGTCTTGCAGGTGTTCCTCTTGCGACGACGGCTCCACAAAGTTCAGGAACTCCTGCAGCGTAGGCGATAGCTGTGCAGCATCCGGTTGTGACGTCGAGAACGAGTTGTTAATCTCGATGGTCACCATCTCGACTGCGTCGTCCGACGATGGCGTTTCCTCTTGTTGCGTATGGGCATCTGGGCGTTTGTCATCAGGCTGATCTGATGGGAAGGTGGTTTTAATGTCTAAAGCGTCAAGTCAAGTAAGGGATTTGGCGTGTTTGTGGTCTTCGTACATTTGGAAATCGAAGCAAACGCTGATTCAGGAAACCCTTGTGGTGGAGTACAGTCGCTCGTAGGTGTGCTCACCGAACTGCTATCGACGCATGCCTTAGCCGACAGCTGGGCATTGTCCAACGCAGTGCTTTGACTCGTATCCACCTTCGGCCTAAGATCTTTGTAGAGCTTATTTTTACTCGCTGGTCACCTACATATGTTTGTAATAGTGGTTGCGTAGCGAAGCGTTTATGTGCCTCTGCGTCCGCTGGTCATTGGACTCGGTTGTGTACTGGCAGTTCTCGAATAGGCATCGGAAAAGGATGACGTTCTCAGCTTTGAGCGTCTTGTCATATAGGTGGGTCCACGCTAGCTGACAGCGCTGATCTTCGTTCCAGTCGTAGAGATCGTTCCGAAGCGGGTCCTGGACCTGCTCACACTAAAAATGCAAGTCCATTCGTAGTTCCCGATAGAAATTCAAACGCCTACCGGTAATCGCAGCTGGCGGAAAATCGAGTTGAAGCCCATTCCGACTTCCAGACATCGTCGGAGGTCCTGCGGTACACTTCGAGCCAACACCAAGAAGCGAATCAAGCGGTGAATGGACTTCTCGAACTCGATTCGAGCACAAGCTAGTTCCGCCTTACGTTCTTCCACTGACGGACTACTGGTCGGTACATTTGTCTCGAGGTCTAAATTGAGTTCACAAGCACTCGATGAGATGCGAACGGCTCTCGGAAGTGTGGGAAAGACTCTTAGGGACGGGTTCTGACGCACCATCTTTAAGCTTGAAGAAGCGGTCCCTTCGAGTCCGGAACACATGCTCGATGCCGGCGTATTCCGGCCAGTAAACGTGAAATGTGGCGGAGTCTCCGAAGAGCGATTCATTCCTTTGCCTGAGAAGTCAATACCAGCAGGGTCTAGATCGACACATGCAGCTTACCAAATTCTAGCTAGGCAACTGTCATCCCTGTAGTGCTCGAGGTTTAGTGCTGGTAGAGCCGAGCACGCAGGAGGATTGGACGGTTGAATCCACGTTACATGAGCTATGGTTGGCGGTGGTGCTCGATGAATTGTGGACGGAGGTGTCTGTCGCGCAAGGTCAGTAGGTAGCTCGTCTTCCGATTCTTTCACGGCGCTGGAGGCCGTCGAAGGCTGTAGTGAATACTCTGCCTTAAAGCGTCCTATTAGTGTAAGCTTGCAAATCTTGGCTCAGGCTACACAAGATGAAGCATCCAGCAGGGTTGCGCATCAAAGATAAATCGTCGCACCTCAACAACGGAAGGGCATCGAGACAGCTGCGGCGTAGTATCCGAAGATCCACCTCCCGCCACTGGGGGATGGTTATGCTTGCGCGTCAGCGTGTACGTCTTCGCCAGGACGTCCTCTCGCAGGGTGCCAAGGCAGCGACGCTTGTGGAACTGACACCTCCAAAGGCAGGTATGTCCGTCAGATGCGACTAAGAGGAACGAGTAGTCGAATCCGTCGTGCCGGAAGGTTGAAGGAGAGGTCGACTGAAGAACCTAAAGTAAGTAGGACGAGCTTAGCCATGTAGCACTCGAGCTTTCGGGCTTACTTCTGCCAAGTTGGACACGTTTCCACTCGCGCTACTCGACGCGTTCAGTGTGACTGGAAGCGAGCTAGATGGTAGTTTTTGGTGAACAAGACCCGCAGTGCGACTGGTGAAAGGGTCGGTCGAAAGTCCTTGAGGGTTCTAAATTGCGAGGGCTAGAACCGAGGTAGGATTACGGATACTCTTACCGGCTGGATAAAGCTTGCGTACGCGTGATGAGCAGGTGCCCGCGGATTCTAAATTCCTATGCTTAGAAGTTGACCCTTCCAGGGTTCATTTACCTGCGGGAATGAGTTGACGTAAGTGTTATTCGAAGGTCCTTGTGCATTCTGAATTCAAACGGTTGGAAGCTGACCCGTCCTTCAAGGGGATCACTTACCTGCGGGAAGCAGTTGGCGTACGTAGCATTGCTAGCCACTGTTGGAGGCATCATTCCTGGCCAATGCATTTGATCCGGCAGCGGGTATCTGGCGGCCTGCGAGTATGCCGCCGGATCAGTATCACCGACGCCTTGCTCGGAGCTCATTGAGCTATAGCAGCGGACGTTTGGATCCATCTGAATTTGCTGTTGAATCGGGATCCCATCGGTGAATGCTGGTGACGCGTACGGGGCGTAATCCATGCCCTGAAAGCTTCATACGAGTTCACTGCTGGCATGGACTATTGAGGGCATCCCTCAATTTTGCAAATTTTCTGCTTACCTCCCGAAGATTTTCTAAACATTAAAAGAAGCATGGTTTGCAAGCTCGTATTTCTCGTATCTCTGAGTGTTTTCAAGCCAAACTTCTCCTTGCCACAGCTGAACAAACAACGAAGACTCCACATCCGATCTAGCTAAAATGCAGCAAGGCTTACTCTCAACATTGACACGTCCACAGGAACATTTGCGGTGCTAGACGACTGTGCGCACTGCTCGAAAGCGTTGAGGAACTCCGTGCCGACGCTTGCATCGTAGAGACTCAAGACTGACGGCGCGTCACCGCTTCTGCTGCTACCGGTTGCTGCGCTGCTTGACGGTCCCTGATGGCCGTTGCACGGCAGCATTTTCTGGAATCTAGATTAACACAGTAACTGCGAAAAATATGGTAAATTCTGCGGCAGAAATTTACGCATTTTAGGAGAATCCTCAAATCTCGCGCGTCAGTAATATAGCGGCACAAGGCCAAATGATTCGTAGGCAAGCACGCAATGAATTAGTGTGCACGCAGCGACCTCCTCCCTGAAGGAATTGATACACGCGGAAGGGGCTTGCCACGATTTTCCAACTGGCGGGCCGGTCACTCAGGAAGACCCAACAGTGGGCATTACAGACAAGGTCGTGCGTGACCATTAATCAACGCCACCTTGCGGAAGCGAATAGTTAGGCAAAAGCATTGGCGGCAGAAGTAGCTTTGTTAGCCATCGTCGGTGTCCGCTAGGGACAGAAATCTAGAGGTGGCCGTTAGCCAAGACGTATGCGGGACGTACAAGTCAAGGTACCCGCCGTCTTATATGCCCAAACGGTGTGCATAGAACATCGGGATCGAATTATCCGTATGTTCGTTGCGACACTTCATGGCTCAACATTTAGTGGGAACTGGAGGCAATATATCGAGGTCCTACCGCTATGGGAATCCTGCCAAGGGACGTAAGCCGCGTTACACAAACCGAGAATACTTGATCGGCTATTTTCGACTCTAAGTTTACATAGCAAAGCAACAGTTAGGACCTTTTAGCAATATATTCAACGCTACGTGAGAGAAGAAATCGACAATGCGAGAAATCGGAATGTCCGTTCCACGGGCTGATTAATGATGGGACGTCGCTAATTCGGTGCAGGGTTCTCGTCTACTTGCAACAGGCGGCGCCGGTAGGTTCACCGTCAAATGGCGTAAACAAAAGAAACACAGATAAGCGCAGGCAAATACAACCGTCACGAACACGATAGCAAAAATTAAGGTGTTGTGGTGACACCGACGGGCTCTAAGAACACTAAAGCTATGGAGTGTTGCACTGAATTACCCATACGGACAATTTAATCCTCCGTTGTCTATGCATAGCGTCCAGGCGCGCGAGCACCCACTCGTCAAGCACATACAGCAAGTGATGAAACACAACAAAAAGAAAGAAGCTTAAAGTTACCTCTAGTGGTTTGCATCAGAAATGGAAAGGAATGGAAATTTGCATACGTTGTTGTCGCACTCGATAACTTATAAGTATGGGAAGCATTCCGCATAAGCCATTTACGACCATTTTTCACTCTCTCGTCACCTTCATCTCTCAGTACTCAAGTCGCTGCGTCATGCTGCCCTGTCGTCGTCGTGCAACGGCTACCAGCTCTTCACCGACGTCAGATCGTCTCGTCGCTGCGTTCATCGTCTCCTTCGTGCTCGCCTCTTCGTGCTCATGGTGTGTCGCGCAGGAAGTCGTCGACATAGCTCCCAAGGACGTCAGGCGGTACTACCCCAACGTTCACCTGATCCGCGACAAGTACATTCTCAAAAGTGCCGACGGCCCGTACTCAGTCAAAGAGGAATCCGTTACCGGGACATGTATAGTTCGGCCCCCCCCACCGTGGGGGGGGGCCGAACTATACATGTGCCCCGTTACCGTCTTACTGCGCACCGAGCCAAATTCCGATTTCGAGGTGGGCATACGTCTCTCAACGCCAAAATGTGGACGAACGGGTGGAGAGTAAGTTATTTCTCGCTAAGATGATTTCTTACTGCATGTTGGGATTTAGCATCGTGTTGACCAACGGGTGGAATCCCGACTGCCAACTCCGCTTCGAGTGCATAAAGCCCTACCCAATTACGTGGACGGTGTACGAAAAGAGCGGTTCCGAACCATCCCACCTGCTATTGGCGGAAGATGAGGGGTTATCCGTCATCTTGACTAAGCAACCAGGCGGGACCAAGATCCAGCGGAAGAAGAGCATTCAACCGGTCAAGGACTGCGTTTTGGAGACCAAAAGCCTCGGCGACCATCCCATCTACAACTTAACTTTTACTGGGAAGACCACGTATAAGTGGGTAAGTCAAATCGTATAACCGGTGCACCCTCCATGCAATTTTAGAATCGGAAAACCACCGTGTTCGTCCGTCAGCCCCCAACGACGACCACCACGACGACGACAACCACCACAACTACGACGACGACTACGACGACCACCACGACGCCCACAACGACGACCACCACGACGCCCACCACGACGACGACAACCGAAGAGCCGACGACGACGACTGAAGAGCCGACCACGACTGCAGAAGCTACCGATCTCGTCGAGACCGGTGCGCCGACTTCGTCGAGTCCCGGCACTACGAAGCGTACTCCGAAAATGACTCCGAAGCCATCCGTGAACACGCAGCTACCTCCGTCGCACAGCGCCTCACCGAATGCGAACGGCACTACGCCGTCGGAGCCTTCCGCTGCTGGAGGCGTTCAGCTCGGTCCTCTGGGCGCTGCGGTCGTCGTCACACAGTAAGTGGTAGTTGTCCCTGCTCAAGTCATCTCACGTTTTTAGGTTGTCCGTTGTAGTCTTTCTGCGCGCCTAGGCCATCGACCAGTCGTGCTCGCAAGCCGAACCGTTCGAGTAATGCATAATCCCTATGGACGCTATTCTCTGGTGTAATGCTACGCCGCGTCAAAAACAATAAAGCGCTTTGCTCTATTGTTCCAGTAAAAACCCTATGAATGATCCGTTAGCATAAAAGTAAGGTTCGTCTTAAGTGCCGCAAAATTGTCGGATTGCTTTAGACGCACACTGTGTTGTTGCGTGTACAAAGTGTTGTAGCAGTGTCGCTGTAGGTTCGGCTAAGGTGTTCACTAAATTCCACTCAAGTGGTTTGGCGAAGTCCGCTTCGAGCTTTAGTAATCCTCCAAAATGTTTGCACTATGCTCTTAGCTACTTTGCTTTGACATTCCTTCCTCCTCGCACCTATTTACCCCTTGCGCACTGCGCGTCATTCAATCGAATACAT